>SRLM01000046.1:401890-713193 GCA_015708895.1 Populus ilicifolia | reverse complement strand
ATATTAATTTAATATTTTCTCAAAATAAATGTAAAAATATTTATAAAATAATAAAAAAACTAATTTAATATTTTTTAAAATAAATATATTTTTACAATATAGGTAAAAACACAAAACCAATCATATTTAAGAATATTTTAAAATATAGGTAAGTTTCAATTTATTTTTTTATTTTAAATTAAATCTTTTTATTATTTTTAAATTGATTAATGTATTAATATTTAAAATAAAAAACATTTTAATATTTTGTAAATAAAAAACATTTTAATATTTTTTAAATAAAAAATATTTTTAAAAACAATTCTATCACCTTCCACCCCTCTATTTTCATGAAAACACCCTCGCATGTCAGTTACTCTTAACTCTCTCCTCTCTCGAATGTAGTTAACAGAAATCACCCTCGGTTCCTCGAGTCCTCCCCAGTAACCTAGTTTACACAAACCAGAAGAAACAAATCTTTGACTCCCATTTCCCTTTCTTTTATTTTATTAACGTCGTCGTTTCATTCTCTCTTCTCAAATTAACTCCACTCTATCCCCGTTCTTCTCTGCTAAAATTCTAGGGTTTAAAGATTGAGACTTTCATCAGTTTGGATAGCTGCAGCTGTGCTTTTTATGATCGCAAGTTTCTGTTTTCAGTTCACCTTATAAAGGGTCTAGCTTGGTATCTACAATTCAAGTGTTTTCTTTAGGGTTTGGTGGAGGGTATTGTTTAGGGTGATATGAATAGTGCATTTAGTGAACAGATACTTGTAGATAAGCTTTCCAAGCTCAATGGCACCCAGCAGTGTATCGAGTGTATCCTTTTTCTTGTATTTTTAATTAATGAATTCCGCATCTTCTTTTTAGTTTCTTTGTACAGCTAACAAATCGGAAAGCTTTTGTGATGATTTTGTACTTTATGCTGTTTCTGGACAGCCTATTATTTATTTTACAAAAAAGGGACAGTGCATAGAGTCTATTTTGATTTTCTAATCTATTCCAAGGTCACTGTTTGGTGTACTTTGTATTGATTCCTTTTCATTAGGTATTTCTGCTTTAATGTTCATGATGAAGTTAGAGGAATGGTTCCGACATGTCTATCTCTGACTATTCCTGTTTCTTACCAAAATTGTTGAGTAATTGTTTTGATTATGTGTTGACTTTGTATGCGTGCTACCTTAACTTTATTGCATAGCTTTGTCTCGGTGGTGTATACATCACCGTAGCAAAGCTGAATTAGTTGTTGAGACATGGAATAAACAGTTCCACAACTCAGACATGCTCAAGAAAGTACCTCTATTGTATCTTGCAAATGACATCCTTCAGAACAGTAAGCGGAAAGGAAATGAATTCGTTGCGGAGTTTTGGAAAGTTCTTCCTGCAGCGCTAAAAAATGTAGTTGAAAAAGGTGATGATCGTGACAAGAATGTCGTTTCAAGATTGGTAAGTTTTTATTTTTGTTGGGGCAGTTGATTCAAACTTTACGACACAGCACCATTTTTTCTGTATAAAAAATGTGCTCATAGAACTATTGGAATGCAAAGGGATGCTATTGTGGATGTGGAACATAGTTAATTAACGATTATCTTATATTTCTCTGTCAGTCTCTTTTCGAGCAATGCCTTATTTATTGCCAGTCCAGGATTTTTTCAATCCTCATTTAGTTGGATTTGTTACATGTAATAACATGGCTGATAAATAAAAGTGCATCCTATGCCCAAAAATAACATGGGTGGAAACAAAAGGTAACTGAATGTGATTATATGTTAGTTGAGCATCAACCGATGTATAAGATGCCAACATGATTTTGTTGATGTGCTTATTGGTGTAGTATGTCTTAAGAAGCCAGAGAGGTGATTAAGATTACTGGACTTGTGTTAACGTGATCACCAGGTAAATATATGGGAAGAAAGGACAGTATTTGGGTCACATGCCCGGAGCCTCAGAGAGGTAATGCTTGGAGAAGATGCACCTCCACCCTTGGAGCTCAGCAAAAAACGTTCACGCACTCTGAAAAATACAAAGCGAGATTCACGGTCCATTAGAACGGTTGGACCAAGGACCTTGTTTCTCCTTTTCTTCTATTTGGTTTAATGTGCTTGTATTGTTTATGTATTGTCATCCTCTTTTTTCCTGATCTTTTATCTCACTGTTGTGTCATTGCTCCGGGAACCAGAAATTTTCTATTGGAGGTGCTGCTGAAAAAATAGTATCTGCATTCAATTTGATGGTTAGTGAGCAGCCCAATGAAGAGGCAGAGATGAGGAATTGCAAGTCTGCAGTTCGTCATGTGAGGAATATGGAGAAAGATGTTGATATTGCCTGTACTAATAACGGTAAGAGAAATGAACTTGAAGTTCATATAGAGACAATTAAAGTGGTTTCTTGGGAATGTTCCCCAGCTTTTCAGACATTACATGTTTCTCCTGAAATGCTTTCACAGCCTGAGTTTTGACTTTCAAAATTTGTGGGCCTCTGAAGCACAATTCTTTTTGCTTAGATAAAGATTCAAAACGAAAAACATTGGCTAAGGAGCTAGAGGATAATGAGAATCGTTTGAAACGAAGTATTGAGAAACTTAAATCAGCTAAAGCAAGCAGAGCAGCACTTGTCTCTCAGTTAAAAGAAGCTCTACAGGAACAGGTATCTGATTGACTCATCACTTTCACTTGCTATTTGAATGTCAATTATCAGACTTTGCACAGTTTGCCTTTATATGGAGTGTTTGGTCAGAGAGGATCTATAGAAAATCTGTGATAAAACTGTTTTTGGTCTCATTTCAGAGCAAAGTTGCTGGAGATTTTATAGATTTTCTCCAGCAGTTGTTGAGCATGATTGAAATGCCCTTCTCTATTAGTGTTATTTTCTAGTAGAGGAGGATGTCTTGCCCTCCTTGTATTCTTCTATGGATATTTTCCATTGTTTTTGTGAATAAATGAGATATTTAAATTTTACTCGTTTATTCATTTTTATGTTTCAAGGAATCTGAACTGGAGGGAGTTCGGACTCAGATACAGGTATGGATTTTGCACTTCCTGAGCCTTGAAAATTTATTCTGTTTTCACTTATTTTTTGCTGGGTTTTGATGGTCAAAAGGACATATAGTAGAATGTGCATGTATGTCACTGTGTCAATCTTGATGATTTTTTTTTCCTGATTGAATATCAAGATAGTACATTTATGCTATGATAGACCTTCTAGTTAATTGTTAGCCTTTATGAATGCTAAATGCCTTTTATGTGATCTAATTATACTTGCTTGGCTGCTGACATCTATTGAAACCATAGGCAAGGCCACCTTATAACTAGGGGTGTCAATTGACATCCCCCATTTTGGAAACATTGTTAGAAATATGTTGTCTTATTGCTAAAATTTAAGGTTTTTTAAGGTCATGTATCAAAATGGCTTTATAGCTGAATTAAATTGCATGGGGTCATTTTAGGAGATTTGCCTACAAAAATAATTAAGTACTATTAAATGAACATTAAATTGGTGTTTTTCTATCTTTTTCAAGCATTTACCTTGTATAGGATATACAAAATCACACTTTCCTTTAAATTTAGTGATAAAAAATTCATTAACATAAAAGAACCTTTTCTAATCTAAAAATTTAGTATCATCTTATTTAACAAATTCAATTATGCTTTTTTTTTTTTAAGAATATATATCATGTAGTCAGCTTAAGTTCTTGAAAAGAAGTCATCGCTTAACTACATGATATATATATTCTTAAAAAAAAGCCTAAATGAATTTGGTAAATGATTAAGGTCCGCTCTTCTTTTTAGTTCTCCATTTCTTTCTGTTCTTTAAAGTATTTTCTTTCAAATAAGATTTTAAACCTTGATCTCCAAATTAATGAACTGTTAATTCAATTCTAAATAGTTTATTTTTTTATAAGATATTATTTACTTTTATTCACTGTCTATTTCATACGTTATGTTTGTTTTAATTACATAGTCTGATTTTTTATAATAATACTATTTATTAAGTAATTGGTTTCCTGACAACTTGATGTTTTAAGTTGATTATCTATTATAGACAAGCATCAAAGATCCTTAATTTATCCTGCTGGAAAAACAATTCGGGCATGTCATAGGTTGAAACTGTTGTCATGGTTAGTTGGTAGTTATATAATTTCTGGAAATGTAGATGTACAAGACTTAAGTTGTATCATAAATACTAGCCTATAAACATGATGAGTTAGGGCGAACATTTGCCAACAACTGTTGAAGGCATTGATAATGCTTAGTTGAAAATTCATACCTTCTGTTACTAGGTATTCTAGAGTTCGAGTTAACTTACTAATGGTGGATCCTGGATATCCTTTCTACTTTGATTAATTTGGAGGAGCATATTTGTTGTTATGCCACTGTATGAAATGCAAAAGATTTTGCCTGTTCTTTATACCCTTGATTGAACCAACAAACCTTTAATTTTTTTGTTGTTTTAAAACCAACGCCAGTCTTTACATTCTCTTTTAACTCTTTGTTTTTTGGATGCTAAATTAGTTTACCTTTTCATATACCCACAAAGAAAAACTTTGGCCTGCACATTCTCGTAACACTGGCATATTCAATGAATTTTCACAATTTTGGGTGTTTTAAAGATCAGTATGCTTTTAAGCCGATTTGAAACGTGGGGCCCTGCAGATGCAAGAGGTTTGATAAGTTGTGATCTATCTACCAAGCAGTGCTACTCAGAAATCCTAATCCCAGTCATCTTCAGTAATCTAGACTCTTGTTTGTCATCGACAGGGCTATATCTTAGTGTTGCGATGATTCATGGAGCAATTGTTTTATTTATTTTGTCAATTTCAGGTCGCACAGGCACAAGTAGAGGAAGCCAGCAAGATGCGAAGGCGGCTTAATGGTGAAGTATTAAAAGCATCTAGTACAACTACAGTACCAATTGATTCAAATGCAAAAGCAGGACAAACACCCAAGAGGACAGCTGCAGCTATTGCTGCGGAGGTTGCAGAGAAGCTTGCAGCTTCCTCCTCTTCTCAAATGATAATGCACGCTGTTCTCTCTACATTTGCTGCTGAAGAAGCAAAGAATGCTCCAAAACCTGAAACCTCTTTACCTGTTTCGGATCCAAATGTTTTTATGCTAGCTCAGCCACTTACAGCTCCAACAACACATTCGTACCAGTCAGTTTTGTTGACCCAACCTACAACGCAGAACCAGGCCCCAACCACTCAATCTCAATTTCACATTCTTCCCAACCCATCCTCTCAGCCTTATATACAACCAGGGGGAGGGATTCCAGCCCCGTATGCTTATGGTAACTTTTCTGTGTTGCCTCCAGGACCACCCCCACCCCCACCCCCACCCTATAAGGTAAGTCAAACCATGCCCTTGGCTCAACAACCATCGCAAATGCCTCAGCAGCAACCGTTACCAGTGGCACAACAGGAGGCCCCAATAAACCAGAAACAACCCAGGTCTTTAACTCAACAAACCCTGGGTGCTAATTTCAGACCTCAACCACCTGGATTGGAGTACTATGGCCACCCATCTCATTCTTAGTGAAAAATCGTACTTTTAGGCAGCCAGATGTAATTATCTTGTTTCCAACAGAATGAGTATCTTGAGTAATTTGAAATTTAGTTCGTGCAAATTGTTCTCGCAAAGGCTCCTGCACACAGAAATGTGACAAGAAGTACAAATAACTCGGCTGGTAAGCACAGATTCTTAATTATTGAGAAATCATGATTGATTATCCCTTGAATACTTGTCGCTTGATATGACGATGTACAGGCATGCAAAAGAGACTGATGAAAAATGTTAGAAGTAAAAACTGAGTAACAAGCATGACATACAACTATATATGCTCGTTGAAACAGAGAAGCATGGAGACAACGGAATATCGAGAACCTCTTGTACAGTCTCTTCTTCCAGCTGCAGCGACAGATATCCATGGGAAAAGCTAAACTACCTGCCCTTTCTTTTTCGCCATCCTTTGCAAGTATAGTTGTCAGATTCAAGGCCTCGATTATAGATCTAGTTGGATTGACCCAGGAGAGATCAAACATTGAACATATATAAGCATATTAACTGTCAAATTACATTGTAATTACATCCACAGTCGATCAATAATTGCCTATACGAAGAAAAAATAGTTCAATAATTCGAACCCAACATGCCACTTATGCTTTTCAATATGTGTTATCATTAAATATAATATTAAAATCAATTTATATCTTTAATGAAGCAACGGGTTGATTCACACGGTCAGGTATTTGTTCTTTTTAAATAAATTTTTGAGTTAGAGTTCTGTGAGTAAAATATATTATCATTGAGAGAATTTTATTTTTTAGTATATTAACCCGGCTTGATCGGATTAATTGAACTCTAACAAACTTTTAAGTAATAAAATTAAAAATTAAAAAGAAAACAGACAACTTTTATTTTTAAGAGAAGGCACCAAGGATTTTTCATGTAAATCCGAAGATAAAAACTAGTCTGACCATCCTTCGAAGATGGATCCGGGAACAACATTGATCGCATAATCGAGGCCTGAGTTCCAGCCTGCATTTAACCAGGATAATTCCTTACTATTTTCCTCTCTGATCACATGATTATTATCATATCAAGAAATCATCTTATTCAAAAACTTAAATAGATGCGAGACTTTAAAAATAATTGTACACTGCTTTCTAACATGATTCATATGAATAAATCACTTCAACTGTCTAGCATGTTAGTTATCCATGTAACTCTGTTATTCACTGGTCTTTGGATGGATGTATCAGAACCCAATGCTTTGTTTTTGCAGTATTGGTCAGTGGAAGAAGCTATAACCTTCAATGGCCACCAAATGGAGGACGCCTTTTGGTGGCCGAGTTCGGTGACACTCGGAAAGTGAAAATGAGTGTGGATGCTCCTCTTCAGTCTCCAGCTGCGCCAGTCACTCCTAGTGCGGCTGCACAACCTCCGTCCACCCTGCTGCCACAGCCAGCTTTATACTATAGGAAACAACTCCCACTTTCACAGCAACAGTCTATCCCACCCCATGCCGGGGAACGAGTCGATCATCCTCCACTCTCTCTCCTTACCGAGAAACATATATGATCCACCAAATATGGAAAAGTTGACAGTTAAGTCACCCTTGTATATTGCCACTCTATACATGATATCTTCACCTCAGACAGCTACTCGAGTCACTCTGGACGACCTCATTCGGATCCTCAACCGAATTCCTTGGCATGGTCAATATGTTTTAAATAAAGCATCGTGCTGACTCTAAAGATATAATATCTAAGTTTCATCCTAAAATCACCTTTCACAGTCACATTTTTTTTCTTACAAGAACAATACCATTGATGTGGTAAATCCTGATGACCTGGACACAATTTTCTCCATGGCCTTTGCCTTCGCTTAAGAACATAATTTGATTTGCCACATTACTTAAAAAAACAAATTGTAGGGATGGAATTAGACTAATTTTATCTTCGAGGACTAGCTGATGGAAACAATAATCCGCACATGCGAACTGCACGTGGGCAAGCAAGCCATTTATTAGCGAACGAAACACACCAGCCCTAGTGCTCTATACACCTGCCGTCAAGCTTCTAGGGTTTCTTTCAGCTTCAGATTCTAAATCTCAATAAACCCTAAGCGCTGTAAGCTTTGTTACGCTCTCATTGCATCTCAATAAGGCAAATTCTTCTATTGTTAACTTAATTTCCCATCAAACTCTTATTTTTTCCAGGAAAACAGCCAAACAGCATCAAAATGGTCACAGCCAAGAAAACTGTAATCTCTTCTCTTCCATTTCCTCTTAATTTCACTTGTTTCTATGTTTAATTGAAAATTTGATTATTGATTATTGATTTTGTATTTTAATTTTTTTGTTGCTGCTGTTGTCAATTTTATAGAAGAAGACCCATGAGAGCATCAATAACAGATTGGCTTTGGTGATGAAGAGTGGAAAGTACACTCTTGGTTACAAAACTGTGCTTAAATCTCTAAGGAGTTCCAAAGGTTTTATTTACTTATTTAACATTACTAACTTTTAATTTCTGTATCTGAGATCTTAATTTTGATTTTTTTTGTTTATATTTTAATTTGGGGTTATTTGGTGATCGATATTTATGCAGGAAAATTGATTCTATTATCAAACAATTGCCCACCTTTGAGGAAATCCGAGATTGAGTATTATGCTATGCTCGCAAAGGTTGGAGTGCATCATTATAATGGCAGTAAGATTTTGTTCCCTTTTTATGGGTTTTATGTTTTTTTTTTGTGCGTCAACATCTATTATAGATAGAGAACGGTTTTGGTTTAGTACCAGTAGTCATGCTATAACTTTAATGCATTGTTATAGGATATGATGCTTGTGATTATGATGCTGTAATGAATTTTGCTTGGTTTTATCTGTACTGAAACATCATGATTTTGTTTATCGAGATGATGTTCCTTTCTTTTCTTTTTTTTACTTTTTTATTAAAAGATTTTGCAACCTCGAGGCCTTGACTGTGTCTAAGAATTTGAATTTGATTGAGTCGTTACTGAACTTTCAGTCTGTGCAGTCTCATTATTATATCATTATGTGTTGCCCCTGGGAGTTTGAAGAATTCTTTGTTAGATGCATGGAACATAAGGCGTATGAAACTTGTGACTTCAATCTGAATTTATAGACCTTTGGCAAATCTATGTTGGGAAACGTACATGGTTTTGAAACAGCATATAGACCAACTCTAGTCATCTTGTTACTGTTTGCCATTAATCTCTTGGTTTTGTTGTGCCATGGTACAATAGCTGGTTCGTACATTTAGTTATCTTGGTTTCACATGTTTTTGGGAAAAACTCATGTGCTCCATCAGTACCCGCCATCCATTTAATATTAACCACATGGGCAAGTTGATATAGTCACGTTAAATTTGATATGCTTTTCATCTTCATTTTTATATTTTGTTTTCATTTTGTTAAATCACTTATTTTCAATTTTTTTTTTTTTACTGAACATCCTGCAAGCCCAGTGAACAGGTAAGGCACCGCGGGGGTGACAGGCGTGCATGGTGAGGTTCGAACCCCTGATGCAGAGGAAGGGGACAAGCCCCTTCCACCGCTAGGCTAGAACCTCACTTGCACTTATTTTCAATTTTAACATGATTGTCAATGTGTGTAAATGGCTTCATTTAAGACGATGTCGTGCTGAATGATGAGCACCCCTGGAATATTGGAGTTTCCCCCTATATTTGTTGCAGGACACCTGGAGTTTGGAAATAATTTTCTGGCCTTGAATAATCAAATGATTTTGATTTTCTTACCTGTAGCAATAGGCAGGCTATTTTGCCATGTTTTAGCACTGGTGATTTTGAAACTGCACTCTTGTTTCCCTCGCCTCCTTCATGCCCCCTTTTTCCTTTTTGCAGACAATGTTGATTTGGGAACTGCTTGTGGCAAGTACTTCCGTGTATCTTGTCTGAGCATTGTTGATGCAGGTAGTGCATTAAAAGATTATTATGTCTAGAACTGTATATTTTGGCATTATGTTGATGCCATTGACATTTTTCTGAATGCCACTCTTTTCTTTTGTGTTACAGGTGATTCTGATATCATCAAGACAGTCCCTGGTGATCATTAAGTAGGTCATTCTTCCAGTTCTGTTACTTTACCGCAGAGATTTTTTTTCCCCTTCCAGCTTTAGAATAGTTTGGAAACTACAACAATTGTCAATCCTTCAGTTAGGATTTTATTCCCGTCTGCTGTGCACTCAAGTGGCAAGTTTTGATTCAGATATTTGATACAGCAAGCTTTCTGTTATGAACCACTAGTTTTCTGAAATTACCCATCCAGATATGGCTGCACTTATGCACCGCACGATTTTGGCGTTGCAGTAAAAAAATTGAAAATGTAGTTGATTCGCTATTATATTCTTGGTTGTGAGTTCTTGAGTGTTTTTTTTACCTTTTGGTAGCTCTTGGTTTTGGACATGTCCATGGTGAGTTAGTGATTTGGTTCTACCATTGTACACTGTTTTGATGTACCTGGCTTTATGCTTGCTTGAAAATGTATGAAATGATTCATTTTTTTAGATTTTTTTGTTATTTTTAATATAAATATATTAAAATAATCAAAAACACCAAAAAAACATCAAAACGATTTGTCACAAGAGCATCTCTAAAATCATTATAAGGTGATATCTAGATTTATCAAAATAGTTTTTTATATATATTTTGAATTGTTTTTAATTTGTTGTTTTTAAAAATAATTTTTTAAAAATAAAAAAATATTATTTTTTAATGAAGTTAATAGATGATCACGCATGCACCTTCACATCACAATAATATCAAAATATTATTTTTAAATGAAGACGTTAATATATGATCACACATACACCTTCACATCACAATAATTGATAATTTGGATGGTATAGTTTAATTAGTTAATTTAGATTTACTTTTTAAAAATTATTAATTTAAGCACTATAAATTTTAGAATCAATAAAAAGTTCTTTACTTATTAATTTTAAAATCCTGAAAGATTAATCGATAATGGATAAACTGTCCTGAATACATGAAGTAATAAAAATAATAATAATTGAGCAATCTGACATATATATATATATATATATATCATTTCAAGAGCGATTATTATTCTTGAAATGTTCATCTACTTGCCGATGGAGTCTTTTCAATTTCTGGAGTGACTAATCAAATCAAATCAATCACATCATAGATCCACACATCTTCAACTGGGATCAAGAAAAGATTAAAAGTTGCACAGGATGATACAGAGTGGGTTCTCGCGATTCATTTTCATTTCCTTGCTGCCACAACTCTCTGTCCCCCTCCCCCTCCCTGTATACACGCGCGCGCGCGCGAGAGAGAGTACTGTTCATAAAGCTTGAATAGCTAGTAAGTTGCGGAGCAACAGTACTGTTTTTTTTAAAAAGTAATTATTAAATCTTAAATTTATTCTCTAAATTTAAGTTTCTATTAATTAATTTAATATCTATATTAATTTTAAAAAACAATACTATGTTTTTCCCCTTAAACATGAGTCAGAATGACCTTGGTTACTTCTTGGAATTCAACTTTTAAAAAAGACACCAACATGAAAAAAAAGAATATAAAATCATGATATATAAAAAGTAATAAAGAATATCTTCACTTGATTTTTTTTATATATATTTTATATTTTGAATAAAATAACTATTGGGATATTACTAATTGTTTATAATAACTAAGGCCTGTGTGGTTTTTTTAATAAAAAATGATTTTAAAAAAATAAATTTTTATTTTTTTTTGTTTTTTTAAAAATACTTTTTGATAAAAAAAAAATTTAAAATTAAACAAACATAAAAAAATTAAAAAATTATTTTTTATTAAAAAACCACAAAGGCCTCGGTTATTATAAACAATTAGTAATATCCCATTAGTTATTTTATTTAAAATATGATAATATTTTTTTTTGTATTTTCTCTTAAAATAAAAAAAATACTTTACTAATCTAGTAAAGTATTTTTTTTATTTTAGGAGAAAATGCTTTTTAAAATTACAAAAAAATAAAAATAAAAATATCTTATTATTTGTAAACTGTATTACATTTAATTCTTAATCTTTTGAATACTATATATTTTATTTTTAATATATTTTTCAATGTTATCCATTCACATTTAATTTAATTTATTTTTATATTAATTTTAGTTTTTATTTTTTTATTTTTATTTTCTTAATTAAAATATTTTTACCTATAAGATTTGATTTCTATTCATTTTATTAAAATAATTTATGATTTTTTTAATTTTATTCTCTTTTAATTTTTTAATTTTTTTATATTTAATTTTTTTATTGTTATTTATTTTATTTGAAATAATTCATAAAATTTTATTTTTTTCAATTTATCATCTTTTAATTTTTTATATGTTAGATTCGATCCTTATTTTTTAATAAATATGTTAAAAAATTAAAAATCATTTTTTGGTTTATTTGTGGATATAATTAAATATTAAAAAATAATTTTTAATTTATTTTATATTGCATCACTAAACATTAAAAAATAACTTATTTTTTAAAATTTACTTTTTATAAAATCTTTTTCAATAAAAATAAAACTTTCAATCAAACAAATAAAGCTAAGTCTAATTTAGTTCAATAAGCAATCGAAGCCATTATTTTATTATATTTTAATTTTTTTAAATTAAACTTTTAACATCTTGATTTTTTTTAATATTAAAATTAAATTTGAAAAAATAAAAAAAATATTATTTCAATGTATTTTTTAAAAAAAAAACTTGAAAACACAATTTTTTTATCAATTTCCTAAACAGCCATAAAAATAACAAACAAACAATTACATTAAAAAAGAAGTGAAATCTATTGGATTTCCGTAACTTTTGCCAAATGGCCCAAACCTCAGCACCTCTCTCTTTTCTGCAACTATCTCTATCCTTCTTTTATTATCCATGTTTTATTTTATTTCACATAAATTTTTGTTCTCTTTTACATGAACCTGTTTTAGGGTTTTGCCAAAGCCAGGAAAAGCAAAAACCATAAATACCATTTCCCTTCATTTTTATCTTCTACAACGTCGTCGTTTCACTCCGCCCTTTCCCTCTCACTTTTCAATTTTTATGGCTTGTTTTTCATTCTACTTCATTATATCCGTTTCTCTCCCTTTTCTTCTACGCTAATATTTTAAGGCTTAAAGATTGAAACTTTCACGTGGCTAGCTGTAGTTCACATTCATGATTGTAAGTTGTTGTTTTCAATTGGATCTATAAAGGGTCTGGCTTGGTTTGAAGAATTGAAGTGTTGTCTTTTAGGGTTTGGCGGAAGGCATTGTTAAAGGAGATATGAATGGTACATTTAGTGAGGAGACGCTTGCAGGTAACCTTTCCAAGGTCAATGGTACCCAGCAATGTATTGAATGTATCCTTCCTTTTTCTTGTATTTTTAATTAATGAATTCTGCAGCTTGTTTTCAGTTATTTATATGCCTAACAAATCTGAAACTCAAAGTGAATTGTTTTATATTTTATACTGTTTCAGGACAATCATTGTTTATATTACCAAAAAATTGGACAGTGCATTGAAAATAGTGCTACCAATTTATTTGATTCATTTTCATTTGGTACTTCTGCTCTAATGTTCATCAATTTAGAGGAATGATTATGTAACGTGCATATGCATTGAAAATAGTTTCTTACCGAAATTAGTGAGTAATTATTTTGATTTTCTGTTGACTTGGTTTGCATGTTACCTTAACTTTATGGTATAGCTTTGTCGCGCTGGTGCATAGTTCACCGAAGCAAAGCAGAATTGGTTGTTGAGGCATGGGACAAACAGTTCCGCAACTCAGATACGCTCCAGAAAGTACCTCTATTGTATCTTGCAAATGACATCCTACAGAACAGTAAGAAGAAAGGAAGCGAATTTGTTAATGAGTTTTGGAAAGTTCTTCCTGCAGCGCTAAAAAATATAGTCAAGAAAGGTGATGACCATGGCAAGAATGTCGTCTCTAGATTGGTAAGTTTTTATTTTGTTGGGGCAGCTGATTCAAACATCATGACACGGAACACGTTTTTTTGTTTCCTGCATGAATATGCTCTCATAAAACTACCGGAGAGCAAAGCATTGCTATTGTGAATGTTGAGCATCATAATCAATTAGCGATTGAGCCTAACCTATTTTTTTTTTAATGTATTTCTCTTTGTCAGCCTTTGTTTTGCAATGCCTTATTTATTGCTAGTCTAGGAATTCATCAATCAACATTTAGTTGGACTTGTTGTGTGCATTTTATAAAATATAAATAAACATGCCTCGTATGCCAAAAATAGCTCGGGAGGAAACAAATGGAAATTGGATGTATTTATATGTTAGTTGAGTGTCAAAAGAAGTATGAGATGCCAATATGATGCCATTTACATGCTTAATGGTGTAGCATGTCTTCAGAAAGTCGGAAAGGTGATTAAGACTATTGAACTTGTGCGCACATAATCACCAGGTAAATATATGGGAAGAAAGGACAGTGTTTGGGTCACGTGCTCGGAGTCTCAAAGAGCTGATGCTTGGAGAAGATGCTCCTCCACCCTTGGAGTTGAGCAAAAAACGTTCACGCTCTGTGAAAAATACAAAACGAGATTCACGATCCAGTAGAATGGTTAGACCAAGGATCTTTCATTGTTTCTTTTTGTCTTCTATCTGTTTTTATGTGTGTATTGTTTACGTATCTTCATATTCTTTTTTCCTGATCATGTGTCCGACTGTCATGTCAATACACTGGGAACCAGAAATTGTCCATTGGAGGTGCTGCTGAAAAACTAGTATCAGCATTGAACTTGGTGGTTAGTGAGCGGCCCAATGAAGAGGCAGAGATGAGTAATTGCAAATCTGCAGTTTGTCGTGTGAGGGATATGAAGAAAGATGTTGATATTGCCTGTAGTAATAATGGTAAGAGAAATGAACTTGAAGTTCATATAGAAAAAGATTAAAGTGGTTTCATGGAAATGTTCCACAGCTTTTCTGGCATTACATGTTTTCTCCTGAAATGCTTTCACAGCCTGAGTTTTGACTTTCAAAAGATGTGGGTCTCTGAAGCGCAATTCTTATTTCTCAGATAAAGATCCAACACGAAAAACTTGGGCCAAGAAAGTGGAGAATGAAGAGAATCTTTTGAAACGAAGTATTGAGAAACTTAAATCAGTTGAAGCATGTAGGGTAGCGCTTGTCTCACAGTTAAAAGAATCTTTACAGGAACAGGTATTCATCACCATCACTTGTTATTTAAATGTCAATTATCAATTAATACACAAATTGCCATTATATAGGGTGTTTGGGCAGAGAAGATCTATAGAGAATCCGTGATAAAAAATTTTCTGGCCTCTCTATAGAGCAAAGCTGCAGGGGCTTTTAATGGAGTTTCTCCATCCAGATGTTCAGCATGATTGAAAAGCTCTTCTCTATTATTTTTCTTTTCCAGTAAAGGCGGATGTCTAGCCCTCCTTGTATTCTTCTATGGATATTTTCGGTTGTGTTTGTGAATGAATGAGATACACATGTTTTTGCAATTCTATTCACTTAAAGTTTGTCTTATTGATTCATTTTTTTTTTTATGTTTCCAAGGAATCTGAACTGGAGGAAGTTCGAGCTCAGAGGCAGGCATGGATTTTGCACATTCCGAGCCTTAATTTTTTTTTCTTCCTGTTTTCATTTGTTCTTTTGAAACGTGAAAGATTTTTGCCTGTTGTCTATACACTTTATTAAACCAATAAACCTTTGATTTTGTGTTATTGTAAAACCAACATCAGTCTTTGCATTATCTATCGTACCTTGTTTTCAGAAGCCCACGTAGTTTACCATTTGCATTACCGATGAAGAAAAACCTTGGCCTGCGCATTCTTATAACACTGGCATATTCAATGATTTTTCTCAAGTTTGGATGTTTTCAAGGCCAGTACGATGTATCCTCCTAGCATTGCTGCATAGAAATCCTAATTGAAGGCCTCTTTGCCTCTCTAGACTCTTGTTTGTCCCCATCAGGGCTATATCTTAGAGTTATGATGAATCATATAGCAGTTGTTTTATTTAATTAAATTTTTTTTTGTCAATTTCAGGTCGCACAGTCACTAGTAGAGGAAGCCAGCAAAATGCGAACGTTGCTTATTGGTGAAGAAGTATCTCAGGCATCTACAGTAACTACAGTACCAGTTGATTCAAATGCAAAAGGAGGACAAGCACCTAACAGGACAGCTGCAGCTATTGCTGCCGAGGTTGCCGAGAAGCTTGCAGCTTCCTCCTCTTCTCAAATGATCATGCACGCTGTTCTCTCTACTTTTGCAGCTGAAGAAGCAAAAAATGCTCAATTAACGAAGGCCCCAACATTGTCAAATTCATATGCATCCATGCCCATCCAATCATTGTCAAAACCGGAAAACTCACTGCCCGTATCAGATTCAAACGTTTTGATGCCAGCACAGCCACTTGCTGCTCCAACAACACACTCATATCAGCCAGTTTTGTTGCCCCATCCTACTGTGCCGAACCAGACCCCAACCACTCAAGCTCAATTTAACCCATCCTCCCAGCAATATTTACAGCCAGCAGGTGGGATCATGACCCCATATGCTTATGGTAACACCTCTCCCTTACCCCCAGGACCACCCCCACCCCCATCCTACCAGGCAAGTTCAATGGTGCCTATGGCGCATCAACCATCACAAATGCCACGGCAGCAATCATTATCATTGGCACAGCAGCGGGCCATTATAAACCAGCAACAACAATGTCTTTAACTCAACAAGCTCTGGGTGCTAATTTCAGGCCTCATCAACCACCTGTAATGGAGTACTATGCCCACCCTTCTCATTCCTAGAGTAAAAAACGTACTTTTAGTTAGGTAGATATAATTAGATCAGTGTATAAATGCCTGCATATCCTTTTGATGCTTGGAGAAACAATGAAATGGCGTGGCAGTCGGTTAGGTTTTGTTGGTTTACTGAAGTAACTTGTGGTTGCGTATAAAATGATGAAAGAAGGTTGGTAGATTAATCTTTTCAGTATAAAATTGATAACCAGGGAACTCAAAATCGGATGCAGATCAAGCAATGGCCGAAACTCCAAAGAAAAAGCAAACAAATTGCACAGCATGCATGTTATTGAAATCCTGCTACATGTGCTCGGGAACTCGTATTCTCAGATGGAAGGAGTTTCAATCATCAGCTGAATATGTGAAAAATCTTTTGGACGATTCTCATTGATTGGGGTTTTTGGCTCCCAAGAACAGAGAGAATGATCTGAATATTTGCTCAGCACCTGGGGGTATCAACCACCAAATTCAGATTTCACACTTCGCTGCGTTCCAAACAGGGGTTAGCAAATTAATGTTTTGTTTGGTTTAAAATTATAATTTTTTTATTGATATTAAAAATAATTTAAAAAATAAAAAATATTAATTTAATACATTTCTAAAAAAAATAAAATTAAAAACAACTCTTATTACATTACAAATGCCCTATTAAGCTATCCATTGAACAGTTACCCATTTGGTAGGGTTTTTTCGGCAATTGAAACTTGAAAGAGAGATTGAAAAGGGAAAGATTTTGAGGGCTTTTATAGGAAGAGGCTGAGAAGAAAAAAAGTGAGGCATTCCTCCTTGTTAGCAACGTGTATGCTTAATGTTAACGGGACTGCCGTTTCTTCGGGAACTCTACACGTACTAGTTTTAATATAGTAGAAGAATTACAATATTATCTTTTTAAAATTTGAAGGGAAAATCACAGCTAATTCAATCAGGTCCAGAGATTTGTTTTAAAGTTTGAATCACATTCATTTCCAATTTTGTACATATATCAGTTTATTAGGAATAATCGGCCTGTGTAAACTCAAATATGTCTAGAAAAGCCCTTTGTTTTTCAATTGAATCCTTGTTATTCAGAACTGTCAATTCAATAAAATCCCAGTTCCTTAATTCTTTCAATTACACCCTTATTATAACAATTTACCCTCGTTTCTTATCACACAAAGAAGTATTTCTATTACAGAAAGTCGGGAAGGAGGAACTAAATGTCGAGACATTTTGAATAGAAAGTACAATTCAAACTGATTTCGATTTTACTTAACGATTTGAACTAAATCTTGGTGTGGAATTGGTTTCAAACATGCTTTTAAATACTTGCCTTGCGATCCAATCTTTAACACAAAGTGGCAAATGATACATGATCGACAAGATAGTAGAGAATTGGCCAAAGGAAAACCATGCTGGTGGATTTTTCTTCAGCACAGTAGCAACCGTCTCCTTCGCAAACTCTTCGGTGGGGGTGGTCTTAGGTTCCTGGAAAAGGCAAGCCCTGTTCATATAGCTGCTTCAAATTAATGGCTTGTATAACCTCCACTCAGGCATATGGTTGGAGCTGGATATGGCAGAAATCCCGATGTTTGATTTAACTGCTCCAGGAACAACATTGATCACCTGGATCCCAAAAGGCCTAAGTTCCAGCCTGCATTTAACATAAATATTTCCTCAATTCGTTGTTGATATACCGAAGTTATGTTGTTCCCAATCTGATGTTTAAGAATAATTATAAATTTGAGCCATAATTAATGAAAACTATGCTAACAAATCCTCTACCCTACGCATTAGTTGATGATTATAGAAGACTGGCGACTTAATTTAACATGATAATATCATGCCGGAGTTGTCAGTGCTGTTTGAACTCCTTGTTACTATTAGATAAATGCATGCACCAACCGGACGATTGATGGGAGAAGGTAAGTAACATAGGCATCTCACTACATACAAACCTCATGTTATCAATTAGTGAATGAAGAGCTGCTTTGGCTGCAGTATAGACACCAGCCCATGGAAGAGGAGCCAAAACAGAAGTACTTCCAACATTTAAGATTTTCCCCTTCTTCCTAGATGCCATGTGAGGAACAACAGCTTGAACCATCCTCACGGTACCTACATGTATTTGTGACGTCAAAACAACAGGAAAAACAGGATCTTGGTAGTTTTACCAACAGCAAATCAAGTGCTAGCAAGCATGATCAAAGATGCAGGGAGAGTCCTGAAATTCGCCATCACTATTGGAACCCGATCGTCCATATAACCTTTTCAGACTAGCTAAAGAACCTATGAAGTAGTATGAACAGATCAGCAAGACATTTATCGAAGTCATAGCCTAGTACTAGGCCTTGACATGAACAAAGACATCACATATAACTTACACAAGAAGTGGATTAATCCATGAAGAATTATCTGACAACAATAAACTTGTCATTGCCATATTTCAGGAAGGTTTGTTTATGAATTTATAAGAAAGCTGCACCATGTGTTCGAGTAAAACAACGAGTATGCAAGCCAGCGCATACAGTCTTTACAAGAAAATCCACAAGTATTCAGTTGCTGATACTAATTTTTATAGCTGAAAAGTCCAAGCAGTTCCGTTCATACGGTTCCTGTCGGCCATGCTGAGACTAATTCAAGAGTGGGATTGCAGTTTCCAATTCCACAGTTTTAAGGCTATCAGATTCTCATTGATTGGGTTTTCGGCACCCAAAAGCAGAAAGAATTCCAGAAAATACATGGATCAATTAAATAAACAAGAGTAAGTTTTGATGAGAAGAAGGTTACCAAAAACATTGGTATCGAAAGTGTTTTGCGCAGCTGATAAAGGGATCTCAGCAAGTGGGCCAACACATTGAATCCCAGCATTGTTAACCAAAATATCAACCATGCCATATCTTTCAACAACATTGGACACAACATTCTGCACACTTTCATCAGACAAAACATCCAATTCTTGGAGATAAAATCTGTTATCTTGATCAAGGTCCCTCATGGAAGTCAGTGACCTGGCCGTGGCCACAACAAGGCAGTTGTTAGCAGCAAATTCACGTGCCAAGGCATGACCTATACCACCTTGGGTGCAACCAGTTATTAAAAACACTAGCTGGCCTTAGGACTCCATTGAAGTACTCTTTTGGTGGTGGTTTTGTTTGATAAATAGCAGGTTTAGGGAGTTGAAGAACTATTGAAAAGGGATGACGTTATTAGGATTCCCATTTTTGGGAGATGCCTTTTATTTTGAGAAGCAATCACGTTCAAACAGAATAGAATTTTCTGATATAAACGGTACACGTTCATGCAAGTGATGTTTGCGTTTAGGAAGAACGGTCAGATAGATAGCTATGGTTATGATAATATATTTATTGAAAATAGCAACATCAATACCATTGGCGTTTGTAGCTAACGGTAGTGAGACTAGCATTTATCTAATAGATTGGCCGGCGCTCTCCCACGGATGCCATCAAATTTTTCTTTTTAATTTAAAAATAGAATGCGTAGACATTATTAATATAGTTTTTTTTTAATTATAAATTCAACATACATTAATAAAATGTATTAAAAATTATATACACCAATAAATATCAAAACAAATTATTGATACTAACTAAAAGCTCAAACATCAAGATTAAAAATATATGCATATTATCATATCCAATGTTATAATACATCAAATTCCTTATATTTAATTATATAGAAATATTTTTTTAAGATTAATAATTTAAATTTCATTAAAACAAACTAATTTCATAGCATATTTCTTCATTTTTTTCATTAATATTTTTAATTTTTTAAAAAATCTAACTTTCCTCTATGTCATTCAAAAAAATCAAAAGTAAGCACAATACTTAGCCAATAAAAAACGTGAACAATTTGAAATAAAAATACAAAAGATATCTCTAGCATCTTATTATTATCCTAAAATCCAACAATAAAAACATAATATTATAATAATTTTCACATAAGAGTATTAAAAGAATAAAAATAATACAACGCTATGAAGTTATTACAAATTTTTTTTGATAATATTATTAAACTCGACATAGGGGTTCCAACTAAAAAATTTCTTAACTTGACACATTATTTGTCATGAGTTTTACTTTAAACTATATAAAAATTAATTTAATATGATTTTGTTGATTAAATAAATCTTAGAACAATTCAGACAATTAATTAAAACCCAACTTGATTTTAATTTTTTTTGGTTATTAAAACAAATATATCTTGTATCAATTCTAATTAATTTATTAAATTCAACTCAATTAAATTTAATAACTCTATTTTGAAATAAAGCTATTTGTTATTAGAGTGTGTGGCATATTGGTTAAGAAGATTCCTACATGTGTATACCATCAAAGGAATTGCTGATATCAGTACAAAAAACCTGATTCCCTTGCAGACAAGTGCGAGTATATATGCAGTATGGTAGAACGAAACTAAATAGGTTGTTCACCAAGAACACTATATATATATATAAAGAAGTTATTCTAATTTATTTCAAAAAAAAAAAAAGAAGTTATTCTAATTTTCCATTATTCTTTTATATTTTATTTTCGTTTAAAAAAAGCGATTATTTTACCATTCCAATCATTTCATTTTTTATAACAAAACACAATTGATCATTTACACGAACTCGATAATTGGTCCGCACCAACTCACACTTTGGCAGTACATGCTTTTTAAGTAATTTCATGCTACCCATTAGAATATAAAAAACGAAATTTCCCACCCGCAATTTGCCCAGCAACTAGTCCAACTGCAGTGTTTGTAGATATGTTTCTATATACTGAGTATTTCACTGCATAACCGAATCCAACCATTGATTTAATTGGTACTTATTATCAATTTCAGGTGCGTTCTATAATTATTTTCATACTTTGACTTCCCTCAATTTGTTGGAAAATATTGCATTATATATTTGAAAATCACAAACACAAATAGAAGGGGGGTTACGTTAATTATAACCAATAGCTTAATTACTTGTGTAGCATTGTTTGTGTAGAAGCTAAGTGATTCACAAACCTATGATCATCCGATTTATCAAATAAATATTATTAAAATAGTTAGAGATATATAAAATAATTGAACAAACAAACAATATATAATTCTTGTAAAATCCTTTAGTGCATAAAAATATTTATTGGATAAAGGCATGTAATCAGCTAGGAGATAGAAGTAAGAACTTATTTTTGCAGTGTTCATCCCTTTCTTCTTCGCTTGAGGCTTTCGTTGGAAAGTTAGTTGTGTTTTGTCAGTGCGAAAGCTTATCAAATGGAAAGTTAGTTGTGTTTTGTCAGTGCGAAAGCTTATCAAAACAATCAAACAAGAAAATACCGGACCCCATTGCCTTGGCTATTTAGGGGGCTTTCACAGGATAAATAATTGTTGCATTCGCATTGCATAGACTTAATTCACATATTTCAGCTTTTGGCTTCCATATCATGCATGTTCCATCTCTTTTTAGCCACTTGAACCGCCACCAACTCTAGCAAGAAACTATCAGAAGGATAATGGATAAGATAGAGCACATTACAGTTGCCACAAATGGCATAAACATGCACGTAGCTTCAATAGGGACGGGCCCAGTTGTCCTCTTCTTGCATGGGTTCCCTGAACTCTGGTATTCATGGCGACACCAACTCCTCCATCTTTCGTCCCTCGGTTACCGTTGCGTTGCCCCCGATCTTCGTGGATATGGTGACACAGATGCTCCTGAATCAGCTAGCCAGTACACCGGTCTCCACGTCGTTGGTGACCTGATAGGTCTTCTCGACTACTTTGGGATTGATCAAGTGTTTTTGGTTGGCCATGATTGGGGGGCTATGATAGCTTGGTACTTGTGCTTGCTGAGACCTGACAGGGTTAGGGCCTTGGTCAACTTGAACGTTGCATTCAAGGCTAGAGACCCGAAAACTATTAACCCCATGGAGGTCTTGAAGAGTACTTATGGTGAGGATTACTATGCCTGCAGGTTTCAGGTAACAATTGTTCTTTTATTTATTTATTTTTAATTTTTTATCTTTAATTTTTAAAAGGGAGACCCTTCGGTATTGATATTCTGCTATTAGAAATCTATTATAAAACAATTATTGGTATATTAACCAATAACTTAATTCTCGACTTAGGATAAATTCTTATATAATAATAACGTTAATAAATATTATTCAATAATTTAAACTCCTTGAATGAGAGGTGCCTATTCTAGTAAAAATCTTTCTACTGTTGTAGGAACCTGGACCTGGAGAGATTGAAAAAGACTTTGCTCAAGTTGCCACTGCAAAAATGTTGAGGATATTCTTTTCAAGTTTCGGTCCGAAGCCCTTAATAGTGCCCAAGGAAACAGGATTCAGAGGCATACCTGATCCTCCATGCTTGCCTCTTGGCTTTTCAGAAGAAGATATCAATTTCTACGCCAATAAGTTTAACCAAAAAGGATTCACTGGAGCTTTAAATTATTATCGAGCCATCAATCAGTAAGCTCTAATTATTCCCAACTTATTTAATAATAATGGGAGTTTCTTTCTTGGTTATAATATATTTTCCATCTGGATGTTAATAATTAATCTAAGGCTTCCTCGTTTCATATAGATTTTTCGTAAAGCACCTGAACTTTTTAAAATCATCTTCACCACCAATCAACACTTTGTAGAAAGCATAAAAAATAATAAAAACAATTGTTAAAACTCTTGAAATCTAAATTTTGATCCAAATCAAAACAAATTAACAAATTTGTTTATATCTGCCGCAAATGAGACCTGAATTTCCCAAGATGCTGAACATTGCCATTTCGTCTGCGATGGTCATAAGCCAAACCAATTAATTTCTTTCTTCTTTTATTGCAGAACCTGGGACCTCATGGCACCATGGATTGGGGTAAAAATCCAAGTACCTGTTAAGTTTATTATAGGTGATCAGGACATAAACTACCACCTTCCAGGGCTAAAGGAATACATACTCAACGGTGGGTTCAAGAAAGATGTGCCACGTTTGGAAGAAGTGGTTGTAATGGGAGGAGTAGCCCACTTTCCTAACCAAGCAAGGCCGGAAGAAGTCAGTGAGCACATTTATAGCTTTTTCAAGAAGCTTCAGTTTAGCAAAAATAATCCCAAGGCCAATAGTACTACATCATCACTCAATGGAAATAGAGTCTCGGATCAAGCTCACTTGCATGCCTTGTAAGAGGAATTCCATTTGTGTTTTTGATACGTGTTAATTTCGTTTCAATCACTAAACATCATGCAATTTCTTTTCGTTGTCCGGGATTTTCTTTCAGAGAAATCAATGAATATTTTTTTCAACATGCCAATCAAGTGTTTCCCTGTACATATACATGCGCTTGTGCACAATGAGCTACCCTCAAGCTCGAGCCCAAGCATACTGCCGAATATTCTTGGACTCGATGCACGCATCCTAGCTATTTTTAGACTTGATTTTGTGACCTGAACCCAACACTTTTCTTCTTAAAAGTGTAATATACATATACATACATATATACATATATACATATATATATGTACATGTAGATGTATATATATATATATATATGTATGCATATATGCGACTCAATGTGCACCCTTAGGCACATAACACTTTTTATCTCACATTAATATAAGTGTCACATATAACATCATAGTAATAAAAAAATAATAAATTTTTATCATTTAATTCTTTTATTGGAAAAATATTTTATTTAAAAAGTTATCATTTAATATTATAATTATTAGAAATCTTAACTAATTAAGGAAGATTTTATAGTATGAGATTAATTACATTAAATAACAAATATTAACACTCCTTAAACATTATGCCTGAAACATGTTGCATTATTGGTTTTGTTTTAAATTGCTAAAAGTTTGTTATTTTATACTATGATAGTTTGCTTATAATATTTTTCATTTTAGCGTCAGTGAATATTCGATTATAAATATTTTCAATTATAACATTGGTAAATATTATGTTGTTAATAAATAAATAAAATAAAATAAATAAATTTAAATTAATATTTTTATTCCTGAATCTTGTATCAATAAATAAACCAATAAAATAAATTTAGTTTTTATACATGTACGTATTTTTTTGTGTTTTTATGTAGCTAAATAAAATTAAATTAAATTGAATCAGTATTTAGCAAATAAACCAGTAAAATAAATTTATATTTTTAGACAATCACACACACACACACACACACACATATATATATATATATATATTTCAATCTATATGAGCTGTGCTAAACCCTGTCAGCCTGCGTTGGTCATTGGCCCAAGCCAATGACCCGGCTGGGCAAAGTCACGGCACAATGAACAGCTAATTAAAATTCACGGCAACAGTGTCAAATGATATTGCAAAGCGGGAAGAGAAGATTACCTGGTTAAGGTGCTGCAGTGAAGAGATCATTGGCCAATGTTCCCTGCTTCTGTTTCTCGTTCGCCTATCCTTTCTATTTATCTTCTCCTCTGGTCCTTTATGTGTTTGTTTTTGTTTTGTCTTTTAGTTCGTCTTCTTGGTTCTCTTTTCGTGTCTGTCCTTCCTGTTTTCATTCGTGCTCTCTGTTTTTCTTTGTGTTGTTCTCTTCTCCTTTTATATTTAGTCTTTCTCTGGTTCTCTTAACTCTCTTTACTCTTTCTTCGTCCATTCTCCTTTTTCGTCTTTGTCTTTCTCTCTCTAGTCCAGTCTCTTTTTTTATCTGTGTGTCTATCACCTTTTTGTGGCCTTCTCTGGCTTTTATAAAGCCAGAGTATGACTTCTGTTCGTGCATTCATGCCTCACGATCACGAGGCACGTTCATCTCTGTTTCTCTAAGAAGAAATAGAGGAGCATTAGTCTTGTAATCAATTTTACAGCCCTCGAAAAAGCAACGTGGGGATAGTGGGCAGGATGTTAAGGAATGCAGATTGATGATTTATTGATATTTATCTATTAAAGGCTATGCAACTACTATAATATTTAATATGGTTTGACAACCAACACGTAAATATCAATAAGCCTTTTTATATGTTGGCCTTAGCCTTTTTATATAAGCCTTTAATAGATAACGCTAGTATCTGGGACATAACTTAGCCTTTTTTCTCTCTTCTTTTCATATGTTGCACTCTTATACTCTCTTACCTTACTCTTAAATAATACCTCTATTTATAGGCATGAATGATAAGCAACTTGGCCATAAATCATGACACTAATGGTAGCAACATATAGGCTGCACCAACCTTTTTTATCAATGATTAGTGCAACTACCATTTTAGCCTTTTGATAATGATAACCCTACATGTTAAGGTAAGATGCATAATTTGTTGTTCATTAATGGCAAATCCCAATAATCACCCCCTTTGATATTTATAGGGGTAATTGTCCTTTTGCTTTTTCAACACAAACTTGCATCTTGTAGCTCTTCCAAACTTACTATTTTGAGAGCTTATGTGGCTAAGTTTACAGGTACTCGTCAAACCTTTCAATCACAAAAGTAACCTAAGCATCCCTTTGCTCACTTCAAAGGATCACATCAACCAGATGATTTACTTTATCACATCTGAAGAGTGTTAACGCTAGTATCTGGGACACAACATTCTCCTTTAAGAGTATCAACCATGCTTGATTTGAAATGATTTTTTAAGCATCACACCAAGGCTTATAACACCTTCTTAAACAAAAATTTATATTTCCAAGTGTGACAGTCATTGAGTATTTTAATGTGATCACAAGTTTACTATTCTTTCAAGAGTCTACTCATCCCGGAGTTGTGTCTGCCCTCTGTTTCACCCTAGGAACCATGCCTTACTTCTTCATGAGTCTCCAGCTTTTAGTCTCAAGAGTCTAGATAACTTTCTATTTTTAACTATAGGGGCAGCCCATTAAAGTTTGATCTATATCTGTCTTTATACTCTGAGTATTACAATATCATTATCGAGCTCACCACTTTAACAAGAGTCAACTTAGTTCAGGAACCCGCGCATACCCACTGCTTCCAAATAGCAGTTGCGACTTAATGCTCCACAAGTCATTCACTTATTATCCAAGACAAATGTCTTCTAACTATTTGATCTTTATCATGGAAACAATATCCATGAAATTCAATATGGTATTTGTCTTCATACTCATCACAACCACTTAATTGGCTATCCACCTATTCACTCATATCTAGCCATCATATTCGCTCTGGGTGTTCTGTAATTGGGCTCCTATCGTAGCCCTTATACCTTCTCTTGAGGTGTCTTCGCTTGTCATCATGTTGCGATTTGAACCTGGGCTTATATTATGGTCCTCACACCTTCCATCTGAGATGTTTTCGCTCATTGTCATGTGGAGGTTTGAACTTGGGCTCATCTTATAGCCCCCACACCTTCTCTCTAAGGTGTTTTTGCCTTTCATAAATAGTCGCATCCTCATTTAACTAGGATGTTTCAAAGTGGCTCTAAAAATTCTACTTGCCATGTGGATTTGGGAGAGATTACTGTCACTGATCATATAGAAAGAGAGAGATATGATATACTTCTCACAATCTTCTATCTTGATTTCTATGTTTGGAGCTTCTACACCTTTTTGCTTTAATATCTCTACCCACACTAGTTCTCTTTGATGTCTTCACCTTTCATAATAGGCAGTTGCACCCCTTTAATTGGGAGCTTTTGCAATAACTCATCTTTTCATCCTTGCATTCATTGGAGAGGTCCTCACTTATTGCCTTTATCAAGAGCACAAGAGACTTCTTGTTGTACAACTTTTCACAATCTCTGATTTAAGCTTCATCTGGAACACTTCTTTTTCTTATACCTGTCGTCTAATTACAGTACCTCGTTGGATCCTAAAAGTACTCCTGTACAATCTTCAGATGCCGTTGTGCAATTTCTATTCTTCAGATTCTCCATATTCCTTGCTTATGTTTAACAGCGGCTCATCCTGCCACAATACCTATCTAAGTCAAAATATGGTGTCAATCTTTATCCCTTTACTTTTTTTCTCTTTTATTATTAGGGTCTTCATCAATTCTCCTTTCAAGAAATTATAGTAATCAAATCTAACTTCTTTGGAGAAATCACCACTCCATCAGATTCTTGATCATACAAAACCCAACTATTCTTTTGTGTTGTCATCCTGTTAATCTTCAATAGTTTTATTACAAACTGTTACATATACAAAAATAATACTATATGGATAATCCTTCAACAAAACAAGTTCTTAGGAAAGATTCGTGGGGTCCCATTGGTCCCACTTAAAATCCAATGTCCTAGCTAGAACTTTTTAGGCCATATTTATCCATCGTACTGTCTTTTCATATATACAACTATTTGTTAGCTTTGTCATGACTTTTTTTTATAAGTGATCTGGAATATTTTGGTTTCATACCTGATTTTACAATATCTGGCAAGATTACCGGTGCTTAGATTTGTCAAGATTGCTCTTCATCAATTTCCACTCTCCGCCTCAAATCGTTCATATGATCGGGTGTCTAGAGTGTCCCAATTTTGCCATCCTTCAAGACAATTAAGATTCCTCACTTAGTAGTTCAGCACATGTAATTAGGCAAACATGTATAATTTTTTTCATCTCCACTGATAGCTATGATGACCCTCAGATGCCTCTTGATTGAGCAATCTCTCTTTAATAATTCACCATCACCATTTTTTATGACAAATCTCAATGATCAGACCATATCATTGCATCCAGAACTATCAAATTAGCTGAAAACAAGTTTGAAATCGTTCAAATCACACTTCAAAAGACTAAGATTTGATCAAAATAATTTTGACCTGATAAACAGCTCATTTTCAATCTCAAATTCGGTTGCATGTAGGTTCATCTACACTGAATCCTTCCTCTTAGCTTGCAACTCCGCTCCAACTCGGCTCAGCTTTCTCTTGGCTCGTGACTGATGACATGACAAGTGGAACCCACTTGCTGACGTGGTTGTTGACTGGTTGATGACATGGCATGCCACATTGTATGATGATGTCATTCTCATCTATATTTGGTATTCGGGTCGGGTCATCTGGTATTTGGGTCGGGTTAACCTATCCTGGCAAAGAAGATACATGGTGTCCATTTGTGTGCATGGCCAGCGACCCCGTCGATATGTGATGGTGCGTGCGAGCATGTCTAATGTCTGATTTTGACGTGGTTTTCGTGAGTGGATTCATCTCTTTCTCCTCTAAATAGTGGTATGGTCAAAACATAATTTTGAAAACTTTTATTTTTGAGCAAAATCAAACACCACTTTAAATTATGTGCTCTAATACTAATTGTTGGAGAATCCAAACTGATGATATATTGATATTTGCCCAATAAAGGTTAAGCACACTGATACAATATTTAACGTAGTTCGCAAATCGTCTATATCCACGAGAAATGTTTATATTATTAGAGATAAAGAAATGATAAAAATAAATGCATGGAGGAGGAGGATTATACCCACTCATACTCAACTCTCAACTCACATACACTGTTACACATTGTAGCAGGGCTACTATCCTTGACAGCCTCTCTTTCTCTCTTCTTCTCGCATGTTGCACTCTCTCACTTTGCTCTCAAATAATAGCTTGGTAGGGTGCTGCTGCCATCACCCACAACCACTACAGGACCGTAGTACAGTTTTAAGCATTAATTCTTGTATTAATAAAATCTATATATTATCCTATCTAATTTAAGATGCAAGAGTTTCTCCTGAAACCTAGCTGATAGCTTGAACTTAAATTGAATTGCTGAAGTTGCATTTCCTTGATCATTATAGTTCAAACATTGAATCTAGACGTGTGAAGTATACCTTTTTCTTTTTAACTCTTAAGGCAGCTTTGTTTTATCACATCAGAGACTAATTTAATTTTCGTCCATAGAACTTCTGCCGTGACCTGTGAGCCATCAGTACAAAAATGGGAAAAATACCTTAGACAAACGGAGCTTGGAATTAAACAAAGAATTGAGATTTACCTTCCATTTTTTACTAAATTAGTAAATCTAACCCATTGTCGCCATCAGCTGGGCTACAAGTCCAGGCATAGCATAGGATTAACGGTACCAGGTAGTGAAGCCAATCTACATAAGAGAAACATAAAATACAAGTAAGCTGGTTTGGTAAAGGATTAAACCACCATATAGACCATGACAAGGTTGAGTTTTGTGCAAAGATTACACTGTAAACACACTACACAGTTTCTTCACTTAAAAGAAACTAGAAATACAACGAGACAATAAACAAATCTCTGAAAAGTTGAGAGAAAAAGAAACAAAACAAATCCAATTATACACAAATCCACACAAAGAAGCACACACCAACATCTCCCTAGAAATTATGCCACATTATCCCTCTTTTCTCCTTGCTTCCCTTCACATTCCAAGCCAGGAAAATTACCTGGATGGACCTCGTTCTTGCCCTTTCCACTAGTAGAAGTATAAACACCAAGTTTCCCATCGTCAATTACATTCTCTCCTCTTCTCACTCTTTCCTGCTCCATTCTCTTCATTTTCTCCATCTGACGTTTTTGCTTGACGTAAACTTCAGCACAAGCAAATCCAATGGAAGACATATTGACTTATAAAAGCGAAGATCTCAGATAAGAAATTAACCAAGTGCTAAATTTGTTTGGTGGGATGGAGAAGTTCTTAGCTAGCTAGGGTATTTATAGGCGTTTCACGAGGACTTAGTGATCAGCTAGCAAATACTAGACGAGGACGTGTATCAAGCTGACTAATTTTGCATTATCGTATCATTAGAACGAGTTTTGGCATTATCACTATGTTGCAAGACGATTTCAGAACACAGATTGAGTGAAACAATGGTGCTGCATGCACGAAATGATTTTTAAAAGAAATCTGTGGGTCGATGAAACATTGGAAAATAGTGGGTTTGCTTTTAGAGTGGCCACAAAAGCACCACGTCATCTACAGCTATGCAGAGAAATGGTGGGTGCGTAGCTAGACGTCAATGCGGTCTAACTTACTTGGCAGACCCAAATTTATTTGACCCTTTAATACGTTAGTTTATCAGGGCTGAGATGCAAGCTCATATTCAAAATGATACAAGATTTTCTTTTTGAAAGCGTAGCCTTATAATTTTTTATTTGATCGTTAAATTCTAATTAAATTTTATAATCAAATTCTATAATCTGTATTTTTTATAATATTAAAATTTTATAATCATTTTAGGTTAAGAAGGCTTTAAATAAGATATAGAATTTATTATTCAAGATTTACAATATTTTTCATGTTAAAATTTTATCAAGAAATTCTAAAAATCATTAAAATTTCATAGCCATTTGAGGTTAGAAAAACCTTCAAATGAGGTTGAGAATATACTATTTAGAATTTGTAATATTTTTCTAGTTGATCTAGATTTTTTCTTCTATCAATTTAACTCTTTCATTAGTTTTTAAAATTTTTTAATATATTTTTATTAGTATATAAGCAACCTAGACGACTTGTGATATAAAGTTTTGATTAGAAAAAATATAGACTAATAAGATTTTGAATTGAGATTTTTACATAATGATTCATAATATTTCATGTTGTTTTGTATTTATCGTCTTTCTTGTGTTATTAATGTCTGAGTTAAAAAATAAGTTGATAGAACTAGATTTTAGAAACTAAAGGTTTTAAGCAATCAAAATCAAATGAAAATTTATTATAAATAAATTTTATAGATGATCTGACATATATTTTTTTATGGATTAGTGGAATAGAGAAAAGCCTAATAAAAAATCTGGTCATGATAATTAACATAATAAAAAACAAAATATCATAATTCTCAAATGTATTGTTTGAGCTAATTTTGTTAATTTTCTTGTTTTTATGTTATATTTCTTCTGATTAGGGATTCTGATTTTATTAATTTATGTCCTATTTAAGGTGTTATAAACATATTAAAGATGCAAAATACATTAGACATAATAAAACTACTAATAAGGGTGCCTGTATTCTAACTTATTTTTTAACAAAAGTGTGTCTTTCTGTACATATTGTTAACCTATTTGTGCTTTCACCTACATTATAGGTCAAATAAATATTAATGTATTATCATATTATGTATATACCATCTAGGGTTTAGTACATATAATTTTTTCACCAAAGAGGATACTTGGAAGAATAGCTCTAATTGATCAGTATAATACCCAGAGCATGGCTGTGAAAATTACAGAAAGAAAACGTAATAGCTATTAAACAAAGATTAATTATATTCTCTGATTAATTAACAATACGTGATATGTTACTTGCTATATAGTACATATGATGGGATATAATACTAACATTTGTGGTTCAAGTTATGATGGGGATAGAAGTGCCTAATGGCCTTAATTAAAGAAAATTTAAGTGGCAAAAGAACTTTTTCAATGACATTGCTTCCATATATATAAGATTTATACATCATTTAAATTACAATTGGCATTATATAACTTCAGCGCTGATAATGCCAGAAAGACAATACGGTCACAAGAATTTATGCTAATGACAACCATTACTGCTCTAACCACATCTCTGTAGACTATAATAAAGTCTCGCATGCAGTGGCACAAGATAAATTTTCTTATTAATTAGTGTTTGTCATGATCATGGCTAGAAAGACGCCGTTTGTGGTGGAGAACTTTCGCAAAAAGCTGTTGAATTGCATTCATTAAATCTAAATCAGAGAGCAAACTACTCGATAATGGACCAGTTTGTGGTTCCCAAGCGAGTATAAAAACTTTAGTGCCATGATACTAAAGACCCAACTCAGTTTGAAGACTTATAAATGTAAGTATAACCTCTTCAGTTATAAAGTCCTAATAACATGCACTTATAAAGTAATATATATGAAATGTAAACTGACTGTTTACCCATATGGAAGATTGCTCCATTCAAAGTCTAAGTGTTTCAGCCAATCCTCTACCATTTAAATGTTCTGCACCTAATCGGTGTATTAGCAACTGAATCACTTCCCAAAATCTTCAACTTCCATGTGATATTGCGGCCTAATTAAAGTCTTTTATATCAAAGTTAGACGAAGTAAATTTTACGTGAATATTTAAGTGCAGTTTTATATGGAGTATACACAAGCCTAGCTTATCTACTCTATGATACACTGCCGGTATAGTTTTGAATAATAGCTTTTGTATAATCAGAATTACCAGTTTTGAATGGATTCTGGTCTCCCCGCAGGATTACCAGAATCATCATGGTCATAGATACAAGTGATCAGGTTCTTGTCAAAGTGTCTAAATCAAGAGTGGTGATTTTTTTAATCTTGCTCGTCAATATTTAACTCGTTAGGTGGTGTTTGTGAATACAAGTTCGTGAAAAAGCTCTTGTGACTAGAGTATTATGCACAAGCGAGCGCTTGTTTTCCATATTGTATTGCTCGAAAAGCTCCTTCTAATCTTGCTCTTTATAAACTCTCTAGGTAGTGTCATGCGATGAATGGCTACTGTGCCAGGAAACCAATCAGATGTGGAAACGTTGCCGTTATAGGTGGCCCCAATCAAAACTCATTCTATGGTTATAGCAGCAGTGTGATTAGTCAATCAAAAAAATCTGGCACTTGGGTTTAAAGAATTTTCTTTGTCCGTGATTGTTCTGGTAGTTAAAACCCACTGTAATTGTTCATGTTGTTAATTTGTTGTTGCAAGTCTTGCTCTTTGGCTTGCTGAGACTGCTGATAGAGTTGCTTTGACATCTGAGCATGGGTTGTATAGAATGTTTTCCAGCAGTTACAGTGTTTCATGAGCAAGGAGTTAGCTTCATAATTCATGAAAACCCACTGGCTTTATTTGACTCTCAGTGCAGCAACTACTAGTGATTTTCAGTGCTCCCAAGCAAACGAAATAAGTTTCCATTAAGCTTCCAGCAGAACGGAGTTTTCCAGCGGCGGTCAATGTTTGTCAGCAGAATACTATTCTGGGTTCTAAAATCAAGAAATAACAAACTAAATCTTCAATGGAAGCCAATGTGCTTGAAGTGAGTCTTTAGCTTAAGTTCCTGGGTTATGGAAAGCAAGGGGAGATGAAACTAAAGAAGGAAACAAAATAGGCTCTCCCGATCAGAATCTGTAACTATATGAAGGGATATTAAATAGTCTTTTTTTTCCATTCTCTTCCTTCCAAAACGACTTGATTCATTCCTAACTGTTGTTGTGAAACTCCATCCGAGCGAACAAATAAACTTGAAAACCTGATAACCCAAAACCTAAGATGGATCACATTTATAATTTACGAAGGTAAAAGGAATCAGTAATTTACTGTGTAAAATTAAAGATTCAAAATACTGTGGTACCTTGGAACAATATTTCGACCTCTTTGTCTTTCTGAGAAAAACTGGCAAGGCTTGCTTATAGAGGTAGTTTCGTCAATTACGGAATAAATTAAAAGCTGATTGGTCTACATTTTTCTTTTTCATAGTAAAAATTGACTTTTTTTACCCTTAAAAACAGAAAAAATCATAAAAATCTTTTATTTGAAGGTATTTTTATCTTCTCGAGTTTGATTGAATAGTAGATTATTGAAATTACTCGAAAACCAAAAATAAAAACTGAAATGCACATAAATTATAAGCAATTTGAGAGATGGGATGAAATGACTTTCACAAGATATATAATATTATTTAAATGGTTAATTGAGAGGCGCTCGGGAGCTCTTGGAAAATTATGGCGGCACGTGCAAAGGCTTTGCATAAACAAATGATGGTTTTAAGACGGTGATAGATGACTCCCGGCTACCCCTACCTGTCCAGACGACACATGTGCTTTAATTTTTTTCTGGTTCGCCGACTATTTTCTTTTCTTTTCATTTTTTTTCTTATGCTAACCTTTAAAAAATTCAATGCAGCCGTTCAGTTATTTTAAAAAAAAATTTAATTTATGATTTTTAATTAATTTTTATTTTTTAAAATTATAATTCTTTTTATAATTTTATCCCTTGTAAATTTTTTTATCTATTAGATTTTATCTTTATTTTTTTAATTGCTATTTTTTATTTAAAATGAATTTTAAAATTATATATATATAATTTCATTCTCATATATTTTTTTATTAAATTTATTAAATATTGAGATCTTATCAGGTGGTGTGTTTCAGAGATTAATCTAGATTTAGAAGGTTTGTCCAAGTTATCTTGTATTTTTTTTTAATATTTTTTCTACCCAATTTTTCAACCGTTTTGAGAATAATATGAGCTGCCTTGAGGGTTTTTTTGGTTTAATCTAACTTTTTAAGTATTTTAAATTTTTAATTAAATTAAACTAATTTATTTTATTTTTCAATATTAAATTGATCTTGTATTGCTTCAGGTTTTTTTATGGTCTTTGTTACATCTTGATTTTTTAAGATTTTTTTAATTAAATTAAATTATTTTATTTTATTTTTCAACATTAAATTAATTACACATTAAGCTTCTTAGTTTAGTCCATGTCTTGAATTTAATAGATTATAAATTTAAAAGATTCTCTTAATTTATAAAGTTTACACAAGTTTGTTTGGTTTTTTTTTCTTTAGCCTTTTTTTGTTTCCTCCTCAAATATTTTCTTTTTTTTGTTTCCTAATAGATTTTCCATTCATTTTGAAAAATACATGGGCTATGTTGGATTTTTAAACTTTTTTAAAAGAATTTTTTAATTAAATTTAATTAATTAATTTAATATAAGTATAAGATACTGTTTCACGGTATTTTCTTGGTTTGCCTTTTAAATTTTTATTTTGTTAACACTAGCACTCTCTTAAAAACACTGATATCACATGAATATTTTCTTCTATTGGGTTGGGAAAAAATTGGCTCGGGCCATAGCATAGCACAGGTAATTTTTTTAGTTAAAAAAAGCAAAAATTAAGAGATTGTCTATTTATTATGCATTGAAACAATGTTTTAATTATGTATTAGCCTTTCTTAACAAAACTAGCAGGGCTTGCATCTGAGGATATTTTTGTCTTTTCAAAGGATTCACTAGGTATTGCCGAATTAATTAGGAGCATATTGGTACTTTTCTTACCCCATAGAATGATTTTTTTATCCTTAAAAGAAAATGACAAATATCTCTCACTCAGAGGTATTTTTGTTTTTTCAGGTTTAATTGCATAGTAAGTTATCGAAGTTACCCCTAGACTTGAAAAAAAGAAGCACAAGAAAAGAAATTGGCATGCAGGGGCATTTTTGTGTATTTTTCTTCTGTAATAATAGATTTGACAGAGGGGGTGATACGTCTTTTACCAAATATATAATATTCTTTAAATGATTAATTGATTGATGCATGGGAGCTCCAGGGAAATTATGGCAGCGCGTGTAGAGACTTTGCACGGCTAGATGTTGGCTTCCCAGACGATTGTAAAATCCTCCCGGAGCCCCTAACTGCCCAGACAACACATCTGGCTTCATCCTAATTTGTTTGTATCAATGTCCATTTTTATTTTTTTCCTTTCTCATCCTCAGAAAGCACACCAACACAAAAAAATTCAATGCAACCCATCAATTACTTTTTTTCATGTAATCTTTTAATTATTATTTTTTAAATTTAGTTTTTATTCTTTTAATTTATATTTTTTTTATTTAATATGGTTTTTATAATTAAATTTTTTAGTTTTATCCTTCTTAAGTTTTTTTTTTACTATCAAATTTAAACTTTATTTTATTATTATTACAAACAATGAGCCGCTAATATTATAATATTATACTTGGAAGGAATAGAAAAAAAACACTTATCGGAGACTCATCGTCACCCTATTATTGAAACCACTCCGCTATAAAGAAGGCTCACTAAGATTATTCCAGTGTCATTGCAAAAGACTATACAATAACATCTAAAATGATTATATGAATTGTCATACTATCAACTTAATAAACAAATCAAATAAAATATTCTAAAATAAGTATCTAGTGTTTATATTTAATTAATTAATTTAATTTAATTTAAAAATAAAATCAATTTTCTAATTCTTTTAAAAGTATTTTAGTAATTATATCTTACTAAAAAAGTTAAAAAGACCTACATATCTTCTAATCAATTTAATAATAATTAATAAACCTTATAAAAAAGATTGTTCTATTCTAGTATTCGCCCAATAGTTTTTCAGGGAAAGATAAAATAATAATTCTACTCAACAATTCATGTCTTTATGTACATTGAATATTGAGTCCCCTTAAGCATTTTTATAAATACATTCGATCAACCCCTTAAATCTAATAGAACAACCAACGACCTAGTAATACAGAGTTATATACATAACAGGTTTAGGATATAATCTAAAAAATTATTGTTCGAAACTCAAAAATATAATTCTTTTCTATTTAAAAAAAGATGTTATTACACAAATATTGTCACAAGTTGATACAATAAATTGTTGGCATAGAAATAGTCAATCCTTGTCTTAAAAGCCTAGCACTAAGGTAGAATGATGAAGAACAATGATAAATTAAAGCAAAGAAACAAAGGAAAGGAAAGGGGAATAAAATACAGAGAAGGTAATCGACGCAACTACTATAAAACTATGCTTAATTCCCCAACTGAGTCCCTCCTAGTTTTATTTAATTTTTCTGGATTTTAATAATTTAATATATTATTTTGGTGACCGACGGTAATTGGTTTATTGTATCGATTTTTAGCAAAGACATTCTTGTGATTTCAATTGAGTATTATTAATGGGATTTACTAGACCTGGCATGAGGTAATTAGTTTGTGATTAAAAAAATAATTGTTTATTTATTTTTTGACTTTTAAAAATGAATTAGAAAGTTTTACTAGCGTCAATAAAAAATAAAAATAATCTCTAGAAGCATAGTATGTATAAAAAAACCAAATTGTTTTTAAATAGTTTATTTTTGAATTTTGAATTTTTTATTATTCTTAATCAGGCTTTTTCTGAAATTAGAAATCTGACATGTGTACTCGAAGTAAAAATTAATGAAAAATTGAATTGACTATTGACGGAGGAGCTTCTGCTGGCTAATGGCCCAACCAGGGACCTAATTGTTGAAATTGAAACTACGAAAATGTCTTTGCTAAAATATCAAAATAGTTAACATGGGATCCTTAATGTCATTAAATCGATGATAGCTGTTCAAACTAACGACCGAACTAGTACAATCTAATAAAAGAATTGTGTCTGTGGACTCCAATTATGGAGAGGGTTCATTAAATAAAAAATTAAAAGTAGAGAGGCATCTAGTGACACTCTCAACCTTATTTATTGCTCGACGGCCATTTCTCCATGGTAAGGACAGGCCTTTTCTGCTCTCCGGCAATATTGAGTTTTAACTTCTTCCATAATCTTTTTAATTATTTTTATATTTATTAAAATACTAAGTTATCTCTTAGTTAATTAATTTGATTATAACTTAAAAATCATGATTAAAATACCAAAATACTCCTAAATAATAGTTTTAAAAAATTACGAAGAATTTTACTTGATTTGAAAATAAAAAAAAAACATTCTTGATCTTCAGTTAATTAAATCTTGTGATTTAAATAAAGAAAACTCATAGAAATATCTATATGAGTGTATTTCTTGAGAAACTTACATCTTTTTCATAAGGAGCTGTATTGTATATTAGGTTGTATGATCACGGGTAATTATTTTTTTATTTTTAAGTAGCTTATACTTAGATCGAGATTTTAGATTCATGAATATAATCTCATGGTTTGCTAAGTGTACATATTTGTTTTTATTTTTAGTTAAGATCATGATATATTTTGCTTGGATGTGGTCATTTAATAGGTAATAATAATTTTTACAACCTATCCTAAGATGGAAAGATATCATTATTAAAAATTTATAATGATAGTTGCATCAATCATTAACAAAAACAGTACAATGCATGTGATGCTATCATTAATACCATAATTTATAATCAAGTTATTTTATTATTGATGCTTATAAATAGAGGTATTATTATATAGCAAAATAAGAGCGAAAAAGATAAAAATAAAAGATAAAGAATGGCTATCAAAATTAGTAGCCCTACTGCTATGTGCAGTAGTATGTGAGAATAATAAAATTTAAGTTTGAGTGAACTGATTTTTTTTATATATATATTATAACCTTTTCTCTGTGTATCTTTAATAATATTGGTTTTCTTTCGTGAATATAAACAATTTACTGAACCACATTAAATATTATATTAATATATTTAGTCTTTAATAAATAATTATTAAAACATCATCATCTAAATCTCGAGCGTATCTTTACCATCATGCATTATAAAAAAAAATCATTTGTTTGGAGTACTCCCATTACATTTTAATGTACTTCATATAAAAGCTTTTATTAGATTTTAATACTACTTAAAACAATTTAATTCTTTTGATTGAAGTCGGTAAAACTTTATCATAATTGCTAGTAAAATTAACATGTTTTTTTTTCAAATTAAATAAACGCCACTAGCATGTGTAGTAAAGGTAATTCCTTGAATATATATATATAGTCGTTGAACCATTATTCTTTGCAATTTTATCTTCAGTTACATTAGCATAATTTTTTGTGCTTACATTTCTTTTAAATTGCGTTGTTTTTCATATACAAAGTCTCAAAAGATATTTGATCATGGATGACCACCGATTTTGTGAAAATGAAATTTAATTATAGTTAAAATTAAAAATTAAAAAAAGAAAAACCAACTTGCAAAAAAACAACAAAACAAACCTCATTTATACTTGGCATGGATGACCACCGATATTTGGCATGGAAAATTCCAATTTGATCTCAGAAGTTTTTTTTTATCATTTAATCCCATTTGTTTTAACAACTCACATTTTAGTATTAAATTTATTTATTTTAACTTTTCAATTCCTAAATATCAAGAGAGAAGGGAGAAATTCATTGATAAATATTGAGGATAAAAAAGGTGCTTGAATAACTACATTCTAGCTATAAAAAATACTATTTTTTGTATCAATGAGTTAATTTTAAAAAAAAAAATTAATGAAGGTAGTGTTTTCTATAATTATTAAAAAAAAAACTAGATCAAAGTTTGTTAATTTTTTTATCCGTTTCATTTTAGTTTTTTGGATTTCATGGTGTTTTAGTATGGAGAATAAATTTATTGAAGTTTTTATGATATTTCTTTTATGTGTTTTGAGTAAAAACATATTTTAAAAATAGTTTTTTAGGGTCCAAAACCTAATTTTCTTGTAATTGAAGATGATAAAAAAAAAAAAACAATCTAGCACGCAGCTTGTTACTTGTTAAAAAAAAAAAACTAGAGTAGAAAAAAATTTAGCCATACAAATGGAACTAGGCTCCAAGGCCAATGCGTGCTAGAATTTTTTTGTGGCTGGCGAGGTACATGGGATTGACCTACCAGGTTTAATTCATGATTTTTTTTAATTTAAATATTCATTAATATTTTTTTTATATTTTTATAAAATTATTTGGTTTATTTTTTATATTTTGTGATCTTTTTATTTTTATTTTTTAATTTTGTATACTTTGAAAATATTATTATAATTTTTCTTAATTATTTTGTTTTATGTTTTATACAATTGAGCTATATTTACATGATGTGTTTATATAAAAAAAAATAGTTATTAGAAATGAGAATTAACCTCCAAGATCAAATAAATATAAAACAAAAAGGACATCTAATATAAAACATTTGTACTCACATCTAACTTTGTTTTTATACATAAAATATTTGTTATTATATATTTAATTGCCGTTAATGACTTATTTGTTGTTTATCATTTTTTATCATTTTATACATGTCTATTATATATTAAACATGAAAATATGTTTTATCTCCAACTTTTTGTTAAAAAAATATTATACTCGAAAACGAATTCATAACACAACAAGCGTTTCCCTTGGGTCATAAATTAATCTAGAATCCCATCGCAGTCTAGCTGGGGTAGCATCTATCTAAGCAATGGAGTACTTTTCACATGAATAAAAATCAACAAGGGGGCATCTAGATGCGGCGTCGATTTTGATGACTATAACAAGTCCAGATCGATCGAGTGGTAGGTGAAGCAAGAGCAGTATCGATGGTGGTGATGTGCCCCGGCAATCGAGTACTTCCTTTTGCAAGAGAATCAATTGAAGCAACATGGCAGGCCCACAGAATTGACATTTTTCATCATACTGACAATAACGTATGGGACCCTATTGTCCATGCCATGATAATTATGCGAAAGATAGTGCTAATGTCACACCAGAGTTTCTTTTTTAACAGTCCTACCGCTCCCTTTCTGTGCTGATGAATTTAGCCGTCCTGACTCCTGTCTGAGGATCTCATCGATGAAACCGCATAATTTTCAACACTTTTGGTTGACTTGTGAGGATAATCTCATGTGAGATCAACCAAGCATTACTCCTCATCTTGGTTTCTTGCTAATTTTATTTGTTTTTCAGTCAAATTCATTGACCACATGGCTGAAATTCGTTGAATATTAATTAACTTGGAGAACAATATGTTTCTTTTTAAACCTAATAAGGGATAATTCTATGCCAAGATTCCACATGTCACCACTTTAGTTAGGTCACATGCATTCTCAACAAGTTCGGAAGTGAACATTAAGTGCACCAAAGCCTGATGAAGGGCACCTGGCCACATTCACTGTGGAATCGTACGTGTCATTAATACTATTATAAAGTTCCATAGTTTTACAATCCAACTTCAGCAGCAGCAGCCGCCATGGCCTCTCTCTCTGAATTCTTCTCCCACCTTTATACCATGACCATAGTTTTCCTCAGTCTTCTACTCCTTGAGATTGTAATCTTATTCCGGTCGGTCATCGGAAGTACCTTGAAGTCCGATAAACCAATAATTAGCACCACTCAGTACCTTAGACACATCGAAGAAAAGAATCCAACAATTTCTTACAGTAAAAAATTGACGAGGCAGCAGGATACAGTAGAATGCGCGGTATGCTTGTCCGAATTTTCGGAAGGCGAAAGTGTAAGGAAGTTGAAATGCAAGCATACGTTCCACAAGGATTGCTTAGACGAATGGTTGCAACAATGTTTGGCTACATGCCCACTTTGCAGAGCTAAGGTTTTGCCGGATGAGATTTTAGCCAAGTATGATCGGATGCAGAGTCAGATAGAGTATGATGGGAGTGATGAAGAGATGATTTTCATGTTATCTGCTCTATATGGTAACAGTCTACAAAGAATTTTTTAGCCTGTTGGTTTTGGATACATTGATTGTTCTTCTATGTTTTACTTGCATATAGAAACCGCCACATATAGATATGGATATGGATATTTCTCTTTTTTATTCATCGATCTAATAATGTTTTTGCAGTTTGTTCGAAGATTATGTACATATATCATCAAATATGAACCTTAGTGGATGAGTCTCTCTGTATTCTCACCTGTGATTTTCACTCATTAATATATGCTTATACAGGTGATTGAATTTCTAGTGGAAATCAAATGCTCTTTCCAGATTTCATATGCTGCAAAACCTTAGTATATCCATAATTTTATGAGAAAGAAGAAAGGTCCAATTTTGATGCAGATCCACATCAGTTCTTGTTGTTTGTTTGCAGACCATAGATACTTATCTTCTTCTAAGGTGGAAACGTTTTTGTCCCGGGTTTTGGAAAATAATGTACATTTGTATATCCCTTCGGTAATCAAAGAACTTTTTACTGGAGTATGCTGGGTACTTACAAGTTTTTTGTCCTTTCCGTTTTGATCATCAGTGCATGTAAATGGGTTGTAATTTTCCGGCACAAATTAAATGAAGCTCCATGGAGGTGGGATGCCATCTACCTCGAAGCTTTCTTATACCCGTGTAGCAAGTCGTCATTTCATCATAAAAAAAAACTCTTATGATTGGCTAGTCTTTAGAATTTTCTTGCAATCTGAGTGAGTGATGGAAACAGATCGATTACCTACCCGTACACGTACCAGCGTAAAACCAAAGCCGACATACCCATGAGCTTCAGTCCCATCCAAAGGTCCTTATGTTAACGCCACACAAATTGTTGTAAATCGATGTATACTCTTATAAATTAACAAATTTTATATATTCACACATACATGTACGTGTATACCAGCTATCTAACCCGCAATTTTTATAAAAACTATTTTAAAAAAAAAATACAGGCAGGTTGTTTTAAAATATTTTTTTATATAAAAAAATTAAAAGTGTAAATTAAAAATATATTAGAGTATCTAATTAAATAAATTAATAACTATATATATATAAATCATTAAAATAGCCAAAAAAATCTAAATAATTAAAAAATAAATGTAAATCAATATATTTAATCATATAAAATGAAATATTTACCCGATTGTATTTTGCTAAACTTGTTTATTTAAATTAATAAAAGAAAAACCTACATCCTAAAAAAATATTACCCAAAGCCAAACATATCAAAAATATTATTTAAAAATAAATATTTTAATTTTAAAAAATAAAGTTTATTTGTATAAAATAAAAAAATAGATGAATTATAATAATACCTTGAAAAATCAAACATAAACAAAATAATTTTTTATATAAAAAAAGAGTCATTTAAAAAAAAAACATGCAAAACTTATAACTTAAGTCATAAGAACAATATAAATTATAGAAAAAAAATTAAAGATAATCATAAAATTAATATTAAAAAAAACAGTAATGTGAAATGATAAGTAAATACAAAACTGAATCCCTAACAAATTAAATATTAAAAAATATAACCAGGAAAAAAAACTGATGACACAAGGATATAGAAACAATAAGGATAAAAATAAATAAATAAATAGAGGGCAAACAAAAAATCTCAATTGCAGGGTTAAATTGAATTAAAAATAAATAAATTTAACAAAATAAAAAATAAAAAAATAAAAATCAAATTAAAAAAATAGAACAACAGAGACTGTGATTGAAGGATGAAATTAAAAGCCTAAAATACTTTAACAAAATGACCAAATAAAAAAATTTAAAATCAAAATAATAAAGAAAAAATAAAAAAATATATATTAAAAATTATAATTGAAGGACTAAATTGAAAAAAAAAACTTCTATAAAAGAAATAAGAACGAAATAAGTAATTAAAATAATGAAGACTAAAATTTAAAAAAAAAAACAATTGTGCACTTTATTTGGCATGAGAAGGAAAAAAAAACACAATCACCAATAACAATCTAACCACCATACGAAGAGGATATAATGGTGCATCTAAAGAGAAGATGAAAGATTAGGTTTGACTATCTAGTGAGGTCGAATATGCCACTTAAATAATATGAACACCACTCACTTGCTTGCCACGCTTAACACATGCCAGTGATATTTTTTAATAAAAGATTAAATCAATGTAAAAATAGCAAAATGTCTCTATGGCTATTATAAATATTCAAAAAAAACTTGAGTGAAAGTAAAAAATTACCTTAAAATACAAATCTTATTTAATGTTTTTTCTAATGTCAAATATGTATTTTAATTGTATATGAAGAATGGATAAAAGAAAAAACCTTGTCAAGCAGCTCAACATTTTTTTTTATTCTAGAGGTAAGAAAGTATTTTTATTGTTTAAAAATTTATTAAAAAGCAAATTTTTTTATCAACCACTCTAAATTTTATTAACTTCAAGGATAAAAATGCATTAAATTATGCAAAAAAAATTGAAAAATATTGTTAATAAAAAATGTCAAAGCAACCCCCGCAACCAGGATCACCATTTTCCCACTCAATATCAAAATAGTAATTTTATTGTAACAATTTACAATCTAGGCATAGTTAACATTTTTCTAGTAAAGAAAGAATTTAAAATGTATAGGAGTTGACTTAACCAACTCAACATGTCCAAAAATAACTTTAATTACTAATAAAAATATAATTTGATTTAAAAAAATAAAAATGACAAGATGAAAAAATATGAAATCGATCAGGGTCAACTAAAGTTAACCTTTTAAATTCATGATCCGGATCATAAAACCAGAATAGCTTCATATAAAACAAATTATAAAATTTAATTCTCGTTGAATTTAATGTTAAATGATGAAATTAAGAGAAATTCAATCTTAAAAAAAAAACACACAATAGAATGACCCAAGTCTACTTGGGTTAACTCACAAAACTATGATTTAGATCATAAGACTAGGATAATGTCATAAAAAATAAATTAAAATAAATAAAAAAATATAATTCATAATCAACTAAATGTTGAAGATGTTTAATGATATAGTTGGAAAAAAATTAATTAAAAAAATTAAAAATAAAACTTGAGTTAACTTACTAAATTTGTGACACGAGTCATAAAACCAAAATAACTAAAAAAAATCACAATAAATTATAAAATTCAATCTTCAATAAATCAAGTTTAAAAAAATGAAATTATAGGAAAAATATATATTAAAAATATTATTCATAAAATGTAACATACAAAATAAAATTTGAACACCTCAACTAGAATTTGATCAAAAAATCTAGAATGAGTAGATATTCAAATGAGATAAAATTTATTCTAGATTGTTGTAATTTTTGAAATTATGGTAATTCCAGACAAAACAAAAAGTAATTCCGGACATAACAGAAAGTAATAGATAACCGTAATTTATAGCTTTGTGATTTATAAGTGGAGATATAGTTTGCTTTTTAAATTTCTAATATATATATATATATATATATATAGATATAGATATGCACATGCCGGGTGGAGAAAGTCTTCCACCCAGCCATATATGACAAAATTAAAAACTTCGTCTTGTCAAAAATTCATTTGAAAATACAATAAATACCATCGACACGCACACCTGAAACCTACGGGCAGAGGTTTCCTCCAGATATGAAAAAGGGTGTGCATTATCAATCCTTCTCAGTTGCTCCTGTCTGGGGTCATAGCCATAGCTTAAATATGTCGAGACGTGTTTGGCGATGAAATTTATGGACGGTCAAGGCAGGCTGCCTTGAGTAGGTTGCAACGTTAAATTTAGTGTACGCTCGCTCCTCTCTCCCTCTCTGGCTTTCCCTTTACTCGTTTTGGAGCCCGAACAACGGATGTTATGGGTTAGTTAGTACAAAGAATTGTTTAGCACAAAATCTTGAAACATAGGGTGGGAAAACCTGAATTCGAAGAAGCTAATTGACCATATTATCAGTTATAATATGAACAGAGAACCATCTTAAGTGTTTTTCTTTTCAATCAAGTCCTTTTCTTCTTCTTCTTCTTCTTCTTTATTCAAGTTTATTTTTTTAAACAGATCCTCTTTCTTTCCATTTAACAAATTGCAATATTTTTTTTTCATTCATATTATTTTTAGTTCGATTCTTCAACTTTTCATTTAACAATTGTAGTGTGGTTCGCAAAATTAATGTTCAATAAACAATGAAACGATGTTTAAAATCATGACCATGTACGATAAAACGAGATGAAAAAAATAAAAAAACACAAATAGAAGTGCCATGTAGAAGAAAGACACAATCCATTGTTGGGAACAATAATTACACATAATATTATTTCATTTTCAATTTAATTATTTTACATTAAATTTTGATAAATAAAATTTTATTTTATTAATTTAAACCAATTAAGAATTTCTAGACTCGATCTCGAACCGAAACAAATACTCCGTCTCTTTTTTTCTCCAAACAAATATCATATTTGTCTCATCTCTCCAATTTAATCTTCTCAAAAACAAGTGCTCCACCCCACAATGTAGGGTGTAAAATCAAACTAGTACTGTAGCATGAAGCAACCATCATAAATACATGGGACATCTGATTGGAACTTCCAGATTGCGTCCATATGAGACATTTTTCAAGCTGGCTAGCTTCACGTGCATAATAAATTTAATATGGGCATAGCAACTAGACACTGAGCAGCATTGTCAAATTAATGGCCGTAGACGTTGATCCTTCTTTTCGTGTGACGGGTTCTAAAAGCTAGATTATATAATGTTGTCATTAAGACATCCAGAAATCCAACCAGCGGAAGATAAACATGAATTGGATTGCGTTGTTTGCCGTCCTCTTCTTTCGCTGTCATATAAATGTCACTCTGTTAGCTGGGAACTTTGTACTGGACAGGAGATTAAACCACATCCAATGTCTTTTGTCTTGAACGTTTGTGAAAGACGGGAACTTAATTTACAGTAAAGACCCAGGGTCTGTGTCAAAGGCTACGGCCCTTTGAGAATAGTTTTTGGACAAGAAGAAATGTACACTGGTTTGGATGAGACGGCACCGAAGGCGGAGCCATTCATGCAATCCGCCACAATCTTGGCGTCACCATTTCGGAATCAGTAGCCAATTTGTGTTTCTTTTATAAAAAGGGAGACATAACAGTTCCTTACAGAGTGGTTAAAAATCTTCAACTACAAGTCCTTTTTCCCAGTCAGCTACAGTTTTCCACATTATCGTGGGCTTCTTACCCTAGCCCATAGCCCATATGCCTTGTGAAAAAAAGGGCTTCTCAACTTTTTTATTTCTTTTTTAATTTCTCTTACAATGCGTATATGGGCTACGGGCTCGTTTCTCGTTATTAGTTTATGGGGTTATCTCTACGTTTAGGTACGCATCTGCATTGTTCACTCTTTTACAATTCGTTGTGATTTCTAGCACTTAATTATTTTTCACTTTGATCCGCAAAATTTTTTCTCCTTCATTTATACTTGTTAACCGAGGGCAAACTTAAACGGCGGAGGAGCTAGATGTAAACAACGCTGAGAATAGGTGGTGGTTAAATAAATGGCATGAAAAAGTTTGATTTAATCCTCTAATTTTTTCAATGATCATTTTCTCACTCCCTTTAATTTTCTAAAATTATATTTTCATACAAGATTTTATTTTTTTATTTCCCAGTCCCTTATTAGAGAGGAAATGGAGAGAAATTAGATTCTGCTGGTAAAGAAAAAATTTCAGTTAACATTGATTTTATACACTGAAATAATCAATCTTGATATTAATATGTTTCATTCGATGAAGAAAGTTCCACAAGGATATTTTTTTATCATTATAATTACTAAGAAAATAGATCTAAACTTGATAAAATTTTGAGATTTAGATTAAATTTGAGTTGTTAAATTGATTTTTTAGTTACTTGAGTTAGATTTTTTTTGATGGGCTAAACATGCATTAGAACTGTTCTTTTTTTTACCCTTATTTTACACTTTAGCCTCTTTGTTATTTAATGCATTTTAAGTACCCTAATTTAAAAAAAAACTAGCCATTTTTATTTAATGATTTTTTTATTTCTCTTGAAATAAAAATGTAGCCTATTTTAGTTATGTAAATTTAAGAAATTAAGCTTACTTTTGTTATTTTAATCTCACACATCTATTTTGAACGCTAAAATGCTTGATTGTCTTATAATTAAGTGAAACATAATATTAGGAGATACAAAATTTTAAATACAGTGAGGAACATAACCTTAATCTCAGTTGGTTAATTAAATCAGGTTTATTTAAATCTTTTAATTTGATTTTTTTTGTTAATTTTTTCCTTTAAGATAGAGTTAATTGGTGATTAAAATTTTTATTTTTTTTTAAGAATTATCATGATATCATAACCTTATTCTTAAGTTTCATTTATAAACTAGGTTAACCAAAATTAATTTAATATATTATCATCTAATTATTTTAAAAAATATTATTTAGTATGTTATTGTGTGTAATTTTAAAAAAAATATCATCTAATATGCAAAAGGTTTCGAACTTATAGTCAAAATATACTTTTTAAAAATAAAGTAACAATCACTATTTTTTATATATATATTCAAAAGAACTTTTGATTCAACCTGGGGTGCATCATGAGCCAATGGTCTTGTTTGTATTAAAAACAAGCTAAAACTGGATCACTAATTATCATAAAAGTATAATTATCATTTTACCCTTACAAAAATATTAATTAACTAGTTGTTAGGGCTATTTGTAAAATTAATTAACTAGGTGTTAGGGCTATTAAGCTTTTTTGTAACGTTCATCAATTATTTTTATATTGATAGGATGAAAATGGTCTTTTCAACTTCTTAAGTCAATTTGAATGACTAAATTAACTTTAAAAGAATATTTATTTAAATAGTATTTAGGGCTGTTTATTATTGTTTAAAACCATGATAAAATAACTAAATTATATCTAAAATCAAAAATTATTTAATTTATGTGTAAGTTTTTTTTCATATTTTTTATCTAGATTTTTTTATTATTATCAGGCTGGTTTAAAAAAAAATTTATATTTTAATAATTAAAAAAAATTGCCAACACATGAATTCAATATGTCAAAGTGTTTGCTGCTCCATTCTTCTTAAGTGACACCTAGACTGTGTTACAACGGCCATAGTCGGACACCAATAGTATTTTAATTAATTGATCTTTTTTCTAATTTTATTTTTTAATATTTAATTTAATTTAATTTTAATTATTTTTTATTTCATTTTGAAAGATTTTTATATTATAATATTTTTAATTTTTTTAACATTAATTTTTTTTGACAATTAAACTTCCTGATCAAACCCAAATATAAGATTTTACAAATTACAAATTTAGAAGATTAATCCAAATTTAGATTTTTTTTCTTTATACTTATGTTTCTTTCACTTTTATCATTTATTTATTTCTTAAATCTCATGTCTAATTCTTTTACAATTCTTCAGTTTATTTCCGGATTTAATACAACTTGAAGTTAATTAAAACCAAATCAAGACCTTATTAGAAAGTAAAAGAAAAGGCACAAATTGTTCAACTAGGTTTAGTCACTGTGATTGTGTTCATTATCAAAGTTGTAAATCTTATTGGTTAACACAAATCAATACAAAATGTCTTTATCTTTTTATTTAACTCTCTAAATTGTTTTTACAGCTTAATCATTTAACAATCTATTGTTTTACATTTAAATTATTGTTTCATGTTTAAATTAGGGTTAGGTAGAGATTAAAACAACAACCGAATAAAATTATTTTTTAATTAGATCATCATTTAAGTAGGGTGACCAATTCGCTCTTAGCCTGCTATGTCGAACACACCCTACTAACTGTTTTTGCATTTATTAAAACATATAGTGGTTGATTAAGATGATTTAATATATTAGTTAAGTTATTATTTTCATTTCAAATATGTTATTACGTTAAAAACATGTGTAATAATTCATTTTTTATCCAACCCATACCAAAGCTCTAACACTCTATCTAATTAAAAGAAAATTAAAAATTAAAGGGTGTGACTAATTCTATATAGCCATACTTGAAAAATACTATTCATTAGAATAGTATTTATGGTTTGTCTTATTTCACTCTTTAACAATAAAATCTTTTTTTTTCTGTTTAGTTTTTTTTAATTTTATTTTTTATTATTGATTATTAATTTGTTTTGGAAATTATGCTTCATTTTTTTTTAGATTTTTTTAATGAATTTAACATAATAAATTATCTAAGTTGCAAGTTTAATAGATTAATCCAAATTTACTTGAGTTATTTATTTTGATTGTTTTCTCTATTTGATATTTTTTTATTTTATATTTTAATATCGAGCTAGTTGAAAATCAAGTTTCATAATTTTTTTTCAATCAGCTTTTTATATGAGTATGTTGATTACTTGATATGAATTACAGGTGTGGCAGATTGACTCGATTTATCTTTTAGGTTTTATTTTAATAAAAAATTGTATTTTTAATTTCATGTTCCAATAACCCATTTTTTTTATAAGGTCCTTTGTTTAAATTTATCCTTTATTATTAGATTTTTTGAAAATTATGCTTCATAATGTTTTTGATTTTTTTTTGTTTGATTAAATATTGGTTTCATGAATTTAGTTTTTTTTTTCAACCTTCAAAATTAAATCTATTTAAAGTGGAGCTTTATAATTTTTTTCTATGAATTTATCCCTATTTCATGACAGTCATGAGTTTAACAGATTAACCTAATTTAACTCGAGTTATTATTTTTTTTTGCTTTTTTTAATTATTATTTTTTTTTCATTATTGTATATTAGATTGGTTGTAAATTAGGCTTTGGAATTTTTTTTATTAGATTTTTGTGGTATTATCATAATCAAATGGCCCAAATCGTATGTTTAGCTAGTTGACTCAGTTTATTTTTAGGTTTTTTTTAATTGATTTTTTTTTTCAATTTCCTCTCTAATAGTCTAATATCTTTTAGTTTTTTTTTAATTATTTAATATTAGTTTTGCTTAGGAATTGTGCTTTATATTTTTTTATTGTTTTTCTATTGGATTATATATTAGTATCATGAATTTGTTTTTCTTGATTTTAACCTTATATAACTTGAGAGTGGGCTTCATAATTTTTTTTATTGATTTTAAATAGGGTTATTTTGATCTTATGATTCAGATCACGAGTTTGACATGTTAGCTTGGGTTAATTTAAATTATTTTTTTAATTTAATATCCTTTTCAATTTAATTCTTTAACTTTGAATTGATTAGGAATCGACCTACATAATTTATTGTTAGTTGTTTTTTATAAGGTTATAACAATATCATAACACTAGTTTTTTCCTCCTCCTCTCTCTTTTCTCTCCTCTCATCAGTTTCCACACCATTCTCTTCAAAATAGCAATAATTCCTGTCATTTTATTTTTATATTAAACTTGGTTATTATTTTTTTTAATTTCATCTCTTATAATTACATTGATTGAAAATTAAAATTTATAATTTTTATTGTTCGTTATTTATGGGATAATCATAGCTTTACGGTTCGGATCAAAATTTTAAAATGTTATACTAGGTTGATTTTGGGTTTTTTTATTTTAATTTTATTCTTTAAAAATTGATGTTTGGGCTTCATCAAGTTTTTTTATTTTTCAATCCCATATCTTAAATTGTAATTTATATGGAGTAGCCCAGGTTTCCTCTGGTCAATATATATATATAATTTTTTTTTTGTCACGCTATACAACTCAATGTCTATCAAATGAAAATCCCGAGTGCAGACTATCTTCTAGCAGGATCCAAATGAAAACATCTATCTTTGGAGAACATTACAGAACCTGGGTAAACAACTCTGTCAATGGTGAGGTTCTAGCATAGCGGTAGAAGGGGCTTGTCCCCTTCCTCTGCATCAGGGGTTCGAACCTCACTATGCACGCCTGTCACCCCCGCGGTGCCTTACCTGTTCACTGGACTTGCAGGATGTTCAGTGAACCGTGTGGATTAGTTATGGTGCGCGTAAGCTGGCCCGGACATCACACGTCAAAAAAAAAAAAAAAAACTCTGTCAATTGTTTTGCTGCAAGTGTTAACATTGAACCTTCCTTGTGAGTCTACCTCCCATACTCCTTTGTCCTCTTTGTTCAAAATAAATTGAACCCCACTTAACATATGTTTTAACTGGTCCAGCTAGTGTAATTCAAAATCACGGAAGTTCCTTCTCCAATGAAACTTCCACAGGCACACATAATCACATAAATCTCCCATCAACGTGTTAACTGACTCCTTTTTTGTTTCAGATAACATATGTTTTAGATATTTAATATTTTACGTTATAGTAATTATAGCAGAGTATATATATACATATTCAAGAAAGTTTTAATCCAAAAAACATATATATGAATTCCACTTTCAACGAGTGCTTAAAATATGTTGGATAACCATGTCTAAAACCCCCTTTTTTTTTGTTTTCCAGCATAAAAAAATATTTTACGTTGGACAATAAAATTAGCGGACTGCTTGTCCCTAAGTATAATAATGGGCACCTCAGTCATACGTGTCTGCGCTGGAATTGCTGCCAGATAATGTAATCGTGCAGGCATTTCTATTTGACAATTTCTTTACTTGGAAGGCAGAAGACCCTTGTTGTGGGTTGGGTCTCCGGCAACATGATTAGAGCTACCTTCAATTATTTACTTTACTGCAATTTGGTTGCTAATTAGAGAAGATAATATGGGATTAAAATAAAAAAAAACTTACTTTATGACTCAAGATCAAGGCCTCCTTGTGCGGTTTCTGTGCTTTTTCTTTTTTTAATTAAGACGGTAGGTGATAAGGTTAGAATTTACAAATTTGATACTTTCATTGTGGGCACTAAATAATAGTCAAGTTGAACTGTAGATTCTCGATAATTCAAAAGCATTCTTTCAATAATTTGGTGTGCTAATTTGTGAGGTTAAACGGAAAAATTTGGCAGGATTAGATGTCTTTTATGCTAGGTAGGCCGACTTTGACTCGCATGCCTTTTTGTAGGTTGACAAGTCGATCGATACCAGGAATAAACAGGTACCTGGACTTAAAATGCACTGTTTTTAGCAGTAGAGCTACTAGTATATATATAAACTTTAGCGGCCAACCAATATCCATGATCTGTGCTTCCCAATCAATGAGAAGCTAGCCAGTTATGGCAGCTCTCTTGAAAGTCTTCTCTCACCTCTACACCGCTACCATGTCCTCCTTCAATCTCATACTCCTGAAGACCCTATTTCTAATCCGGTCCCTCGTCCCCGGAAGTAAGGTCACGAATCCTGATAAGCTATTTCTCATAATTTCCACACAATATCTCAGCCTCATTGAAAAAACAAATCCAGCAATTCATTACAGTGAGAAATTCAGCCGGCCGCAATCAAGAGAGTGTGCGGTATGCTTATCGGGATTTATGAAAGGCGAAAGGGTTAGGAAATTGAGATGCAATCACACGTTCCACAAGGAGTGTTTAGACAAATGGTTACAGCAATATCTGGCTACATGCCCACTTTGCAGGACTAGGGTTTTGCCAGATGAGATTGTGGTCAATTATCATCAGCTGCAAGATAATATACGGAACGGTGGAAGCTATGATGATACCATGTTCTTGTTATCTGCGTTATATGGTAATAGTTTGAAAAAACTTTTCTAAGATAAGTTTTTTTTCTTGGCATAGCCAATCATATATAGATATTTAGTTAAAGATACCTCACTTGTAGGGCAGAGAGATTCTTTCTATCATGTATGTACAGGCATGATCTTAGCGTATCACCATCTGTTTTTAGTATAATTTATCCTTGCTACTGCTAGCGCGCATATATAGTGGTCTTGATGTATGGAATATTCATGTTTCTTTCTTATCTTCCCCGGGAACAGGCAGAGCTTCCTCCTTTGCCATGTCGATTTTGTGGGCATGGCGGAGGAAGAATAAATAACACAATAATTAATAGCGTGATGAAATATCAAGAGAGAGACACAAAATATATATCATGTGGTTCGATACTCTCATGGACTGTAAAGAAATTTCTTCACTCTATGGTGGAGATTACACGAGGTTAAAACGCACAACACTCAAAACTCATCATAAATCTCTTAATTACGGTCTCAACAATAGAAAAAATTAACGTTGGTGCCTCAACACTTAAATTGTCGCAGCGCTTCTAATTATACTGTAAAAAAACACGACATTTACCAACGGATATGATGAAAAAAGATCCAAGGAAGAGAATTCAGCTCTCTTTGGGGAATTTTAAGAAATATATATATATATATATAAAGAATAAAAAGAAATAATTCTACTTTAATTTTTAATTTTAGACATTTTAAAAAATAATGATTTTCATTGGAAATAAATAAAAAACAACATTTAAAAAAATGTTTGAATTTCAATTTCTTCTTCTTCTTCTTCTTCTTCTTTTTATATTACGAAGCTTTATATGTGAAAATTTCAAGTTATTAGACCATACGTTTTTTCCATGTTAAAGTTTTNTTTTTTTTTTTTTTTTTGCAAAACTTAGATGCTTTTTTTGGTGTTCTTAAACCCCAAGGGCTTGTCCATGGACCCACCAAAAACATCCAGCCTTAGCAGCGAAATATCTACCCCACGCATGATTAAGACCCACCAAAAACAGACACCCTTGGCAGCGACATATCTACCCCACGCATGATTAAGACCCACCAAAAGCACCCACCCTTAGCAGCACAATATCTACCCCACGCATTATTAAGGCATTGTTTATTTTTGTGGTTTACAAAATTATTTTTGAAAATTTTCAAATTAATTTTTTCATATTTTTTTTAAAAATTAATATATGAATATTAAAAATAAATTTTTTAAAATAAAAAACATATTATTTTAACATATTAAAAATTACACTTAAAAAAAACTATTATCAAGTACCAAACAGGCTCTACAAGTGACCATATATTAAAAGATGTGGACAGCCACGACAAGGATTGAGATTCCTCCGTCCACTTTAGTCTTCTCCAGTGGCATCTCATAAGACGTGCCAAATTGTCGACTAGCAACAGCAAACTCAATACGGACGTGGGAAATGATAAAGAATGCATTACCGAGTCCTTTTTTTCTATAAAGGTAGAAGAAGATCCTAAAATGACATCTAATTAGGAATATAAAAGAATGTATTAAAAAAAGATATTGTCTACAAATATCGATATTTAGTTTTGTTTTTAGATAACTTTAAGATGTTTTAGAATTGTTAGATGGTTTAGGATGATTTGTATAGTGTGTATTAGGTGTTATTAAATAAAACAATGACTTGAAAATGAATTTTTAAACAAGAAAAGCCACCTTCCCGTGATTGATTTTTAGGCTCCACAATGTTAGACAACAACAGGTGATAGACATCTTGTACCCCTTTTAAAAAGAAATAAGTTTAATGTGCAATAAACTTATAGTTTTGAAATTCAACTCGGTCCAATAAATCAATTTAGGATCTAACCATCTAGGTGGTGGCCAAGTGGCAAGTACTTGGGATCAAGGGGTTTGCTCCCTCTGTGGTCTCAGGTTCGAGTCCTTGGTTGCTCATATGATGACCACTGGAGGCTTACATGGCCGTTAACTTCAGGGCCCGTGGGATTAGTCGTGGTGCGCGAAAGCTGGCTCGGACACCCACATTAATCTAAAAAAAAAAATTTAGAACTAGAACCAGGCCAGGTTGAAAAAAAATAAAAAAAAATACCTAGTATGACCCGGCTACTCAATTGATCCTGTAAGATTTGATAAACAAATCCGGTTGCAATATATTAATTTTTTTTTTTACTAAAATGACATTGTTTTGATTAATAAAAAAATTGACCAAAAAAATTGACCCACGCGACCTGGTCAAAACTCGGAATCCAGACCTTGGACTGGGCCAGCCACCAAGCCAAGTCTTTAAACCATGACTAGACCTACCTTGGGCCTGCATGTTTAGATTATTATTTTTTTGTCATTTAAATTTTTTTTATCTTTTGATTTTTTTTTAATTTTATCATTCAATATTTAGTTGATTTTAAATGATTTTTTTTATTTTTTATCATATAATAAAAATAAATAAATAAATTGAACTTCATGGTGTTCATGATCCATATCACAAATTTAACAAGTTAATTGAGTTAATCTAGATTGTTACTTCTTTTTTTTTTAAATTTTTCAAGTCAACAATATCACATTAGAGCAACCCCCATTTTATTTAATTGAAAATTCATTTTAAGGAAGCAGTTGAGTAAAAAGTCTTCAAATTTAATGACAATGCCAACAAGTTCCTTGTGGCCTAGAAAATATATTTTTACACTTAAAACAGATTTGGTCCCCCATGCAATATAGAATAATAAGTAATCTTGTAATAATTGTATGATAATTACGTAAGCATTTGATTAGGAAATAAGTCCTTTTTTTTTCTTTTGGGGTGAGAAAGAAATTCTTTTGTTTAATAAGTTGACATAATGAGAAATTTCATGGAGCTTCACTAATCCATATGAATAGTAAAATATAATAAACATGAAATTTAATTAAGCTTGTATAATTGTGTGTGATTGTGGTGTGTTGATATATAAATGATAGAATAAAGCTTGTATAATTGTGAGTGAGTGTGCTGTGTTGATGTATAGATGATAAAATTGTATATAGAGATATGATAATACGTGGAATGATTTAAGTAGAATAAATGATTAATGTTAATGCATGTTAATATGTATAGGTAAAGGATTTAATGTATTTCAATGCAAAATAATGAGAAAAGGTTATAAATTATAAAACATAAACAAGTTAGTTAATTATGAAAGTTTAAGGAATGGTAGGATTAAGTTGGATGATCATATGTTATAGTTACTTTGCTATATTTAGTAAAATTAATAATGAAAAAGATATGAAAAGAAATATTTGAAGTACGAAAGTGTGAATTGATAAGGATTTAAGGCATTTTACTAATAATAATAAGATAATTCATTTTAAAGGAAATTGAGCTGGGAAAATGAGTAAAAAGAGTGCAAACAGAAGATTTCGTTAATTATTGTGAATGAAATTAATGTTGTCATGATAATTATTATAATACTTAATGTTGAAATATTTAATTAATGTGACACTAAAATTATTTTCATGTTGCAATATTAGATATGAATATGCTAATAAGTATATCTCTTTTTAATTTTAAAAAGAATATTCATAGCTAAAATGTCAACGAAGCGAGCCCGTATACTTTGAGTTGCAGGTAAGTGTTAAGCTCTTTACTTACATCAAATTATTGTAGTTTTTTTTTTTTCTTATACATGAATTAATCACCTTTGCTATATACACTTGATACTTAATAAAACAAAATTGCATCGTGAATGCAAGAGAGTTGTCAAGATATATGGTGAAGAATGATGATCATTTGATGAATAAAGTTAATAAATATAAAAGATAATATATATGATTTAGTTGTATAAATAGTTAGAAATTAAAGGTGTATAAATATTTTATTTTTGACTTACTCTTTCTTATTTTTTCAAGTGATGGAAAGTTAAGGTGAATTGTGTTTGACTTAACTTTTTATGGACTCGGTGCTAAGGTGATATAGTGAAATGACTTAATTATCCGTAAAGACAGGAATTAAAAAGATTTAATATGAAAATTTACTTAATTTTTTATAAAAATATAAATTAAGATGGTGTGACTAGTGTGGTGATAAACTTAATCAAATATTAAGGAAAGACCTAGATTATTTGTGAAATTATTTGGTTTCTATTAAAATAGGAATTATGGTGGCAATGAAAGTAAATTTTATAAACGAACTATACACACACATGCTAGGGTATATAATTTAACTGGTAAGGTTTTAGATTTGCTTATCAAAAATCACTCGGTTGAATCTTACAAACATCAAAGCTATTAGAGTTTTACATAATCGTTAGTTCTAAATCTTATAAGATTAATCGAAACATCTACAAGTTAATAAAATACTTACATTAATTAAAAAAAATATTTTATTAGAGTGCCATGTACAATTCCACTTTCACTGTAAAAAAATTACACATTGTGACCCATAGCGGTTTTTCTTTTTCTTTTTCTTTTTCTTTTTCACGAGCAGGTTACCAATTTTTTATACCAATTCTAGCATTTTTCTTCAAAATCCAAAGAAAAGGGGACAGGCTCAGCACACAAAGAAAAGTACCCTTTGATTGGGTGATTCAAATCTTATCCTTTGCAAGGAAAATAAATGGATTAGCAGAGACAGAATTAGGATTCCAATCTTATCCTTGGAACTTGGGAACATTGTCCCACGTCGTTGGCCAGCACATGATTCGTAATATTCTCTCAAGTATCTCCGGACACAGAAAAATGCATTTTAATGTTATTTATTTGCCTAATCCTTTTTTTTTTTTCTAGTTATTTTCAGTTTAGTTTTCTTCATAGTTCAGCTATTATATTGATGTGTCATTTTTAAAATATATTTTTATAAAATATTAAATTTCATAGTTTATTAAAACAAAATTCTCTACAGTTTTAGATTATAACTTTAAAAAAATGAGAAATGTGTTTTTTTTAGCTCTTTTTCTAGCTTTTCCATTGAAGACGCCCTAATTAACATTTGCTTCTCTAAAAAGTGGACAATAAAGTACAGGTTTCCCCAAATCTAAATTCCAATTCAGGCAACTTGGAAGAAGATTGTTCATGCATAATCCAAACCATACAGCATTGGATGCTTCACATGACAAGAGCATCTCCTTCTAAATCACTCTTTATGTAGATAATTACAAGTCAAAGAAAGAAAATAAAACGCAATTTGCTCAGGCAGAGAAAATGAGAAGAAACTCAGGCAGAAAAGAAACCATCGGAGGCTGCAAGTCCCATCGAACTCTCGGGCTCCAAAGCCATCTTGAGAAGTTCCATCTTCTCTTTCCTCATCTTACTCTTTATCCTCCGAAACATGACAGAGGCACGAGAAACCCGGTTAATGTCCATGTCTCCTTCTCCACCTGCAGCCTTTCTTGAATGCTTGACTCTCCTTTCATACTCCTCTGCAACCAGCATAGCAATGTCAGACATTTTTCTCTCAAATCCTGTGGTACTGCTTGCTTTCTGAAGATTGTTGAATTATGGGCTGGAATTTCACCATGGAAAGTATTTATAGGGAAAGGTCAAGCTACAAATGTGGATAAACCTGACAAGTAGGGTTTCCTCGGGCAGGCAACTGCACTTTATTAAAAAAAACAATGTTTAGATGATGTAAACATATTTTAAAGAAATAACAGCAATTAATGATTCGAGTTACAGTAATGAGCAAGATTAACAAGTTAATTTTATTTTTAATTAGATTATATAAAGAAAGATAATGATATTAATCAAATAATTTTTTAAAAAAGAAATCATGATATCTTAAAAAACAATAATGAAAGCATGAAATTGGATTAAAAAAAAATTGAATTGAGTCAACAAAAATTGAACATAATGAGAAAAAAATAAATTTAAAATAAAAAAAAACAGTAATTAAAATGATGGGGTGTAAATCAAAATAAAAAATAAATTAAAAAAAAGTACACCAGTAGCTTTTTAAAATGTAATATTATTTCATTATGTAAAATACAATATTGCCCTTTATAAAACATAAAAATAACCAAAATAAAAGGACATAAGTATCCTTTGACTGAATGCTTTGATTATATTTTCTTAAAAGGTATTTTAGTAATCTCACCACAACTTAAAATAGAAAAACTGAAAATATCCTTGGATTAAAAACATATAATTTTTTGTCTCCAGGGAAAATTTAGTGTTTTTATTGTTGATATAAAATAAAAGTACCCTAATATCCTTATAAATAAAGCCATTTATTATTTAAATAAGAGGTAAATTAGTAATTTTATTGTTATGGTTCACAGTAAAATCTCAACAAGGGAGCTACAATAAAAATTCTTTTAAAACCTCCTTTCATATTTGTTATTTGTGATCAATTTTTTTAATATTTTTTAGAATCTCCTCGTATTAATTACTTTTATGCTGGTTTGTTAAGTCATGGATTAGTTAGTGGCTCTCATTTCCTTCGGATTACACTTCTAATTAATATTAATTCAATGGAAAGCTTGTATAACCCCACCAGTTGAAACTTCAAAAGTATAAAGCCACATTTTTTTTCACGTGCTAGTCTGATGCACCATGTTGTGTGCCACATGCAATTACAGTGGTTAATAGATTGCTTGATTGAATGATTATACTGTTAATCATTCAATCAATATTCCTCTCTTCCTTCGGATTACACTCTTAATTAATATTTAATGAAATCGTTGCTTTCCTACCTTGGTTCAGATAATGGTCTAATATCATCGCTTGTAGCGTTGTGGGTAACGGTGGATGGGTTGGGCGGTCAAAACCACCGAAACTAACTAGGCACCAGCCATCGGGTAATTCACCTACCCACTAAAATAAAATAATTCAAAGCATTGACCGATCCATATCTAATTGATCAAACACCACCCATCAGATTTGGCCAAATCTAATGCCTCGCCTCCGAAGATATTCGAAACATGTTTAACATAAGCATTGCACCGATTTCAGACTTCTCCGTCTTATGTAAATAGATAGTTATGAAATAGACAGATGCCCCCGCATTCTCGCAAGCCGATTAGTAAATAATTATTATAATGGTAATTAGAAATGTCAGATCTATATTACTGTGGGTTTGAGTAATTATCAAGTTCATGCCTATTGAGTTTGTCAAATATATCATTTCCGCACACCTAGATCTGGCAAGCCAATGGAAAATCTCAAATGTATAGCTTACTGATAAAATTGATATTAAAATAATTTGAATGTAAAATTATTATTGGTATGTATAATATTTATCCTAAAGAAACTCAATATCTATATTATGGAGCCAGAAATAAAAAATGTAGTGAAACTTCCTTCGCCCCATTTTTTGTCCAGGGCAAGAAATTTACTTCTTCTTGTTCAGTTTAAAAGAAAAAGAAAAAAAGAAAAAGCAAGGACTTAACTTATAATTGTTTGGGTGGGACTATAAGATGAAGGAGTTGTCTAAGATAAACTTTAAAAGATGAGTCTAGCAATCATGTCAAATCCAGGCTTTTAAATCTGGCAATCATGTAGAAATAACAAAAATTCTTATACATGCAATTGTTTTTTAATTGAAATCTAAGAATAATTTTGTATTTGAACTGATTCAATAATAATAATAATAGTAAAGATAGTAAAACCCCTCAACAAATACATATTTCATCCTCCGGGGCCATGATTTCAAGGGAAAAAATAACAAGAAAAGCCTTGGTTAAAATTTTATTCTCTAAAGGACAAATCAATATTTATACTACAACCCAAAAAACCCGAACGAATCATTTTATCCATAATCATTTTTTTCATACCAAATATATCCCATAAAAAACAATCCTACCCCAACTACATGCCTAACAGATTCAACATTCTTTAACAAGGACAATTCTATCGTCATACTATTCTAATTTACAATGTGTGTCTAGATAATAAGTGAGAAGCATATCAATCCCTTTTAGTTATTGTTATAATTGTTATAATAAAACGAGCAAAGCTCATGACAAAACAAACATTTTATTGTTATAATAAAACAAGCATAGCTCATCGACAAAACAAACAAAAATGTCATCTTTCCCAGCTCTTTTGTATCTTATTAATTGCGAAACGTAAACCAGGTTACCAGATGTACATGGCAACCACATGGTCGGTTGTGGTCACTCGGTCATATTCTCAGTTGGGAAACAAAACCTGCCTGCCTGCCTGCCTGCAAGTCGCAGTTATTGTGCCCCAGCAAGCCATGTAATTCCAGGACATATTGTTAGGACCGCATTTTAGATTAGCAGTGGTCCTTACATGGTATATAGATAAAGAGCAGCCTCTATGCTAGGAAATTCTACGAAGTTATCCTACATACAATTAGCATACTTTCAAGCAGAAAATGAATTATTCAGCATCTTTCAGAAGGCCAAATCCTTTGGTAAATGTTAAAAGCAGAAATACATCTGGTACAGGGTGATATATTTTAGCGAGCTACATCATTGCCATCTCTCGACGCCCTGCCAAGCTTTCGAAGAAAGCCATTGTGCTCTTTGATTGATTACAGGCATGAAATATACAACCAATTTTCAGATTTTCTTAATTAATGAAAGGATTGTAACAATGCCAGGAAATTTTTACAAATCAGCATTAGTGGGTTCATACATGAAGCTGAGCCATCAAAATGCCTTCTGTATTTCTTACCTTGTAACTGCCTAGGACGACGTTGCTGTACTTTGATAAATTTCAATATAGACTGACTTCCCAAAACAAAAGAGTCAGTCCGTCTCTTCAGTGTGTTACTCCTGTGATCAATAATTATTAACTCACAGAAGGCCCAGATTTTTCAGCTGCTGAACATGCTCAGGTGGAAGTGGTGGGGGAGACCAATCGGATCCTGTCATTTCACCATCAACATCCTCCACAACATATTCCTATCATTTCACAACCAAAAAAAGTCATGATAAACACTCTGTCCACGAAACCTCAATAGATGCCAAAGAGTATATGTGTGATGCCGTAGCCAGCAGAGATGTTTTAAGATTGTGATGCAGTGATATGCCAAAGTGAAAAGATCATCCCAAGATTGACCTCAAGGCCAATGACGAAATATTTCAAATTTGCAAACTTTGCATGGCAAAAAAAGACAATTCGACCAAACAAGTTGACACGACTATTACCTTGAAGACTTTTTTTTTTTTTTACTTCAACTGACCAACAACCTCAATCGAAAGAAACTCAATATTTCAATCACTTCTGTGATAAGCTTGACTAATTCCACAGACATGGTTCATAAAGTAAATCGGTAGATCCTGTTCTTTTTTCTTTATTTTTTTACTTATTAACCATTTTCCTACTGAGCCAGTTCCCTTAAAAAGTTCAGGTGAAGTTTTTGTGGGCCAAAAAGCATAATAATACTTTCTTATTTAGTTGGAGCTGGTGACTTACTGCGCCATAGAAATGATACTGAAGCGTATAGGCAGGTTACCATACTCACTTTTGTTAGCATCCTTTTCGCAAGTATATGATAATGCCGCTGCCAAATTCGTTGTCCAACCATTGTGGCCACCAAAGCGCTGTAGAATATACCGATTACAGTAAATAGTCCAAGCATAATTAAAACCATTATAAACAATAGCGGTAACCCTGCTTCACTGGCACCACCTAAGCAACCACATTCACCAGCTGTACTTGCACAGCTTTCAAAGCATGTGGTACAGTCAGTCCACATGCAAATAGTACCAGGTAAATGGCAGTCTGCACACACACTGCAAAATTTAGGAAAAAAGATGGATCACATAAATCATCATTTGAATTGATTTCTCAAATCCAATTACCAAAACACTCAGTCAGATGAAAAAAATATATTACAAGAGCATATGTGTATGTTATGCATTGAAAAACAAAAATTAAACATTGAACTCATGCTCTAGTGCCCAAAGTTTGCTTTAACATGCCCAAATGAACTCCAGTGCCAAACCTTGATGCGGCACCAATTTAAACTTTAAGCACCCCTCTAACTAGCCAACGAAAAAAAAAAAACTTAAGGTAAACTACCAAAACCTCCTTGACTTACATCCATGCCTTTTTCTAGATAAAACACTTGCGCCTCTAGACAGCAAATCAGTTAACAAACTGTTAAGTTTGAATAAAACTTACTTAAATACCCAATTATTAGTTTCCAGTTAATTTACCAAAATCTCCCTGAGGTTTGGCCTACTCAACATTTGCATCCCTATTTTTTTTTCCCCTAACCAAACACTAAAATCTACAGATGATGAAAAATAAAAGGTATTAGTCAAAATATATTCTATTACACACTAGATGCTATCGGAAACCATTTGGGGGAGGGGGGCAGTCAATTTAAAACTAATTTTATGGAGGTGATTATTAAAAAAATAACGAAGTGAAGTTTAGAGGTATTTTCAACATTGCAACATCATCTTTAAATTTAAAATTTGGGGCATTTAGCACGTAAGGAATGGCAACCTAACTTGTGTATGTATTATAAAGGTCAGGGTTGTAAGAATTTGATTTAGAAAAGCAAAGATATAGGTGTTGGTTAGCCCAAACATCAGGGAGGTTTTGATGATCCGCCCAAAAACTTAAAGACAGAATTCAATTTACCAGATAGCTACAATAATCTTTTCCTCGCTTGATAACAAACATAAAATGCAAACAAAACATAAATGGAACTATAATGCATTAGATGACAAGACTGAAACGGTCAACATGTAAGAATTTTATGGGCATGAAAAAAAATAATGTGTGTGTGTGTGTGTTAGTCTGGAAAATATACATCAAATCTAGCAAGTGCATCTTGATCAGCAAACTGGGGATTTTCTTTATCAAATTTGTAAGGAAAACAGACCAATCAAATAGTTTTCTCTTTATTCCTAGGTAACCAATGACATTACTAGGCTATGGTTCCAACCATGTAGATTCCTGACAAAGAAATCCAATATAACCCTGCCTTCAGCATGTCTTTCATCAAATGAAATCCTTCAGGAATTTAACCTAAGATTTGCGGTATCAAGCCAAGATTTTATTATTGCACCAAACAAAGGACACTAGCAGCTAAAATGTTTTTAGATTCCTCAAAATTTGAAAAGGCTTTTAAATACCTCTTTTCTTCTATGAAAAGAAAAACATAAAAGACTCTTAATAGATGACAATTTACAACTCTAATATACATTTTCCTCTTCACATGCAAGTAAACTTACAAAAAAGGTAACTCATTTGATCAATCAGACTGCGCTTGTATTACAGTCAAGATAGATCAATCAAATAGTGTTCCCTTTATGCCTAGATTACGGTTCCAACTATGTAGATTCCTGACAGAGAAATCCAACATACCCCTGCCTTCAGCATTTTTGTTCATCAAATGAAATCCTTCAGGAATTTCACCTAAGATTTGCAGTATCAGGCCAATATTTTAATATTGCACCAAACAAAGGAAACCAGCAGCTAAAATGTTTTTAGATTCCTCAAAATTTGAAAAGGCTGTTAAATCCCTCGTTTTTTCTATGAAAAGGAAGAAACATAAAAGACTCTTAACAGATGACAATTAACAACCCTAACATACATTTTCCTCAAATGATAAAAAACGAAAAAAGAAAAAGAAAAAGGATAACTATATGGCAATCCAGCAATGAGAACAATTTATATTGTGTGTTTCATGTGCATCAGTTGTTAAAATAGCAGAGTTGTACCCGGGCTGGCAGCAACAAAGACATAACTCTCGACATGGCTGAACCAAATCATTGCGTACTCTTCGATCATAGCAAGTTATGAAGCACCCAGATAGCCCCAGCAAAGCAAAGAATGATAGTGCTCCTGTCCAACAACATTCTATCATAAAGATTCAATCCAAGTATTCTGTCAAAAATAACACAGAATAACAGATCATGCCTGAGTCCTCAACATAAATCTCACATGCCTCCTCCTGCGATCAATTACTAGCACTATATTCAATATTTTAATGTTACCAATTTTTACAGTTAAAAAATAGATTATATTTTTCAATCTAATTTTCCAAATATGATGAAATAATAGATGGTTCAGTTTTTATATTAGCAACAGAAATTCAAGAAGCCAATTACATAAAACTTCATAACAACTTGTGTAACATCAGAAACAGGACAAATAACGTAACAATAGCCAAATCTATTAATCAGTTCATGTCAGCAGCCAGTTTTTATGAATAAATGCCGTTCAAGGTTGCAGACCACAGAGAGATGCACCTTCATGCAGCAAGAAAATCATTTTCAGATTATTAGGAAATCAACATCATAAATAAAGTTTGCTACACTTAACATGACATGATGACTGGACCAAGAATAGATAAACATGGGTGAGTTGAGCATTGCCCAAATCAAAATGAACAACACTATTAACCTGTAAGTAAACCATTATAGCTATGTATCATTAGCATGCATTGACAGGAACTGTGATAACCATCACTTCAGGTTTTTAAGATTACCACATATGTAGTAGAAACTAAGTTCACTGTCAAAGCCCCAGGCAAGACGAAGCCAAGACTTTTGATGAGTGTCAATTAGGTACACCAAATATGCTAGTGAAGCAATTACCTGTAAAAAATTAATATAAGTAGATGATACTAAAACCTCTGAAGCGAGAAAAAATAAAAAGAACAGAAAAGGAACACATCAAAATAACTCAAAGTAGGGTACTGACGACCTACAAGCTGAACAGCCAGAAAAATAAATGCAATGTCTCTCGTCACAAAGAATCGAAATTTCAGAGTTCGCCATTTCCTATCAGTAGCAGCATGAACTCTCAAATGGTATGGAGCCTTGCAGGTTGTGCAGTGAGAAAATGCAAATCCTTCCTAAAGAAAATAGGCAGAAATTATAAGGAAAAAAACAGCATAGAGCAATACCATTAATCCCAGGGTAAAAGGGAACAAGCATCGGATTAACATGTTGCATAGCTAAAATCAACAACTTATTGTGAAAGGCGTCAATTTTTACCTTGCCTGTAGAAACTTGGCATAAAAAATGAAGCAGCAAACTGCTTCATATAACAAAACAAACTCCAGCAAACATATCCATTACAACAACACAGTCTGCCTCCAGATTTATTATGGGTACTGGATATTGTGTGTGTGTGTGTTTGTGTGTGTGTGATTACAAGAACATCCGCAATTAACTTGTGTAAAAAGGACAAATAACTAAGCCTAAACTATATGCATCATGGATACATGCCAGAGGCAAGCTTGGCTATCAATACATCACATTAATCACTTAACCAACTACTTGTTGTCACATACAATTAGAAAGCTTGGCAAGCACCAAAAAGATAGATATCATATGAATTATACCAATATAGAGGTGCTCATTAACACTCCCATTCACATGATGTGAATATCCAACATGGAGGCGCAGCATTTTGTCCTCTATCCAGTTCTAGGTCTATGGTCTTATTTTAGAAATTTTGCATGTCCATTTAAAAAATAAAATAAAATGAAGGCACACTAGAGAAAATATCAATCGTTGATGACCAAAAAATATATAAAAGAGATGAAAAGAAGATCCAAATTATCAAAATGCAAGTGGCCTCTGAGCCACATATTTCTACCTCAAGCATTGGTGAAGAAAATTGTATGCAATAAGAGTCGTCAATTTTCAAACCAACATGCAAACAGTGAAGGACATTTTTTAACCTTCAGTAAAACAGAGGGATTGTTCAGTGACCTCTCCAAACCAAACTGGCTTTAAGCCAGCTGACATGCATTGTCATACCAAAAGATCTTGTTACATGGAATTCAATCAACAACGTGGGAGCCATATCACTAACATTGTGCAACAACATGATAAACGTACTTACTTTCACAGCTCGCCACTGATCCAAGCATTCACGATGTACATACTTTGTCGTTCCTTTGCACTTGCATGGTGCAATAAAATCCCTACCTGGGGAAAAGAAAACACAATGAACCAAAAATCCTGGGCCAAAAGTCAAATGCTTTTACAAAGTTCACATTTTTTTTAACTAAATTCAAGGCCAAGCTCGCAGGATTCAAAGATCAACGAACTCTAAGCAACATCTGTAATAAACAGCCAACATAGCAACAATAATAATAGAAATAAACAAGAAGTAGAAAAATTGGAAAAGCTACAAAATTCCAAGCAACAACAATTTATAACATCACCAGCTAACACAAATTACAATAACAACTAAGCAAAATTGTAAGTAAAATAAAAATATCATTTTCAAGTGCGCAAGTAAAACCTCCGCAAATTGAATTTAAAAAGAAACAATATTTCACTCTTTTGACCTAAAACCTTGTACATCCACAAGCAAGTAAATACTACAAATAGGATACTAGAATGGTGAAACCTAAGCGACGACTTTTACAGTGAGCATAAAGCAATTAAAGAGGTAATTACCGTCAGTTTCGAGGCAAATACGGCACTGGATTTGCTCGCCAGGACCGGCTTCAAGGTCGATCTCGCTGGGCTCGGTGATCGGCGACGGAGGGATTAGAGGGGAAGCGTCCGATACATGATCAACCATTGAGATTTTGAGAGGGAGAGGGGTAGAGAGGATTATTTGTTTATTTAGCTAATTAATTGATAGAGATATGAGGGTTTTCATATAATCAAGGCGAACGAAACCCTTGAATTATTGATTTTGTTTTTTGAAGTCGTTTTCGGGGGGTAACAATGATCAAACGGTTGAATCGGAGAAAAGAAATTGTAATGGTGGCATGGCATTAGCTGGTTCCCTCGTTATTGTTTTTCCTTTTCTTTTTCAAGCTAAAATAAATAAAATACGGAATCGCATGGTATGCTACTCCCTTCCCTATACTATTTTATTTTGGTATTTTTATTTTTATTTTTATTTTTATTAAATCCAAAGTAAAGTAAGATTCATTTCTTCCGTCTTTCTCTTTCTCTTTCTCTTTCTCTTTTTCTTTTTCCTTTTCCTTTTCTTTTTCTTAAACAATATATCCAACAACATTCATCATCAACCAACCCGAGAATCTTTCACAAAAAGTGTTTTTTTCTGGCTCACAGAAATTTGTGATTCTCTGAACGCAGATTGGAGATGCTCGATCCACCATGTGCCTTGTAAAATGATTGCGGATTAGACCCTTTTAAAAAAAATTAAAAAAATACGGATTACACTCTTTAAAAAAAAAATGTTTTTAGCAACCAAAAAGACTTTTTTGATAAAAAATAAATAAAATAAAATAATCATGATAAAAAATAAAGTTAAAAAGATAAAAAAAAAAAAAAAGAATCACACTCTATAGTTACGTTACTCATGCTTTACCACAAGACACAAGACAACTAAAAAGTTAATTTTGATATAAAAAAACTATACCCGAATGTTTTAATAAAATATAATAAAAACTAAAGGCTCGTTGGATTACTAATAATGATTTATTTAAGTAATTTGACAAGATCTCGAGTTCTCATAAATGAAGTACATCACTATTAAAAAAGTTTTATCTTTTAATGAATTGTCTCAACTCAACTGAATGAGTTGGGATAAAAAAAACTTTTAAAAAACAGAATTTAAACAAAAAAAATATTTATTAGGCTAGACAATTCTTTAACCCTGGTTTTAAATTAAACTAGGTTGGAGTCGACTCGTATGTTACCCAGCCAATTAAGTCAATCAAAGCACAACATGATTGACTTGAAAAAACCTAGTTTTTACTTTTAAAAAATTCTAAGGTTACAATGTCTTAACATAGATTAAAAAATATTAAAACAACATCACATTATATTGACTGGATTGAATCATCAATCATATAATTTGATTGAGTGTAACAACTTTATTTTTAAAAATTATTTTTATTTACTTACACGATAATAAAAATACGAATGTGCAAGAAAGTGATAGAATAAAGCAAGGAAGAAAAAACATTATGAAGGGTTATGTACAAAAACACTTGTTATAACAACAATAACAATAATTATAAAAGAAAAAAATAAGATATGATCCAAGTATAAAGCAATAAAAATTGGGCATGACATGTCATACCCACAAGCTTGATTTCCATTAAAAAAATCCAAGCCAATACCTTGTATTTTTTATTTTTATTCTAGAAGCAAATGACATCTACTTCAGGTTTCTTATAACAAGTGATAGGTCACCTACTAGATAATTTTTTTGTTCATCTTTGATGATTAAAAAATCATGATCCAAACTTTTGGGTATCAAAAACCTAAATTTCAGCTTAGTCTCACATGAAAAATAGCTTAAAAACACTATAAAAATTTCAACAAGCTAATTTCTAACCCAAAAGACCCCAACCCAAAATCACTATAAAAAAATAGAATGAATAAAAAAACTAAACAACTCCAATCTATTTTTTCTAACATCTTTAAAAGGAAGCACCACCTCTACAGAATTTCTCTTAAATGACAAACTCGTTAACACAAATATTAATTTTTTTGGTGACCAAAATATGACCATCTAGTTGTTATTTTTTTAAAAAAAATCTTAATGACTTTCTCTCTTCTTTCTTCATATTCATCGATGAAAATATGAAGAAAATGAAGCTTGATACAAAAAAAATGAACCTTTGCAATATCATGGACCAAATGATAAGAAATATAAAACTTTAAGGATCAAACTGAAATTTCTTGCATCAAAATATAAACAAGACATGTGGTTTTGTTTCTTGACAAATCTAGTCTCTATTCTTTTAACTTTTACTTTTAACTTTAGTTAAATTCTAATTTTTCAAAATCAAAACCCATTTTATTTTTTAATATCCTTAGAAACTCAACAAATTAGGGATAATGCAAATAAAATGATATGTAACTGAAAAAATGATATTGTAACATCAAATGATAAAATTAAAAAAACTAAAAGTTTGATTAAAAAACAATATTCAAAATAAAACAGTGCAATCTATAATAAAAATGAGTATGACGCTGCAATAATATGTGAATTGTGAAACACCGTTATCATTAAATTCTTCCCGAGAACACAAACTCATAAACTCATTAACACAAATATTAACTTTTATTATGGCTGGAAAGTGGTCATCTAATCGTTTTCTCTCTCCCCGAAACTTTCTAATGGTCTTTTATCTTATTTCTTGACATCCAATGACTAAAGAAAATAGAGTTTTGTACTAAAATGTGAATATCCAAAACAACATGGACTAAATAATTGGAAATCAAAAACATCAGGAATTAAATTGAAGTTTCCCACATCAAAATATAAATGATACATGCTTTTTTGTTCATTGTTAAATTAGATCTTTATTTTTTCAATCAAATTAAATTATAATTTTGTAAAATCAATACCCAATTCATCTTCTAGTATCCTTGAAAACTCAGCAAAATAGGAGATAATACAAATCAAGAGAAAGGTAAACAAAAAAAAATATTAACAAAATTAAAAAAAATTAAAAATATGATGACAAAACATAAAAGAAGCGATGTTTAAAATGAATGGTGCTGCAAAACCAAGTTAAAATTTATAGTGTTAAAGAAATATTATGATTTTAAATTAGTGATAAATGGATAGAAATAAATAAAATTCGATGAGTATAGTAAATTGGCAGGGGTGTCATTGAATATAATAAATAGAAGTATTAAATGGGAAGAAGGAATTAACTAATAGGGTTTAAAAAAAAGATGAATGCGACACATTCTAATTTATTTTTTTTTAAATAGAGTTAATGTAGCATTAGGCAAAAAAAAATAAACCAAAAAAACTTTCACAAAGCTATATAATTGATAATATGAGGAAGATTAATAGGAAATTAGAATTTTTAAGATTCTCTATCTAAACTCTTTAAAATTCACACCTTGAAGGTAAAAACAAATAGCTAGAAAGATTTTGCAGTGATCAAAAAGAAAAGATTAAGTGAGTTGAAGAGATTCTAAAGAGTTAGAAAATTAAAAAGAGGGTTAAGAAAGAGAAGTGGAAGAGTGGAAAAGAGTGGAAGAAGAATTTAGTTTCACTTGAGTTTAATCCTTGATTTTCTATTATTTTAAGGGCAAGGCATTTGTTTAAGGTAACCGGATTTGTTTAGGATAATATTTATATATTTGAATTTGTATGTGTTGTACTATGTGATGATAAATTTCATGTTGGGTTGTTTTAATGCATGTATTCGTGATGGAATAATATTTATAAATGTGAAAAATAATTGGGTTAGTTATCTTGATGGAAGACCAACCATGGATGGAAATTGAATGCTTGGGGTTGTATGAATTAATTGATAGCCAAATCATATAAAGTTACCTGTGTTAGTTATTAATTAGATTGGACAATGAAATGATCTTGGTAATTAAAATGAAATGATCTTGGTAATTAAACAAGTATATGTAAGTTTATGAGTTTTTTTAAAGGTATTTAGTATTTAAAATGTGCATAAAAAATAAAATTGATCTTTATAGTGTACAAATAAAAAAATAATATATTGTTATTACTGGCATAATAGAGGTCACAAGAACATTTGACAACGAAAATCATTTTACATATTTAGATATCAAGTAGGTGCTTGACATATTGAAATTAAAATATTATTTAAATTTTAATCATAATTTTATTTAAATGTATCTTGATTTTATTTGAAAAATATGAAATCATTGAAGAAATTAATTATCCTAATTAAATAACTAGTATCCTGGTTAACAAGTTATTGAATAATTAGTTATTCTAGTTAATAAAATTAGTGTCTCAGTTAATGAATAATAAGATAAATTAATTAATTTGATAATAAAAAAAATGTCCAATTTAGACTAGAGAGGACATTATTATATTTGTGCTCGTTATATTGATTTGTAAGGTTAAGGGTGAAAAAATAAATTAATTATTTAGAAATTGATGTAGTAAATATATATATATATAAGAGATAATAGTAATTGATTATTATGTATAAAACTTATTGATTTTAGTATTAAATAAACTTTCAGGCACTTCATAGCATTATTTTGAGTAATGGATCATGTAATTGTATTTTTTATTTTGAAATCGAATGATGTAAATGGAAGAAATGAATGTTTTGCTTTATAATATACTTTTGTATTCAAAATGTATAAATATCTAAATTAAATTTGAATTTTTTAGCATGTCTATAATTATGTTGTACTTCTTTTATGTTTATTTTTATTTAAAAATAAACATGTGTCTTGATTTATGTTGTAACTAATTTAATTGTTTCACTTTATGTAATATTTTTTTTAACAATACAGTACTTGATTTATTTGAGTGAAATTTGAAGAAAAAAGTATGTTTTTGTTTGAATTGGTTAACCAATTAGATTTAAAAATTAATTCTATTGACCATTTAGTGAATTGAGTAGTTAGTTTTGCTACTGTCTTGCTATATAAAAATGATCAACTGATTGATCAATTAATAATAAAAAAAAGATTATAGAATAAATAAATTATTTAAAATTATAAATTAAATTTAACCAGTTAATTGTTATCTTTTATAATAGTATGTCATAAAAAAATTAATTTTACCATGTTTTCTTTATTTTAAAGCTGGGGATGTTACATGTGCAATAAATAATAAATAAATAATAACGATGAGTTTGACACTATAATAATAAGTAAACAGTGAAATATCACAACCATTGAACCTCGTTTTAAGATTACAAATTTATTGACATAAATATATAAAAAAAATTAGTTGGAATATGGTCAACCAACTATTTTTTTTATTCTTAAATTTTCTTGATGACATTTTCTCTTCTCTCCCAATATTTATAGATTGAAACGTGAAAAAAATAATGTTCGGTATCAAAACATAAATCTTTAAAATAATAGGGTCAATGATAGGAAATATAAAACTTCAGGGACAAAATAAAGTTTTCTATACTAAATTCTAAACAGGGCATGAGTTTTTGTTTCTTGTAAAAAATAATCCTTATTTTTATAATTTTACAAAATTGAAACTAACTCATCTTTACATATCCTTCATTTGTTGGTGCAATACACTCAAGAATATATTTGGAAGTGAGGTCGTGTATTTCTAGGGTATATTTGGAAATGAGGTCGTATATATTTTAAAGTGTTATTTTTACAAAAATCTTAAATTAATATTTTTAGTATTTTTCAATTATTTTGATTTGTTAATATAAAAAAATAAAAAAATATATTATTTTAAAATAAAAGGCACACCACACAAACACACTTTCATGTGAATCCTTTCCTCCATGGTAATCTTTTACAAGGAGTGCCAACAGCTCTGTCGGAGGTCTACCAACCCAGTCCAAAGGAACATATATTTGACATTGCCAATTTTGCTAATAATCAACCACTGAATTTGCTAATCTACTGATTGAATGAGCCGTAAGTATAGAATCATGTTTGCTAATCTATATTGTTTGGAAGATAATGGTAGTTACTTTTTAAAATATTTTTTATTTAAAAATATATTAAAATAATATAATATTTTTTAAATAAGTTACTCGTTACGCAACTCAAAGAGCAAGCCTTTGTTAGTGCTGGGCTGTATAACGTTAGACCTTTTGGATCATGCAAGGATACTTCTGTAAAAAGAAAAAAAAAGAAGAGCGGATTGGAGTGGAATAATAAGAAAGCTATTGAATTCAGCTAAAAGGAACATGTCCGAGCCCGGGTTCGAACCGGGGACCTCTAGTGTGTGAGACTAGCATGATGACCAACTACACCACCCGGACACGTGCGCAGAGATTCTAATAATACGTATAAAAATGGATCCCCTGTTCTGCTTAGNATATATATATATATATGATGGTTGATATTCATTGAAGCATGGATAGCTTGAGATCATATTAATCTTATCAAATGTATCCAAAGTTAATATATTAATTTTGGATAATTAAATATACTTCAAAAATAATTTAAAATATTTTTTAATATATTTCTTATGTTTGTTATCTTTTTCATATAGATGTAAATAATTACTGAATAATCATATAAAACAAATAAATGATACTATTATTTTTTATCCTTGACAAAACTTTTTAGAAAATAGAGAAACAAGAGTTAGCTTTGAAAAACACATATAATAAAGAAATTTAAAATCACTTGTATTTTATTTTCCTTTGCAATATTCATCAATTGTGTGTTTTACACATTGTCTTGCATTTTGATGATATTATAAAATTAAAGTATTTTACAAATTAGTAAAAAAATATTATAATTATTTTTCAGGAGTTAAGATATTTGAAATATGTACTAACAAATTATGTGGTTTTTCAAGAGTGTAGTCATGATTTTTTAAAAAATATTTATACTAAAATATATTAAAATGATATTTTTTTATTTTTTTAAATTAGCATATTAAAACAATTCAAAACATGTAAAAATATTAATTTTTTAGAAATATAGTTTGTGCAGTGTCATTATTTTTTTTCTTTTTAATATCTTTAAACATGCAATTATTATTATTATTATGAAATTATTTTTAATATATTTAAAAAATATAGAATTAAAATATCATCTCCTATGTGAGGGGTTTTAAAGTATTCCTGCTTTTACATCAACAAATATTGACAGTGGACTACCACAGCACCAGTAAATGTCTTTAGAACTATTTAAAACCCTGTAACAGGTATTTTTTTTTAATTTAAAAGTGTATGAAAATAATATTTTTTTAAAATTATTTTAATATTAATATATTAAAATAATTTAAAAATATAAAAAATTAAATGAAACTTTTTAATAAACATCATTTAAAACGTAATCCGAAACGACCCTAATATAACAAATGGTATGTAACCGGGAGTCTTAATTTGCAAATTTAAAGTTTCAATTTACAAGATTTTAAACTTGAATGACTAAATTGAAAATTCGTACAAAAAGGACTAAAATCACATCTACCTAACGACAATAGTTACTTGTCAAAGCTCCAAATTTAACTGGCCACTGACACCCCCACCCTCTCTCCCCCCTCAGCATCTCTCCTCTCGCTCATCTGTAATGGCAAAAACCGAAAAAACTAAGAAACTCAAGACCGCCAAAAAACCAGAAACCACCACCAAACAGAAACCGCTAAAGAAACCCAAACTCAAGGTACGAAAAACCAAACCCCTCCCTTCAGACCCTGCCGATCTCTCAACCCTTCTCGAACCATACACAAAAGACCAATTAATCGACCTAATTACCAACTCTGCCATCAGGAACCCCTCTCTGTATTCTCTAATTCATCAACACGCCGACCGCGATGTCACTCACCGGAATGTTTTTGTCCACGGATTCTCCTGGGACACAACGCGCCAAGACCTCGTATCTGCCTTCGCCTCCTTTGGAGAAATCGAGGAATGCAATGTTGTAATTGATAAAGCAACAGGTAAAGCAAAAGGCTATGGTTTTGTCTTGTTTAAATCGCGAAAAGCTGCGATCTCTGCGTTGAAGGAAACGAAAAGAATGGTTAATGATCGGATGGCTAGTTGTCAGTTGGCTTCTGTAGGATCTGCTAATGCGGCCTCGGCGGCCAAAGGGAAGGAATTGGAGGGTGGGGTTAGGAAGATATTTGTGAGAAATGTAGGAATGAGTACTGATAAGGAAAAGTTGAGAGCTTTCTTTGAGAAATTCGGAGAAATTGAGAATGGGCCAATTGGTTTTGATAAGGAGACTGGGAAGTCAAGAGGTTATGCTTTGTTTGTTTATAAGACTGTGGAGGGAGCCATAAAGGCATTAGAGGAGCCTCATAAGATATTTGAAGGGCAGCAATTGAGGTGCTCGGTCGCGACAGAAGGGAAAAGCAAGACTAATCAAAACTTTGCGCAGGGAATGCAGCAGGTGGGACAGCAGCAGCTGGTGCATCAACAGCCTCAAGGGCAATTTTTGGCAGCGGCGCAGAATCTGGCATTGTTTGGCCAGCATCCTGGGTTTAATCCACTGTATAGCGCATTGTTGGGGAGCACAGGTGTTGGTGGTGGCATGATTAGTCCAGTAATCGGCCAGAGCATGGTGCCAACTGCGACTAGTCAAGTGGGAGGATTAGGAGTTGGGAGCCAGTCAACACTGGAGGCATATAGGGCTGCGCAAGTGTTGCAGCATGTTTATTCGAGCTCTTCGCAGATTGGGCAGACAGGGATGGGTAGTCAGGGGGCTGGCGGATCATTTACCGGCTATCCAAAATATATGTGGTATGGTTTATTTAAGCTAGATTTCAGCGATGCTCTTTGTCTGTTTAATCTGTTAATCTTATGTTTCTCTGCATGTTCTAGTTGTTGGTACCATCAAAATATTGATTTCATTTCCCGATTTGGAATGCCTAATATTTGGTCTGAGTCCTGCAGAGCCTGCATGTAAATTTTATGTCATGTAAATTTGGTCAAAGTATAGTTTATACTTTGAAGTTAGTGTCTTCTTTGCTGCTGTATCACAATTGAATGAGTAGGTGGGAGTTGATGGGGTAGGAAAACCAATTTTAAGAAATTTTGAAAAGCTTCTTTGGGGGGTTTTATGAGGAAATCCAAACTCTAGATACAAAGCAGGAGGGACCTTGGGCCTGAAGACTCGATTTTTACGTGTGAAGTTTAGAATATCCCAACTTCTTTTGATATTCGCAAGGATTTGACCTGCAATTGGATGTAATATTACCCTTTCAATCCTCAAAATCCCCGCTTTGAAACCCATTTCATCCCATTATTAGTTACAGTGAAACACCCCAAAAGCCTCAAGCTAGTTCATCGCATCAGACCTCTTCGAGCTAAAAATAAAAACTTAAGCACCTCCTTTAGTTGATTGTAGATTTTTCCAGTAGAAGCCTTTATAACTTAAAACACACGGAACCCTTTCTCTTTCCCTGGTTTTCTTGCCACTGAACCCTTGTAGAAAAACACTTCGAATGATATCTTATTTTGCTTCTTAAACCTGCTTATGCATTTGTTTAGGGAAAGTTGTGGCATGTAATAGCGTGCCAATAGTTTTGAGTTATTATTTGTTAGTATAGGAAGGAGGCTTTCCTTTTGCGTTCAACCTATAAGATATGGCAATTCAATCTCTTGCTCTCCTTGCTGGTGATTTTAAGTATGGCAGCTGTATTTGTTTTTGCTTCAATTTATCATATTTTTTTCTGGATTAATTATCATTTAATATTTAGAAATGTGGTTTCCATTTTCACTTGAAGTCATCCTCACCCCTTCCTTTCAGCTTTATCTTCAATTTATTTTTTTTCCCTTATCATTCTTTGCTTCACCTTCCTTTTCAAAAACCTTAAATCAAAACATTTATTCTCATTTTCTTTCTGTATGTTGTGCTCTTTATTTCTCATTCTTTTTTCTGTTCTTTTACCTAGCACATCTTTATTTTCATAGACATTCATCTTTCCATATAGACAAGATTATATTGCATCTATTGATTTTCTGCCAAAAACATTCTCATGTGATATCGTAATTGTATGGCAGCAATCTGCTATAATTTCACCTTTGGGTTGTGTAAAGGGCCAGTTGATGCTATTTTCAGTTTTATTTTTACCAAAAGTTGTCTGAGCCCTCACACATTAATTGTCTCATTGTACAGTTTATTTTTAAGTTCTTATCACTCTCTTTATTATGAGATTTCAAGCTTCTTAGCAGCATGTTGATTTCAAAAAATCGTAATACCAAAGTGGTTTGATCTGCGGTTTTCAATTATATTATATTATTGCACATGTTTTCCTTCTCAGATGTCATGGCATCTGATTCCATATTTGAAATATTGACTCTGTTTAAAAGTTTGAATAAAAATCTTGTGTTTGAGAGGACTATATTTATCTTTTGTAAATATCTTTACGTGATTGGACTCCGTATTTGCAGATGATTTGCTGTGAGCTTGAGGAAAAATGTTCATGCTATCTAGGAGATAATGTGCATCATATGCTAGGGGGGAATTTGAAGTGGGAATGTTTCTATAGTTGATAACATTAAGCTAGCCAAGTTTGACTGAACTTTGTGAAGTATTTCTGATCTTCTTTATCTTAATCTTTCTCTTCCTAGCCCCTATCTTCTTTGACATACCTCATAAGAATTGGTACCTTTTGTTTTTCTACAAGACATATAATTATTGATATTTTGGTTATTTTCTCTTTTCATTTTACTTATGTTCCAATACTGTATTATGGGACCATGGTTTCTGTCTTCATCTTCACATATATATTTGAATCCTTGATTTGATGTATATGATCTATAGGTGAATTTGGTGTGTGAAATGAGTATTATCTATTTTATGTAATTTTTGGAGCGCTTTTGTATATTAAATACTTTTTATGGTTATCTAATTTTAATAAAAGGTTCATGAGTAATTTGTTTATTCTACTGCAACCTCCCTGCTTCTAATATATTTCAAGGAACATATTACCTGGAGGACTTTCAGCTGATGTCCAAAGTATTCAGTGAGTAAACAAATTCTTAAAATATTGCTCAATGATTGGGTTTGTGTGTGCATTTTGTTGTTTTTTACACGTTTTGGTTTGAGAGTGATTTGAACTACAAGATACCTTAATAATTTGTCCAAGGATCTTGTGTTTAATCTCGGTATTTGAACTCTACTGAGGATGTCTTTAACTAACTCAACTATACCAAGTTGATAAAATAGTTGAGATCGACTTCATGGATTATTTTTCTTTATCTCATTTTGTTTTGAGTTACTCCCTGAGATACAGGAGAACCCATCTTTTAGTATCTTTCTTATTTTAAGCCTGTTTCATCAAAGTTTATGTTTATTTTTTCATCTAGTATATTTTATGGTTTACAGTTGGATTTTGTCTTTCTTTCTTATTTATTTATTAATTTTTATGGGTTGAGGAACTTCAATGATATTCGCTATATTTGATATTTCTATTTTATTGGCTTAATTGTGTGCCTAAAAAATTGTAAAAATATGCAATGTGTTACGTGGAAAAAGTACAGAACTATTTCGCTCCTTTTTTCTCTCTTTTTTGTGTGGAACAGTATAATGTATGTGTAAATTACATCATTGCACCTTGTTTTCTAGAGATGAAATGAACTTAGTGGCTTTATTTTTAATTTGCCTATTTCGAGTCATAATTTTAAATCTGTTTCATACTTGTAAACATATTTAATCATTTTTTTGTGGTTGCTCCTTGTTGCACCTCCTAGAGCTTTTTCTTTGTAAATGTGCTTATGCAAACAACAATTGTTAATTTTGATATGGAATCTTTTTTTGAAAAATTACACATTTTAGTAATTTTTTTGAAAGAAAGACATAGGTTGAAAAAGTATTTGAGAAATAGCACATTTTGAACACAACCATGTTTATGAATATAGTTTGTTTAGTCATGTTTCAAAATATTATTTTTTTGTGTAAATTAATTAATGGGAGAAGAAAAAAAAAGGAAAGAAAGAATAGGTTATCGAGAACTCACTGGTGTTTTGTTTTCAATACTCCTACTACCGTTAGAAAAATCTCATTGAGATGATTCTTATTAGTTCACGGAAGATCATCAAATGAGGTTATAATTAATCCTAAATTAACCCTAACAAAATTCGTAACCAATTACAATTTTGTTTGGTGCACTTTCAATGCGTGTTTAGTTACATCTTGTCAAGATTTTTGGAATAATATTAGGTGTGTCGAAAATGAAGCCCTAATATGTTCCTAGTGATTTATTTTTTCTTTTCTTTCCTTTTTTTTGGGTTTCATTCTTTCATATGTTACATCAACTTTTCTTTTAATACGTGGTTAGTTATATTTTGTTGGGATCTTTTTAATAGTATTAAGTGTGTCGAAAATGGAGCTTTAATGTATTGCTGGTGATTAATTTTTTTTTTCTTTTTTGGTTTTGATCTCTCTCATATTACATCAGTTTATCTCCTTTTTCTTTTTTAATCATTAGATCTTTCTCATTTCTTGGCCATTGGATCTCTATGAAATTCTAGGTTGATTTTTGTATATGTTAACTAATTTGAATGAGATGTGAATTTTGAAACAATCACTAGCTATTTCCATAGTGAAAATAACGGTAGCTATTTCCAATAGTGAAAAGAACGGTTTTTACCTTTCTAAACACGGGTTAGAAAAAGATTAATAAAATAGCACAATTTTAACATAACCACCAAAACTTTATTAAACTGTGCTAGAAAGGTAAATTACGCTTTCGATCTGCTTCAAACTCCCCTTCTGTAATGAACATGCTAGGACGTCCACCAGAATTATTACTGCACTGGTCTACCCCCATCTCTCACACACTCATATCCAAAGTTGATAGACTAGATAGCCTGCGAATATGCATGATGGAATAAAGGTTCTAAGAGATCAGTGTACTGGCCACAGACTGCTGTGTTCCTTGATTGTTGCCCTTTTCTTGGAAGCATTTACGTGGATTCTGTTTTTCACTGTGTGCGCAATAATGATGGAGAATCAGTGGCGCTGATGATAGCTTCCACGAAGGATTGGTAGGCATCTATTATTTGCTTGATTTGTAATTTTGCACACAGTTCTTGTTCGATGACGTGGGTGGTGGAAAAAGCTTTTAGAGAATCTTTGCTCAAAATATATTGCGGTCGACTGTTCATAATTCAGTCAAGCAAAATCTCCGTTGCTTGACTCATTAATTGTCAAATGGTTTATATCCCAGTTCTTGCTGGGACTGGCATGGCGGCTCCATCACTAATTGATTAGTGAAGGGAAACTCATCGTTTAGCCAACAGTCAGTATATTGGAGTAAAATCGTATAAGATCATTTATATGTTCGTCGTGCACAGTCATCTTCCAAAAATACTTTGGTGATGATGCTACTAAAATAAATCTAGCTGGGGGTTAGCTGAGACATGCTCAAAATACTTGGGTGATGCTAGGATAAATAGTGACGAAATGGAGCGGTAATGATTTTGTGTATATGACGGGATAAATATAAAGGGGGGAATACTAATTTGCCAATGTGGGCATAGCTGTACTTAAATTGTGTGTATGAACAACTTTACTTTGATCTTTGCATTTGTGGGCTAAGGCTTGTTTGTAAGTGTTTTTTTTTAAATTAATCTTTTTTGTTTCATATTAATATTTTATTTTAGTATTTTTAGATTATTTTAATTGGTTAATATTAAAAATATTTTTTCAATTAAAAAATATTTTAGTACATTTAAACACTCTTCAAGCCGTACTGCTCCGGCGGGATTATAAGATGGAATCAGATACACTGTTGAAAAAGGAAGGAGAGCGAACAGCAAGGGAAAAAAGAAGAAACACTTGGGATCCTGTATGACATATGATATCAACTTCTATGACTTCACTTGGTGGTGCTCGAAGAAGCATCAAATGTCCAAATGGCTACAGCAATTAATGTATCAACTTTATAAGCACACCTGTTTTGCCCATTCACCTCCTCCACCACCTAAACAGAGGTGATCATCAGTTTTATCCATCTTTAAACCTTAGTTTTTCATGTTTATTAGTGGGCATCCGTTAGCCATGAGATCATTCCATAAGCCCAGCCCATTTGCACATATAGCAGTTTATCAGCAACAACAGAAACTCTGACTAATTGTGTGGCTAAAGATCATAATCATCACGTTTCTCGAATTAATCATTGCCGCAGCTCACAGTTCTAGAGTGCTCTCTAACCATGCAAGGAAAATACGATAATTATGCATAATACCATTATCCTAAACAGGCCTCCTCGTAATCTAAGTAGATTAACAAAGTTAGATAACAAAGTCACTGAGAAACAAACAGTGTATCTGGAGTGATGAGGCTTTCACTATTCTCCTACTTCACTTCTTCCTCTTCTTTGGGGGCTGGAGGGCTTCCTCATCTTCATCTTCTTCTTCCTCTTCGTTCTCTACCTCCTCAACTTCTTCCTCAGCCTCTTCCCCGCCGTCGTCGTCGTCATCATCGTCGTCTTCGTCATCATCTTCTTCATCGTCGTCTTGACCTTCGCCATCATCTTCATCGTCGTCTTGTTCCTCTTCTCCATTCTCGTCTGCCCCGCCTGCTCCACCACCTGGACCCTTCTTTGAGTTACTCTTGTCATTGTTGGGGTTGTTGGCCAAGTCCTCTCCATCTTCAGACGACAAATCTTCATCACCTTCTCCAAAGCCACCATCCCCTTCATCATCATCCCCGTCATCCTCATCATTATCATCATCTCCTTCTGCATCAACTGGATTAATATCATGCCCTCGTGCCTCATCTCCCTTCATTCTAGGTTCAGCAGTCAGCAACAACCCACAGGGATCCTGAAACCATTTTTTTATGAAATAGCATTTACTTATATCTTAGGCAATAGATAATTGTACGGCACAAGGTCTCCAAAATAATACAATAAATAGCGGAGCTGTACGATACAGTTTTCCAAGACTGGAATAAACGAAAGGCAGAATCATGTGTGCTTAAAAAATAAGCAGAAAAACATTATAGACGTTTGTTGAATGAAAACGTATATATATATTCAAATAAATAAGTTTCATATTTAAAGTTAAAAAAGTATTTGCTAACCTCTGAAGTAAAATTTCCAAATCCCACACTACTCTCTTTCTTTCCGCCTTAAAGAAACTTTTCAAATTCTAGCTACATCAATTTAGGACAATGGTTGAATTCCATGAAACAATAAGCCTGTGCGACAAGAGTGTAAATTAAAAGAAACAAGTGAATTAACAAGAATGGAATTCTCAGCTGGTTGATGGAATAGTATCAAAAGGTGCGGCAGACCAAATAACTGAAAGCATCCAAGGCCATAAACTATCTCCATTTGAAGAGGAAGTCAGCAAATGCGTCTTCCTAAAGAGCATGACAGCGAGAACCAGGTTCTTCTCTCTCCTTTTTTTTTTTTTTTCAGAATCTATTTCTTTGTTCCCTATTTTCAAAAGAAAGTGAGACAGGGCCATGGTGCCTCTGGAATATATGTGGCAACCACAACCGGAAAGGGAAATGAGGTTCTCTTTACAGATAAGAGAAACGTCCCTTCACTAGTCACACTCATCTCACTGTTTGGGACACTTATTTTTCCTCAAGAATTTAAGGCATCCGTACAGAGATTCCATTATGATCATAGAGCAAATTGTTAAAATAGTGGCTTCGCCTTCTACATCTCCATATCTCGTAAGCGCTCAATAAAACTTGTTACCGACCACAACAACTCCACTTTTTCTTTTTATTTAATGGGTCTGACTCTACCCTCAACTGTTGAATCTTCGAAGGTTTAAAATTTAAATTGATCAATGACGACCTAAAAAATAAAATAAAGCAAGTTGGTGGTACGAGGGGGACTCGTCAAAACGTACAAGCAAGGGTGGGAAATAGAATATGCCGAAAATTGGAGACCCTTTCACGCATCAGCAGATTTATCATCTTGAAATAATCAAGATATATCATTAAATGATAACACGTATCACCTAGAAATAGTCTATCTCCTATGACATAAGAAACGACAAACAAGGCATCCTAAGAGAATATTCTAACACGGCCTTAGCAACATCAAAAGATGCTTTCCCATTTTACATGACTTTTCCTATTACAACATGACATAAATATAAGATTACCTGCAGAGATTTATTTATTTATTTATTTTTTATATCCCGGTCCCCACGGGCCCACGAGGGCAAACAAAACCGGAACTCAAACTGTGTCCTAAACCGTCTATACCCCAAATATTTCTTCCAATCCACGGCGCTCTTTAATCACAAAATAAGCCCCATGCGCAATTTAGCCTATAGCGCGCTTCCACGGCGAGAAAGCAAGATAAGGACGAGTATTAGTCGCACGCAAGAGGCCAATCCTAAGAAAACGTCTAAACCCACCACACAAAGACAGACACTTTGGCGCATGTTAGCGGCATAGAGAGCATATAACACGACCAGGGTCCAGAAAAACCAGCTAGAATCTGCGCAGGTTAGCAGGGAATGAAACGTGAAACACGCTAACCTAAATGGAACTACAAACACAAACAGAAGCCAAATAAAGGCAGAAACACATCAATTAACAACTTGAAGGACAACAAGCTTCGCAAAATGAAAGAAACACACTTACCAGGGCCAAAAGTTGGGCTTTGAAGAAAGCAGAAACTAGTAAAGTAGTCAAAACCTCGCAGGCGCACATTAGCAAGCCGTTAGTAAGGGTAACTGTCACTGATCCGTATCGAGCCTCCATTTGCGGGCGTCAAAAAAAGGAGAGAAAAAAAGAGAGAAATAAACAGCACCTGCGAAAACAGGATCCATGACCGTTAGATCTGTTCCAAAAACTGTATCAGCTGTCAGATCTCGCACCACGCAAAAGACAAAAAAATCAAAAATAAATAAAAATGAAAATCATAATTATAAAAACAAAAACAAATAAAAATCTTGTTTTCAAGAATGTTCGTTTAACAGTGAAAAAAAGTTAAACAGAGAGATGAGAACGTATTTTAAAGAAAACGTGTTTTTTTCAACACAGAACTAGACAAAAAACAGCTTTCTGCGAAGATAAACCCTTGCCGGCGACGGTCTTCGACAGAGATATTCAAAATTGAAAAACGAGCACAAAGTCAAGTTAAACTATATCGGAAATCGTAACAGAAGCAAACAAAACTCCTGAAGTTTGAAGCAAAACAAGTAAATTCTCATGGAGAAATCATCAAAATTCAACGGAACCAGAGAATTTGAAGCAAAAACGAGCAAAGCTTCACAAAAAGGGCGAATAAAACACGATGAATTACTCGGTTTTCACTGTAAACAAGAAAACTGGAGCAAAGAGAGCTAAATTTGACTCAAAGCGCTCACAAAAGCTCAAAACGGCAAGCAAACAAGAAATCAACAGAAAAAAACTTTCGTTGTCCGAGGAAAAGTACAGAACCGAGCTCAAAAGAAAGCGAACCAAGCAGAGAAGTGATCAAAACAGAGAAAATAAAACACAAGGAAGAGAATTAGAGAGGTGAAGCGTACCAGGAATGAAGATCTGAGCACAGAGAGAGCAGATCTGGAGGTTTCAGGCTCTAAAACACGAAGAAACAAGCGTTAAGAGCTCCCTGCATTTTGGACCGTTGGATCTTGATCGTAGAGACAGAAGAGAGACTCCAGAAGATATAGAAAAAAATAAATATCATCACAAAAAGAAAGAGAAAGCAGAGAATACTGGTGTGGCATGGTGACTGATTGACTAACTGCCCGTAGTTTCTCATTCAGGTTTAGGGCAGGTCGGGCAGGGTTCGTCTCGATGTAAATTTTGAAAAGATCGTGAGTTCGGGCTGCCCATGGAGAGTAAGAAAGGACAAGTGTGGGTATTATTAAAAAGATTTTAATAATTGTTTTTTCTTAAAAATAATAATTCAAATTAATCTGAGTTAACTTATTAAATTTATAATTTAAATTACAAAATTAGAATAATTTTATAAAAAATAAATTAAAAAATTAAAAATGATGAATTTTTTTATTTAAATTAAATTTTTATAAAAAACCACTTAAATAAAAGTTGCAAAACACTCTAAAAACCTAAATAAACTCATATATAAAAAGATTTTTTAAAAAAAAACTTAAAACCAAAAACCATCTCGAGCTTAAATCTATCATCTCAAATAAAATAAATGAAAATTATCAATTTTTTTATCGAATGAAATTTTTTAACACAAAAATTAATTTTTTTATAGTTAGAATTGACACCAAGCATCTTATTCTTTTTCTTTTATTAAAATTAAATTATTTTTTCTTTTATATTTTAAATCTAGAGATTGAAAAATAAAAAAATAATTTTTTGCATTAAGAGTGAATTTTAGAAGAAAAAAATAGGGGCTAAAAAAATATTCGTTATCAAGTAGATGAATCAAAGCTAACTTTTTGATGTTTATGTCAAAAGCACCACCTAACTTTTTTTTAACTTTTTATTTTAATCTCTTTCTTTAAATTTTGACTTTACATAACAAATTATAAGAACCTGGCAACTAATTTTACAATAAAAAAATCAAATTAAAGAGAAGAAAAAAGTTTGATGAACAAAATAATAATAATAAAAACCAGTTATTATAAATTATGTAGTAGCCAGTATATTTTAGATTAGATGTATGCCCCCAACATGTTCGGGAAGGGGAAGCATTTGCAGTTATGATCCTAAAAGCTTATTACAATGAATCCTACAATTTTAGTAAACAAGGAAGAATTATATATAAAAAACACTCAATAATTTAATTCATAAGGCAGCCATGTGTTTTCAAACAATGAATTTGCTAAATTTTGTAATTGATTTTTTCCTTTGTAGTTTAGGGTTTTGTTTGTATTTGATTTGCATGGCCATAAGCAATTTGGATTTTGTTGATCGGTCCATCTTCAAAATATTCATGTTCATTGATTTTTTTATTTTTTTCTCTTTTTCAAACATAGAAGTAAGGTTGCATGGTTTACGTGGTTCAAACACGCGTGCATTTATGGCCATCAGCGTGCAATGGCATGGCCATGAGCGCGAGCCATTAAACAATGGTTGAAAGACTTATTTCTAATGAAGGAAGCGTTGGTAAATCTGAGAACTCAATTATAGGCCCAGGCAGGCTCACCATAGTTTGATAGCTATAGCTAAATTACGTTGTCATGTTCGAGAGAATCACAATCACAATTATAAATATAAAAACTACGGTCATATTAAAAAGAAAATTACCATCCACTCAATCACAAAATTACTGTTATAGTGTCAGTTTTTTTTTTTTTTTAACTCAACTTTTATTAGCTCTTTAATTCCATCCTTTCAAATTAGATTGGATTGGTAATAGATTTGATATTTTGCTTTGATTAGTTTCATATAGATTTCTCATTATAGTAAGGAACAAACAACACTCGTTTGATACTCAATTTAGCAAAATTAAATGAAATTATAGTAATTTAAAATAATTTAAGTTATCGGTATTGAACAATAGATAAATATTCAATCCTTTTTTTAAGAGCTAGGGACTAAAGTGCGTGAGTAAGGGATAGATCAAACACATAAATAAATTTGGTCACTCCATTTTTATTTTTATTTTTATTAGATCTCTTCAAATGTAAAATAAATCTTGATTTTTTTTATCTAAAACAATTAAGGCTTGAAGGACTAAATTTGAGACTAAAAACAATTAGAGGGACCGCAGCTGACAAACAATGAAAAATAGGTTAGCGTGTGTATTGCATGTACCAATGTGTAAAGTTGTTACACATGTGGTTGCCTCTGATGCCAGAATGCATCCATCTTCGGTGGCGTTTAATGCATCTCAACAAGACCTTTTGAAATGTATAACGCGTGCGGTGGTTGGTTGCACGTAAAGGGTCTCTTTTTTTCTTCTCCTCCCTCTTTTCTATCTCTTATCCTTGGACTTTATGTTATTCTATTAAAAAAAACTCAAAGTATTTTTCTCCTTTTGTTTTTATTTCAGATCGAGACATTTTTGTTTTGGGTCCTTTTTAAAAAAAAAATTATCAAATGAATCATTTAATATTGGATTAGTTAGAAATTGGACTTTATGATTTTTTTGGACGGGATAATTTCGATTTAATGATCTGGGTCACAGGTTTGAAAAATTAATTTGTGTAACATCATTTTATTTTAGGTTTTTTTTTACATGTAGCTTTTTTTTTTAATTTTATCTGTCAATATTGAGTTTTTTAAAAGATTAATCATCATTATTTTCCTTGATTTCCTTCATATAAATTTTGACAAGTTAGCTTAATTTTATTTTTCAACATTATATTTTTATCAATAACATAATGAAGACTATTATATATAAATCTTGAGAACATATTGTCAAGAGTTAGCGGGTCATCATGCTTAAAGAAAAACATAGCTAGATTTAAATAGTTATTGCTAATAACAATTTCCCTGCAAGCCACTAAATATTTACAAATTCAAAATAAATAAAACTTGAATTCTATGGCAACGAGGTTGTTACCTTTAAGGAGTTTTATTGCAAACTTCTTAAAAGACTCTCTAGATTTCACGAACACAAGTAACTCTCTTTTCCTTTCTAACTCTAGATTAACAAGTTTACAGTTATCAAAAGAAAAAATAGTTATAATTTCAAATATAATTGGAGAGAAATAAATTGGCTATACTATGCATTTTATTATTATAGTTAAAGTACCAAACTTGGTATATACATGATTATAGCTTGAGTCCAAAACATTAACACTACATATAAAAGAGAAAGGTTAAATGATGGAAAACAACGAATAATGAGACAAAGAAAGATGTTTAAACATTGAGTTCTTTATTTTTCTCTAATAGAATCATGATTTGATAGGGTTAGCAATATATCTAGCAAATAAGTCTTAATTGATTTGGTTAGATTTTCTAGAACTGGATAAAGAAGATGTAGTGTGATCATACACTCTTAATAAAATGTTTGTGATTGTATAAGGAATCTTAGGTAAATTAGAGCTTTCATAAACTATTTGAATTGACATAACTTTTTTAGAAAAAAAAATTAAAAATTTCAAGATAAAAAACTCTTTATAAGAAAGAATGATTAAAGCTCTGATAATGTTTGAAATTGCTATCATTTGAGGAATAAGAAGGGCATGAACTTCATCCATAATTTTCCTTAATGAAGATCATGAGGTCAATTTCTTAAATATTCTTTTGGGGTTTGTTTAAAGTAACAAAAAAATAAAAAGGAGAAAATAAAATCCTAAAAAAGAAAAGATTTTAAAATTCAAATTATCACAGAAGACTAATGGATATAGATTAAAATTTGAAATTATCTTGGAAAGATTAATCATTCATAAATTAATTCTATTGCCTATTAATTTCTAATTTGAAAGGACAAATAAGTCATTGACGAACGGGGTAATAAATATTACATAATAATTTATTCAAATAAATTATTTTAGTAAAAGAATAAGAAAGATGAAATAATAAGTTGAATTTAATAAATGTTTACATATTAAAACAAAGTCTAGGTTAGATGGAAATGACAATAAACTTGGTTATGGGTTAAATTAAATGGATTAAGAAAATGAAGAACATAAAAAACACAATAATTTATTCAAATAAATTATTTTAGTCAAAGAAAAGAAAGATGAAATAATAAGTTGAATTTAATAAGTGTTTACATATTAAAATAAAGTCTAGGTTATATAGAAATGACAATAAACTTGGTTATGGGCTAAATTAAATGGATTATAGAGTTGAATTAAGAAAATGAAGAACATAAAAAAGATATGATCTAAATATGTAAAAACTAACTAAATCAAGTGAAGTTGAGTAGTGTTAATCATGCATCCTTAAAATAAAGAGTAATGAAAAAAGTTGGTATTTAACAAAAAAATTTCTATATAAATTGAGGTTGGAGGAACGATAACTTAATAAAAATCTAAAATAATTGTTGTTTTGCAAATGAACTAAGTTTTCAAATTTTTAAAACATGTTTATCAATAGACTTGTAATTATATAGACAATAATCAATAGCATATAATTTGTAGGCAAATAGCTTGTAGGTAATAATAAGTGGGCTTGCAATTTATATTATAATCTTGCAGGCTTGTGGTTGTCTTTATAAAAATCTAGAAAATACTAAAAACATATATCAATACATGTTCTTTTGTCAAAGAATTCCCTTGTGTCTTTATAATCAATTGAAGAATCATCCAATAAATATAAGTTCTTTAATCTTGAGTTATTAAGTTATCTATTATATTCAAGTTATTTGATTACCTTACAAGTTAAAAAAAAATTTTACATGAAAAATACTATAAAATTTTAGGCTTATATTTGAGAGACATTGTTACATGTCTAAAATATAGGAACAATGTTTGGAATTTAGATTATTAACATTTAAGTTTATCTTTATTGAGACAAGCATAAAAGAACCTAAAATAATAGGGTTATTTACGGTTTTTTATTTTTATTTTTTTTTAATATTAAATTATTTGAGAGTCGAGCTTAATTATTATTTTTTTATTTTAGCAAAAAAAAACTCGTGCAAGTCAACATGATCATTTTTTTTAATTTAGTTTGTTTATTGTAATTTGTCTTGGTTTTTTATCATACAATTAAATAAAACTAGCTTATTAAGGATAAACAAGTTTACGAACCAATCTATTTTATTACTAAAAAAAAACATCGATAGATACTAATATCCATGTACTCGTATGAAATGGTTTTATGGTGATGGAATTGTTTTCTATTTTATAAGAGAGAGAAAGAGTTGTTGTTTCAAAGTAACATTCACGAATAAGTATATCATTCTTATAAGATTAATAACGTGTTTAAGAGTGTAATTGTGGTTATTTTTTAAAGTATTTTTAACTTATATTAAAATAATATTTTTTTATTTTTTAAAAATTATTTTTAACACGAACATATCAAAATGATTTGAAAACAGTGAAATAATTAATTTAAAATAAAAAAAATTCAAAATTAAGGAGGAAGAGGTCAGGGAGGGGGCTGTGGTTTTCTGAAGTTTTGAAAACCTTCAAAATACCCCTAAAAATTGCAAGCCGTACAAGCAAGTTTTATAAAACAAACCACCCTAACTTAAAAATTATACAATCTTACCCCCAACCGCCACATCTTGGATTCGTCACTGTTGCTCCTCGCGGTCTTTCTAAGCATGAGTGTTATTTCTTATTTGTCTTATTGATTCCTTGTTTATGTGCATATTTTTCTCAGAATTCTATAACTTCGCCTGCTAGTCAATGGTTGGAGCTTGGGCTTGTGATTTCAGTTCAGAATGGTAACAAGGCATTCATGGGTCGTTCCCTTCTTGATTCCCTCATGCTAGCACTTGAAAATTCACTTTGAAAAAAATAATAAAAATGCAAAAAAACTAGGATGATAATATTTCTATTTTCTGAAAAATTAGGATAATAATGGGTCACGACAAACATTCGATTCTAATACATTTATAATTTCTAATCATAATTTATTTCAACAGCAATTTATTTTAGATGACATCTAGGATGGGGGAAGGCTGTGATAGTCAAGGCCTATTCTATCAAATCTTAAGGTGCGCATGAGAGGTGTTTTGATGTCAGGATTTGAACCCACTACTGTCTCGTCGAATCACTCGAGCATCTTTCCTTCCATCCAATTATTCTCGACTTCTAGCTTAGTAGTTTCTTTTTTTTACATGCACAAAGGAAGTTTGGAATTAAATCTCTGTTTGGTATTACAGTTTAACCGTATTTTTTAATTAAATATTATTAATTATTTAATATTTTTAAATTGTTTTGATGTTATTATATTACAAATAATTTTTTTTTTAAAAAAAAACATTGTTGTAAAACATTTTTATCACTACAACTCGAAGCTGGTGAGGGACTGAGGGCCACTGTGCTCGTATTCCAGGCCCAGAAAGGGTGATCCCAACTCCACCTGAATTTAATAAATTGATTTCTGGAGGGCAGCAAATACTGGGTAAAAAAGAGAAGCTCGTGGATCCAGTTCATCACCGCAGCTGTCAAGATCCAGCCATTCAGATCAGTATGTTTATCGGGTTTCTTCTCTGCGTGCGTGTAATGACATTGCAGCTGGCATGTGGACACTGCTCAGCAAAGTTAAAAAACATCAAGAAGAGTGTTGAAGGATGCAAATAATTTATATTTAAATCATTGGAAAGGCATTTTAAGCATCCAAAAAGCTTTCAAAGGATAGTGTCTTAATTTAATACCAAAGTGGATAAAGATAGGAAGGATCTATATCATCAAGGTCTCGAGGCGTGAACTATGAAAAGAAAATTACTTTACTAGATGTTAACAAAAACCTAAATGTGCTCAGACGTGAGAGAAAACATTGTTTATTCTGATAGTGTTTTCCTTTCTTTTACCCCGTGGGTTTTTTACATTTTCGTCCCTTGATTCTTGTTACTTATCATTCAGTCCTTCAACTTTATTTGAATTTGAATTTGAAGCTTAAAAAATGTTCAACCCCACTTGTTTAAATTGATTTTTTTTTAAGTTTTACTCTTTAATATTGTGTTTGTCAGATAACTGAACTTTATAATTTTATTTAATTTGTTTTTTGCGAGCTTATCCTGATCTTGCAATCAAGTCATAAATTTGACAAGCTAACTCATGTGGATGTAAGATGAGTTTTTTATCAATTCATAAAATTATTTTTTTAATTTTATCATTTGACATTTGATTTAATAAGAATTGAACTTCAACTTCTTTTTTTTATCATTTTATTTTTTATAGAGTTATATTATTCTCCTTAATTTTACCTATCTTATCAAATAAGATAACGCAAGATCATTTTAAGAGTATTAAGATGATGCATTTGAATGATATTGATAAAATTTTAATTTTTTATAGTTAATCTCTATTTTTTTTAATTATTATTTTTTTATAATATTATTAAATTAATCAAGTTTAGTTAACTCGATTGTTTCAGCCTAAAAAACCTTTAGTCTGGCGTATGATGTAACAGGAGTCGGGACAGAGGTATAAAATTTAAGAAAATAGTCCCCAACTTCAATAATGAAACACTCCATCTATTTGATTTTCCTCTAAGAACAAGTTTTGCCAAAACTATTGCACTCAGCAACTTTTAGCACATTCACGGTCTCACATGAAATCCACAAATGCTGAAAGTACAATTGTATGATATCCATTGAATTTACACAAATTTAATATGTTTTTTTGGGTTCCCTCCTAGCTTAGAAGGTCATCATCATCATCTTTTAAGGAAATCATTTGGTCTTGTTTGGTTTTTCTAGCATGTGGAAACCTTCAATTCATGGACATTAGGGCGTCCCTTTAGGACATGTGTTGGAGAAAACCCTAATTTTGACTGATATAACTGTGAACCCATTATTTTACCAAGTGAGGCGCTATGTCAGCACAAGTTTCGTCTAAAAATAATAATAATAAAAGACAGTGTCCATGCAACTTCCTTCCCTGACAAATGACTCATCCCATTTCAGTCAAGTTGATTATATGTGTTTCAATCTTCAAATTATTTCTTCCATGTAAAAGCATAGACCAGAAGTGTGGCAAATGATAGAATCGGGACATCCATGGATAAGTATTCTTGAAATTGGTGTGCATGGTGGGGCTTGATTTGTCGACGGGCATAGATTCTTAGCTTGTCAAGGAGTTTGTTATATATTAAAAATGCGAGGCTTAATTAGGGAAATATATTGTCATCCCATAATTTCAGACCAACGTACTCCTTTTTCATCAACCTTTTAAGAAGATTCGAAAGGCTGGGATTAAAGATGCTCCGAAATCATGACTACAGGTTCTAGGTTTCACAATTCTAAGAAATGCCCCTAACTTTTTATTAATTATTATTATTATTAATGTAGATATTTAGATTTATAAAATAAAAATTAATAATATCTAAAAAGTACTCCAAGATTAAATGCCCCTAACCCTTGATTGCACGGATGCAAGGCAAAAATAAATAAATAAACAAAATACAGATTAAATGTAGCCCGACATGATGGGTGGAAAGATTTGCGCCAGCGAAGCTAACATAATGAATGATGTTAACATGAGGTGGAGGCAGTGACCATCCAAGGCAGCATACATGTATATATGCCATTCAAGATTTTCCATGCTTGCATATATACCAGCGAAAACTCTTGAAAAAAACATTGAAGAGAAAATAAAGCTTGATTAATCAGTGGATGTCCACTGTGCTTTTCTACCACAGTTACAATTGATATTATATTGTTTTTGAATTATTTTGTCTAAATGAAAGTATTATTGGATAGATTTTAAATTTATTTTAGGAGAAACTAATAATATTTACTCCGTGAATCCATTTAAGGATAAAAGCAGACACACGGATGAAATAATAGGATAAAAACACGTCTAGTCTCATTAAAGTGATAATATTATATTGAATTAGATTAAAAAATAATATTTTTAGAATATGGGAAAAATGAAGATGGTTAGCACGCCTCTCTCTCTCTCTCTCTCTCTCTCTCCTCAACACACTACCCATGGCAAGCTAATCCTAAGAACATGTTTGCCATTTCAAGTAACTGGGATTGTAGATTATAATTGAAGAAAAAGGCAAAGCCTCATTAAATAAGACGCTATAATTTCTTCCATATCGTTTTCAATTTTTCTTACAGTCAAAACATTTTGGCTGGGGATCCCCGCGAACATGCATACGCATCCATGCGGAAGAATATAGTTTGGTATCAAATTGCGAAGAATTTGATTTGTATCAACAAAAGTGAAAGGGCATCCGGATATGGGTGGAAAGAGATTATTCCATGTCGACTGTCCATGTTTACTTCTTTTTTTTTTGAAGAATTAACAAGATTTGTGACGACACATTAACCACTCCTAGTGGCGAGCCACTTTAGACTGCACTTGACAACGAGACCACAGATGGGAAGAAAGAAGAAGAAGCTAGCCCGCCATGACAAGTGTTTGCGTGACGTTTCTGTTTCTTGATTCACAACAAATAAATGGAGAATGTGAAAAGGAAAATCACTAAGGAATCATGCATCCAACCACATGTACACAGTAGACACCACCACCACGACCGTAGTTGCAGCTTTTCACACATCATTACCGCCATGACCTAATTTATACAATTATTATTATTAATGAAACTTATCCTTTCTTGGTTTTTCCATTAATTTTCTCTCCTACTAGACAATCCACGCACAGCCTATATATATTCTGAACTTTTCTGTATGTAGTGATGCAATTGCAACACTCAAACAAGCTAGCTCGTGTTTCCAATCATAAAGTTAAATCAAATCAGTGGAGGTTCGTATAAATGTTTAATATCCTATCTCATGCCTTGTCTAGTTTTTCATGGTTGAGCCAAAAAAACTAGGCTTCAAGTTACGGATGTTAAATACTTGTGCTCAGGAGGAGGATTTGTGTTTGAATGTGATGGAATCATATGTCAAGAGGAGATTTATCATATCCGCGTGAAAGTGATAAATAAATATTCAATTCCATGTTAAAATAGATCAAAAACCCACTAATTTGGGTTTTTTGGGTTGAAGTTGATGCCTACCCATTATATATAAATCCTTGTACATATATACATGCATGCAAATAACCTCATACAAACATGGATACTCATGCATCTCTCCCAACATATGTAGTGGCCTAGCAACTAATAATTTAGCTTTCGTGGAGTCTTCATAATTCCTTTCTTGAATTTATGGCAATCATTTTACTAATTGTTTGAAGGATCAAAGTTAGATGAATTTACAAGTTAAATGGTGACTTGGTTAATCTGACTAAGTCAAATCAACCTTTTTTTTAAAAAATAGTTTTAATTTATTAATTTCTTAATTTTTTATTCAAACAAAGTCATTTCATTTTAAAAAATAAAATAATAATTGTCTTAAGATAAACTTTGATTAACCTATGTAACATATAAGTTTGTCTAATCAATACTTTAAAATATTTACAATGCATGTAGCCCCCATTGCATAGAAAGCAGATCCGATTAGATTTTATTTAGTATTATCTTTTTAAATATTTTTTATTTTAAAATATATTAAAATAATTATTTTTATTTTTAAAATATATTTTTAATATTACAATAATTTTAAAATATAATTTTTTTTAAAAAAGTACTTTTGCATTGAAAAACAATTGATGCTAAAACATGACACAATTAAATAACCAAAAAGTAAACTACTTTTTATGGAAAAATAAAGTATACATACCAATTGTTGAGGGGAGGGGGGGGAGATGGAGGCCTAAATGCTTAAAGTCATAGATATGGAGACAAGAAAAGGGTGATATGGTGAAGTTTCTAATTCTAAAGTGACTAGATGTGACGCCTCATGAAAACTTGCCTCCGATGGGTCATAGAGCACATGTTGCAGTGCATTGGTGATGAGTAAATCGGCAGCCATACCTATCAAACTGGTCACTGGAGGACTATCTCTCGCTCTTGTTTCTGTTTCGTTCCAACCATCCTTCCTTCCTTCCTTTTGGTTCCTTTTTCAAAAATAAAAATAAGAATATTAGCATAGTAAATTGAAAACTTTGACGTAATAACATCATTTAAAATTTTTTAATGAATTAGTACACTTTTATATTGCTGTCTTTCTGAAATCCAGTATTGGCCCAATATTGTATTAATTATTCTGCCCTGTTCGTCAATCCAATTGAGATAATTATATGAAATTATAATATATTGTTTATAATGGTTGTTTTTTTTAAAATATTAATAATAAAATTAACTTTTTAATAACAGATGATTTTGAATAGCTAGTTATAATTTTATTATAATTAAATAAAAATTTATTTCAAATAAATAATATAAATAACCTAACAAATATAATTATAAAACAGTAAAACAGGCCTAATAACAAGAGAAGATCTAGTTATAGCATGCTCTAATAACAGCTAAAAAAACTATAATTTTTTATTTGACAGTTAAATTATTCTTAAAACTTTATAGAGTTTTGAAAAATTATTTTTTAAAATTTATAAAATTATTATTATGATAGTTGAATCTTAATATTTCAAAAATCTAATCTTAATAACTTTATTTTAATAATTATATGATTTTTTTTACACGCCAGCCGAGTTATTTAATTAATATCATGATTTCTAACCGTTGTCTTTAAAAATATATTATTTGATCCAAACTTTTTCACATACATGCTAATTCGACATCTCTTCTTCTCCTGTATTCTTAATCACCAAATCCCCCCCGCCCCCCATCAACACGCGCGCGCGCGCACAGAGTCAGATTGATGAGAATCACGCTTGCTTTATCTACGTCATGCACACGCACTTATCATAAAGTGAAGTTTTTCAACGCACCTGTTCAACATCTACGTTCTTAACACGCATTTATCTCTCAGGTGATCAAGTTTTCCTTCTCTTTCATGTACTGAGTTTTTTTTTTATTATTATTAAATCTTAAATAGATAATTTATATATGAATTGGTGTATTAAGGGGGGAAGAAGTTGCTCACGCTCTTAAATTTTTAGCCCAAAAAACAACATAAAGAACATGTATCAGTGATAATGAGTGACATTAGATTGGCATCGATCTCTATGTATAAAACAAGCTATACATTACAAATTTGGTGCCTGCTGTTCATTGTATTTATATTATCGAGAAAACGCATGGGATCCAAAGATTATTAAAATTTTCGAAGATACGAAGAATTATGCAACAGGTTTTTTCTGTACAATATTTATGCACCAAATCTGAATACCTTAAACAAGTAATTGGCTCACAGGACTCTGCTATGATATAAATGATAATATTTTTTTTAATATAGTAAAAAAAAATTATTAAGAATTATTTAATATTTTTATTAAATTCAGTTTTCTAAATGAACTGTAAAATTTTTTAATTTGATTTTTTGTATACCTCAAGTTTAAAATTAAATTATATTGGATGAATTTGAAAATAACTTCACTGTGTAGTAAAAAAATATAATGATTAAATTAAGAAAAAAAATAGGAGCTAAATAAAAAGAAGAAGAACTTCGCTGTTTATATTTACATGTTTTCTTTAAGAAATTTAAAAGTCATATAGCAAGATTTCAAGTACAATATTCGCTCAAGTAAAGCCAAATGAGCACGATAAAACAAAGTTGAAGTGTCGGACTGTCAGTGGGTCGGCCGCGAGTGAAAAATAAATCACTTTTGTTTTTTTATTCCCACGCTTTCTTTGCTTCCAGATATGGTGCTGGATAATCTTATTTTAGATCCTTGTCAGTGCGCCATTTAACAGGTGAATCACTTGCCTTGATGAAGATTGGAAGAACCATATTTCCCTCTATTTCAACCACAAAAAAAAAAAGGGGTAGAAGGTTAGTAAATATAGTGAAATTCTCAGTAAGGTCATTGATGTAATTTTAAAAATAAAAAAAATATATATAAAGATAAAATTATATTTGTTTTAGTCAACTTGCTGAGAATTTCAGGTTTAAGTAACAAAAAATGAAAAGGTGAAAGGCAAAAGCTCAACACTTGTAAAATTAAATGTTAGATAATAAAATCAATAGATTTAATTTGATCAACAAACAAAACTTATTTTTTAAAAAAAACCTAGGTTTAATAAAGATTAAAAACAAAAAACATGAGGCTACCCTTGTTATTTTAAAAAGAAAGATAAATCTCATGAAAAACAAATAAAAATAATATTGAAGAATGAAATCACAAAAAAAACTTAAAAAACATTCAAACAAGCTCCGATAAATCTTGTAAACCCGAGTTAAACTCTTAAATTCACAATCTAATAAATTCTTGACTTAGAGTTAATCCAAAAGTGAACACTTGATAAATTTAACAAAGATAGAAAAATGAAACAACCCATGTTATTTCTCTATAGTGACTAAAACAATCCCATAAAAAATGAGTAAAAAAATGCTAAAGAAAAAAAAAACTTAAAAAGGGAAAAAACCCAGGAAAGCCTATGTCAACTTCACAGACTAGGGTTAATATTTTAAATCCACAACCAGTTAAGGGTTTATTTGCATTATTTAAAGTCTATTAAGGAAATCGAATAGGAAACAAGGCAAAAAAGATCACATGCGTTAAACCATCAACAATTAAGATACATGCGCCACTTCTATATGGAAGGGATGCTGAAATGCTTCGACTGCCGTCCTAAAAGAAAGGTTTTGGCATTGAGTTTGAACATGGTGGACATTGTTTACTCAGCTTCATTTTTTATTTATTTATGAAATTACCTTGTTGTCTTTAATGACACCGATTGAACAAAGTATTTTTTGTTTTGTTAAGGATAATAAAGTAATTATATTGTGTAATAAAAAAAATATTATCTAACTCTATTTATTCTTGTAACAACTAATAGGTTTTATGAAAAAAACCTTTATACTCCTAAAATAAAGCTAAATGATTTTTCCAACCAAGCACAAAATAGCAATTTTATTAAGAAAAATGCACAATAAAACCTTCAATTCTTTTAGCTCTTGTTATGATATTCAACTCTACTTCATGAAAATATAAATATCTCGATAAGATAGTTTATAATAAAACAAATAAATTTTAAATAGCACCCTATCTTCTATCTTTTTAAATTGTTTATAGCATATATTTTTAAAATTTGATGATCTTTAAAAGAGATTTTTGTAATTTCTCCTTTCATATTTTATATAAATAATTTTTATTTCCATGATATTTATAAAAATAAAATTTGTATGATCTTAGTTAATAAATAAAAAACCTCTAAGATAAAATAAATAAAAATATTAAGATTTAAAAAAAAGCAAGTATATGTTTTTTTAATTAATAAACATAATATTTGAAAAAACATTCAAACCATAGATTCTTTTTATTATGTTTGAAATTAATTTAAATATTTATTCAAAATTAATTTGAAGTTTTATTCTAGTCATAATACTAGATATCAAACTAGTTATAGAAAACACTATAAGAAGTGTATTTTTTTATTATAAATGGGCAATTTTTACGGCTCATAAAATAATGTTTGCTTATTGTTTATTTTTTTAATAATTTATTTTGAATGATCTGACCATAATTGAAGGACAATTACTTTTGATTTTTTAAACAATGATGGAATTGAAAGAAAAAAAAACTAAAATAAAAATTACATCAAATATGATAGTGTGCTAAAGACTTTATAAAAAAAATATTTAGGTCTTTGAATTTTAAAAATAATACAACTTATAAAATTCAGATCCCTTTGAATTTAAAATTTTTACCAAAATTTAAATATATTATTTTTTAATCTCTTACTAGAGAGGTGAGATAGAGATAGGTTGTTGAATTTTAACGGCAAGGAAAACAAAATCATCATTTAAGCTATTTTTAACTATTAAAATGATTTTTTTTTGTTTTAACGAAAAGAGATTGGTTTGATAATGATATTTTAGAGTTTCAATGTTATCTATAAAAAATTTAGATCAAGAAAAATAAATCTAAGTGGTTTGATATCTTTAAGTTTTTGGATTTTTTTATTAATTTATAGCTATTTCCGGGTTGTTGATGAGGTTTTTGTTTTTTTATTAAAATGGTTTAAAAATAAAAATTTTAATAAAAAAATATTTTCTTGTTTGTATTTTGTTATTACAGTAATGTTTATAAACGACTATACTTTTTATAAAAAAAAAACTGCAGTCCACCCTTTTAAAAAATAAAAAACTAAAACCAAGCCTCCATGCACGACGCTGAGCTTGAAGGCTCGCCCACGCGCCCACGCTATTGAATTCGAAAAAGCTATGCCAATGTGGTGCTGTCGATTTGACAACTGAGTTCGGAACATCCTCTGAAAATAGGACGAGAAGGAGGAGAAGAGCCGGGGGGTGAGCTCATGCATGGGACCATGATGCACAGAGGGAACGTAGTTTGGAAAAGATTTGGAACAAGTGTCACAGAGCTAGACGCATCTTTCGTCTTCCTCCCATTTTCATATCCCTCGAACGAACCTCCCATTTTCATATCCCTCGAACGAACCTTGAAATCTATTCATTGGAGATTCATTATACTCTCAAACCGGCTTCATGTGAATATATTCACTCTTATGATAAATATATATGCGAAAGAATATCTTCTAAATGATGTTAACAGGCCAGGGAAGAATGTTTTAAAGGAAAATATACGTGTGACAACTTGGCTCTCCTTTTCTTTGATTAAAAATCTTTTCCGAGGTCTATATATATGTGTGTGTGTGTGTAAAAGGAGTGTGAATATATTCATCGATTTTGTTGGCTGAAGGGAGATTTCTTGAACATCGATTTTCTTAATTATATATAGAGCATCGGCCTTCCTCTTTATTAATTTATCTGATTTCTTTCTCCAGTGTGAATGCGATTAGATCTTGAACTAGTCTCTGGCTTGGCTTGCTTGATGGATATATATAATTTATTTGTATATAAAATACCCAACAAGCCGGCTCTATCGTCAAAGGGTAATTAAATTATTGGTGCAACTAAGCCAAGAAAATTATGGTTTTGCCAAGCACAGAGTGCAATTCATAATATATGATAGTGGACAGCAGGCAGGCAGGAAACCAAAGAATATTTTAGGAGCAACTTGTGTGTCTGTGTGTGTGTTGAGGTCACTCTCGTCGTCCCTGTAGGGCATGAAGAGCCAGTCATATGGCATGAATTTTGTTAGGTAGGATCACCCAACTTCCTAATATAATTGCTTAGCCACATGTAACCATAAAACTACTTAAGTAAGATTTGGGCTTTTTCCTATTTATTTATTTTTCTAATTAGTTGGGTAATCTTCATGTTTCCCTTCTATTCATAATTAACGATCCATTTTTTTTGTTATATTATCCTTCTGGCTTACAAGAATTCCTAATTAATTTCATTGCCCTTAAACATTGAATTGAATTGCCTGTGTGAATATCTATTATCGTTCCTGTTTACCAGATGATTAGTGAGAAGATTACTATCATTCTTGTCATTAGCATGTATTTGTAGATGGTCTGTCTTCTGCAATTATAAATATACTAAGATAATATATTTTTTGGTCTTAATTAATCTTGTATGGTTCTGAAGAAAATGATTAGTTCTTGATTGCCAAATTTTGTGGAGTTAACCTCCTTGTTGCTTCAGGTCTTTATCAAAGCTTTTTTCTTTCCATCTGGAGCAATGCAACATGTTTGTGAAAATGGCCTGTAAATCTCATATGAACATAATTAAAAATTAATATTTTTGTTGTTCTCCTTTCTATTTACTTTAGCCTTTTCACTATACGGTTCTTATGACTATATAAAAATTAATATAATCAACTGTACAAAAATTGCGTATATTAATCTTATATATTCATGCATAATGATCATACAATATGGTTAAGATTACCCTCTCGGATGAAATTCCAAGATAGTTTTATTTAAACATTAAAATCTGATATATATGATTTAATTTCCATACGTCTAAATTCTTATTTATCCGTACATTTCCTAACATCTCTCCATGCATAATGCTAGTTTTACTTTAAAATATTCCCCAAATCATTTTTTTTTCAAAAATCTAACATGATTTAATGGAACTAATTATTTAATAAATGAAAATTCTCAAGAGACAGCTACGTAATAATATTTGGTAAAATTAGCCGAATGCTACTCAATTGCCCATCGTTATTATTTTTCCTTTTATGCTGTGAATGCATGACTTTTGCCTGCTTTTCACATGAATTCGTGTGTTAATATTAAATATTGATCGAAAATATTTTTTATTTAAAAATATATTAAAAATATATTTTTTATTTTTATATTAGCCTATCAAAAATATAGATAAAAACACTAAAAAATTAATTTAATATTTTTTTAAAATTAAATATATTTTTACATAAAAAATAAAATAAAAATTACTTTACTCCCGAACACTCGCTGACTTTTTGAGCTATAGGAATATAGCATCGAATCCAATAGTAGCCGTTGGTATGCCATTCTAGGCAAAAAAGGTTCCTCCACGCCAGAAATCAATGAGTGATCCCCCGCTGTAACAAGACAGATACCCTCCGGCGATAGCAATCTCTCTGACATCCCTGGCTCACGCTCCTTACATGCGCGTGTGAAACCGTTTTTAATCGAATCTCAAAATTTCAAGTCCCGGTACAATACAACCTCTCTTGGAAGATCAATGAATGTGCTGGACACCCTTGAAAGCCTCGCCGGAGAGTGGCGTAATGTACAAACTCAGTGGAGGTGCGCAGGTTAAGCATGGAGGGGGAGTAGTGACAGATCATCTGGTGCGCATATTAGCTTTAGTGGGAACGTACGTGTAAACTTTGACTCTCTGCAGCCGATGATGTTATCAAAAGACATAAGATAATGCTAACAAGTAAATAATTAACAACATTCTTCTCTTTACCGCTATTCAAAATTCAGATTATAAAATTCTCAATGAAACAAAGAATAGCAAGATAAATAAATAAATAAAAAAGTCTATTTAATGGTTTAGAAATTGTCCAAGTTAAAATTATTTAATTTGACCTATATATATTATTGTACTGTAGAGCTCATGTTTTCTCTTAATTTTAGGATTAGTTAAATCTTATTATATGGTACCCGCCATGGTTATTTAAAGATAATACTTTTAAGGGAAAGACCGTGATCGCAACTTCAATATACGAATGAATTATGGTATCTTTAAATTTATAAAATAATAGGATAAGGTTTATGACTTTAGTATTTACTAATTCATAATTGAATTTAAAACATTTCTTTATAAAATAAGCAATATTTCTTTCTAATATATATATATTTGCCAAATTGTACTTGATTAATTGTGATGATCAAAATTACAATGAAATTAGTTAACTTGCAAAATTAAAGATGAGTTTTTATGACGTAATAAATAAATAAACTTAACAATTTGTGATCCTATGAATTGAATAGTATTTTCTTCTTTTTCTCAGGATAATAATACTTACTAAATTGAAATTGTATTATCTCGTCCGCTAATAGCGCAATTAAAAAGTAATGGTTGATTTAAGTATTGATTAATTAACTTTGTCTGGTAGAATAAGTAAAAGTAAAGATACTCAATAATCAACACCAAAAAACTTCACACAAGATTATATTCATTTTTTCTTATAATCGTATGGTAAGAAGTTAAAGGAATTTGAACCAACACTCCAGTCAACTAGCTTGTTCATAATAATAATATGAGGGGACTATGATTTGACTATTGCGTAACTAGAAAAAAAAACATGGACCAATGTTAACTTCATTAAGAATTCAGGTATTTAGAATAAAATTATGTTAGACCGAAAGTTGGAGAGTATATCTTATCTTTAAAATTTAAATACAATATATTTAATTTCAGACGTATAAAAAATATAAAAAGAAAGAAAATAAACAAATGAATATAGAACAGTATTGAAGAGGAGAGTCTCGTTTAAGATGTCTTATTGCCATTTCGATTCTTGTTGCAAATGATGATGGGAATAGTGGTTTTGAGAGAATTACTGCAACAAATTATATTACTTCTTCTCTTTGGTTTTCAGTTCAGAAAATTTCCAAAAACTGCCCCTACCTTTACCCATTGCAGTTGCAGAGGCGGGAAAGTTTCTCTCTTGTTGCTTTGATTTGAAAAAAGATCTGTAATTTTTTTTTTTTGCCTTCTTCTTGTTTGTTTTGGAGAGAGTTTGTTTGGTTGTTGAGAAAGTTGAAAAGGGCAGGAGAAAGAGAAGGAAATCAAATCATTTTCAAGCTGCTCTGCTCTGTTCAAGTCCAAGCTTAGCCAGGAGAACTCAACTGTACCTATCTAAAGCTGATACTATATTATTATTATACGTTTGCATGTATTCATGTATTTTTTTATTAATTTATTGTTTTATTTTTTTGCTGTGTTTTCTTATGGCCAAAAAGTCTTGCTTGTGTGATGATTGTATGTTTGACATGATATGGTTTTGGATTGTTTGTTGCCTACAAGTTGTTGGATAGTTAAGCTGATGGTGATGAAAGCTAAGAATCATTGATTGCTCGGAAGAAGTGTTCTTTTTGATGTCCTAAATTTTTTCGAGTTTTTGACTGTGTTCTGCCATTCTTTTTTTTCAACATGTTTCTTTAGAGTTTCTGGGCTAGTTGGAAGCAAAAATTGATGTATGATTGCTATTCTTTTGGGGCAAACAGGTGTTTTACTTCCAGCCTTCCCTTTAAAGACAGCAGATGTTCTGCTTCGGTCTAATAACCAAAACTCCAATATAGTTGTGGAATTAGGATAATTCTCTACTGTTTTTGGCCTTTCGAGTTGCACTTCTCATCTGCACCGGAGATTAATCTTGTGCTTTTGTGATAACTCTCAAAGTTGATGGTGGAAAAAGCAACAGGATGTGTTTTGGGTCACATACTTTCTCTAGTTGCCGAGACTTCCTCTGTTTTCACAGGCCTTGTTGTTGTAACTTCATAAGCATGTTCCATCATTGACTTTCATTTGTTTGTTATCCTTTTCAAAACTTGTGATCTTGCCGGTTTGGAGTTGTGCCTTCGACCTCGATCATCATTTGTATAAGACAATTAGAGAGATTGGTTGCTCTCAGTTGTGTGCAGTCCATTTATCACTGCTGTCAACAATGAGACAACAGTCTGGTTGACTTGCTTCTTCATTCTCTTCTCTGTTCCCTTTCCATTCAGTTTTTATGCATGATGTCTTTTTTCCGAGTATTTTTGGGAAGTTCTGACTTGCTAAAAGGGGTGGTAGTGGTTAAAGATACCACATGTTTGGAGATTTCCTCCCTAAATAGCAAACCATGCATGTAGGACCAGGTCCACCATAAGCATGTCAAGTGAGACAAGTACACGGTAGATCCAAAAATGGTGGGTTAGGAATGGCCGAGACACAACAAAAAATGGAAAGAAAGGGTCCATGCTTGGTTATCTTTTTCTCCGTATGAATGTTATGGGAGTGTTTTGATAGAACACATTCACATAGACCTTTCCTGGCTGCAGAATGCCATTCAGTGAACTATTAGTGTATCTACACTTCCATGAACCTAAGATTCTTCTTTGTCTGCTATAAATCTGCATTTACTTTTGCCTCCCAAGGTTTCAGAAAGTCATGAATAGTGATGTGCATTAAGATATCAGTCTCTGATACCAGACTGGTATAGTTGGGATCTCATGTACTTCCTTTGCCTTTTTTGCCCTTCTAAGCTTGTCAATTCAGTTTATATTTTGCCAGTCTCTGTCTTACCGTGTTTTTCCTTACTCGGATCTCTTTCACAGGCTTGTGGTGACTTCCCGTCCCAACTACAGAAACTCTTCAGCTGTCAATTGAACCCCAGCACCTTGTATTATTTTCGCCTGTGCATATATGCCAAAAGCTCATTGATCCGCTTCCATCACAAGTCCAGGGAGAATGAATTCTACATCCACTCAGTTTGTAACCTCCGGAAGGATGGGCATTTATGACCCTATGCACCAGATTGGTATGTGGGGAGAAAACTTCAAGAGTAATAGAAATACAAGTACTTCAACTATGTTTATAGCAGGTAATCCAAATCCATCTGCATCGATAATTATAGCACCAGACACAAAGCTAGACGATCAGGTGAAAATTGTTGGAAGCTCGTCCTCGGTTTTTGTATTTGGCTATGCTTTTGGATTTACAAGCTGAAACATATTTGTTATTTCCTTGTCTTTAGTCAGAGGATACTTCACACGGTACGCTTGGACCTTCTAACAAGTATGATCAAGAAGCATCTAAGCCTTCTGATAAGGTAAAGTCTGTGCCGGTGTCCTTGCTGTGGATCTCTCTCTCTCTCTCTCCCCTCCGAAAATAAATACCTTATCATATATAGCTACGGTCTCAAGTTCCACTAAACCTACTTCCTCCCATGATATGAGCTACCACCCCTTGATCGGCTGGTTGTCTTGTGTCTTTTGATTTTCGTGTCTTCTTTCTCCAACGAGGTCTTTACTTTAGTTCAATCACCATTTATTTGAGATCTTATGTCAAGATTTAAACCCTGAAATAATTTCATGTTCTTTCTGATGATGATAAAAATCTGATTTGCTTGAACGTTTGAATATTATCCACATTTATACTCTTTTCATTCATAAATTTTGGGATCTGTTGTTTGCTATATACTGATAGAAATATCCTCATTTTCCAATTTTTTCAGAAGTCAAAAAATAAACTCTGAGAGTTCTTTCTAGAATAATATAAATACTTGCTTCATAATTAGTTCACACATGACTTCCTACAGGTACAAAGACGTCTTGCACAGAACCGCGAGGCTGCTCGTAAAAGCCGTTTACGGAAGAAGGTAGGAAGGACCATGAATTAAAAACCACTGGCCTAAAAGCAAAGAGTGGTTTCGTGTTACTAAATTTGATTTTAATTTTTCTTTACAGGCTTATGTGCAGCAGTTGGAATCAAGTCGTACGAAGCTCCTTCAGTTGGAGCAGGAGCTTGACAGAGCTAGACAACAGGGCCTGTATATCGGTGGTGGAGTACATACCAGTCAGCTAGGCTTCGGTGGAGTTACAAACTCGGGTATATGTCTTTTGCGTTTCGTGTTTTTTAAAAATTTAATTTTTTTATTTTAAATTAATGTTTTCAAATCATTCTAATATAATTTTTTTTAAAAATAAAAAGTATTTATTACGTTGTTTATTCTGCTGTCTCACTCCCAAATAGCGGTCTGTCTCTCCCGCTTTGCAGCAGGCATTGTCAAATGTTTTATGTCATTAACCTTTTAAGATAATGTAGATCATTAATGTTCCGCTTTATTTTTAGCTTCCCTTCTTCTTCTTCAGTTTGTTTGAACTCACATGAACAAAGCAGACCATTCAAGTAGAAGTAATTTGCTACATTATTTAATTTATATATTTGTGACTTGATCATGCATTATTGTTATGTATTATTATGTTAAAAGAATGAGTTCAATGGCAAATAAAAAGTAAAACACGAATTATAAATTAAATAATTATAGCACCAAGGGCCTTGACTTAGCGGTGGAAGAGACTTGTCTCCTTCCACCTGTCACCCTCGCGGTATCTTACATGCCTATTAGGTTTGCAGGGTATTCAGTGGGCCGTGGGGACTAGTCGTGATGCGCGCAAGCTGGCCCGGATACCCCACGTAAATAAAAAAAAAAAATGAATTATAAAAATTATTTTTTAGAATATTTTTTACTTGAAAATACATAAAATTTTATATTTTTAATTTTTTAAAATTTATTCTTATAATAAAATAAAAATCAAGACTTTTTTAAAACATGATATGCCAAACACCCCCTTGAAATATTGTCGACAGCTGCTGCTGCTTGCTATCAACGTAAAATCTTTATTAGTGACATGCTCATCATTCACTTATGCCCCAAGTTGGCACTTAAAATATGGCCTGGAGATGTTGCTGTTGTCCATGAATCTGTACTGAAAATGTCAGCACTTTCTCGATGTGCTCAATCTGATTATTTTTGCCCTTAAATTTCTGAAGGACATTTTGCTTCTTGCAATTTATCTCTAATTTTGTTCTTTCTATCAACCATATGCTGACTCTGAGGATTCTTCAGGGATCCCAACTTTTGAGATGGAGTATGGGCAGTGGTTGGAGGAGCAAAATAGACATATTTGTGACATGAGAATAGCTTTAAACGCTCATATCAGTGACGCAGAGCTCAGCATGCTTGTACAAAGCGACATGAGCCACTATTTTGAGCTTTTTCGCATGAAAGCAACTGCAGCTAAAACTGATGTTTTTTATGTGATGTCTGGCTTGTGGAAATCATCGGCAGAAAGGATTTTATTGTGGATTGGAGGGTTTCGCCCTTCAGAACTTCTTAAGGTGCAGGATTAATTATTTAAAATTATCAATTGAAGGTTATTCATATGTTTATACTGCGTTGCTATTGAACTTCTCAACGCATTGTAGCTTGCGCTGTTGCTAGGTTCAGTGTATGTTGAGCATTATGCTGGCAATTGCTATAGTGTGTGACTTATTGGCAGTCTGGTTAATTAATTTTACAGTTGGTTTTTGGCCACTGTCCCTGTTGCTGCAAGCATTTCTTTTATTCCAAGTTAGAGATTATAGGAGCTGAAAATGTTGTGGTTGAAGGAAAAAAGGATGTGGCCCTTGTTACTCCAAAACGATGGGTTTTTTTTTTTTTTTTTTGTCTTGCGCTGGATATGCTAGGCAGAATTCATGCCTGGAGTGCGAGCAAGCTGTGTAATATTTTATATTGCTTTTATTTTGATTACAGATTCTCTTGCCTCACATTGAGCCCATGTCAGAACAGCAAACTATGGATGCTGCTAGTCTTGAAAAATCATGCCAGCAAGCTGAAGATGCTATTTCACAAGGAATGGCGAAACTCCAGCAAACTCTAGCAGAGACTGTGGCAGCTGGTCACTTGGGTGAAGCCAGTTACTATCCTCACAAGGAAACTGCAGTGGAGAAGCTAGAAGGTCTGGTCCGCTTTGTGCAGCAGGTCTTCTTTTGCATCTTCTCCTGCACTCACAATACACATACGCAATCCATAATTTATGTTCTTGCCAATCAACTGGGTTTCATAAAGTGATCACTTCAATTTCAGAGAAAAGGGCATTCTCAAATTTCATTAAGGAATATTGGTGCCTTCCTGAAATAATTTTGTTGTGTAGATGGAGGTGCATCAACTTTTTTGCTAGCATTTAGGTCAAAACTGGTTGTGCTTGAAGTTATGCTACCCAGCTTTCGGAATGAAGTCAAGCAACTGAGCTTGTTGGCGCATCTAACATCAACTATCTGTTTTAACAGGCGGACCATCTACGCCAGGAGACTTTGCAGCAGATGTCTCGGATCTTTACAACACGCCAGGTAGCTCGAGGCCTTCTTGCTTTAGGAGAATACTTCCAACGGCTTAGGGCTCTGAGTTCACTTTGGGCAACTCGCCCTTGCGAGCCTGCCTAGATTCGTATTAGGAGGACCCTATAGGTGGTCAAGATCTCAAGGAGATAATCATCACCAGAGCCATATTCAGAAAGGAAAAAGGTGCTCCTTTCTGTAATGTCGTTATCTTATATGGAAGATTCAAGCTTCTGGCATTTTTCAAGCAGCATCCCATTAGTGGAAAGATGTAGATATAAATAGCAATCCTATCAAAGTTAGTTGTGGTGAAATCAATTTTCAATGCTGTTACTGTCTTGCCATCTAATGATATATTAAGTTTTGAGTTTGCAGGAGAAACTTCGTCATGTAAATTGGTCTCTGTGTTTTTCATTTTCATCTGCCTTGTACATAATTGGTGAATATTGCTACTTATTTGTCGTCTCCCATCTCCCTTGCTTATGCAAAACCCTACTTTGAGTTTTAGGCCTGCAAATGAGAATCTTCTGATAATGAGAAGGTATTTTCGGGTAAAATACTAAAGAGTGAAACCTTCTTGATTTTGAATTCTTATCGGATAACAGCTAATTTGTGACACTGGAAGCCTAGCTCGCTAATCACTTAACAAACTCCAGTCGTTGAAGTTCATCTTTACCAACGCCAAATCGAATAGTTGAGCATGATTGGTCTTTGATTCTTTTATCTGGGGAGATTTTAATTTTCATTTATTTTCTGTATTAGCAACTCTTCCCATCCCACTTTTCTGGAATGTTAATTACGAGGAGAAATAGAAAAAGAGAGTATCGCTAGCTTGATAACTTAGTGTAAACTATCATTTTTAAAATTTTATTTTTTTTTATAATAAAAAAATAATTTTTTTATGTTTTTATTGTTTTAATACACTAATCTTAAAGTAATTTTAAAAAATTAAAAAAATATATTTTAATATATTTTAACATAAAAAATATTTAAAAAAAACCGTAAATATGCTTCCAATTTTTGTTTTTCATGAACATTTTAAAAAAAATTATTTTTTATTTCAAATTAATTTTTGTAATATATTTATATTAAAAATTATTTTAATATATTTTTAAATAAAAAACACTTTAAAAAACATATTCAGTTATTTAGCTATAGGTGCTTACGCGCTGAGTATCCAGAAACTACAGAAGCATTATTGATCCTGCAAAATTGGGACACAACCGTCACTGGAAGTCTGAGGTCCCATTGCAATACAAGTTTTTCTGGGGCATTCCTGCTCGTTAATTACATCACTTACAAAACAAAAAGATCTTATGCCTTGCCAACATCGACCTGTTGCATATACTGAAATCGCTGAAGCCTCTCTGGGATTTAGTTCCTTGCATGCGTTTTCAAGTAATGGATCTATTGGCTCACGTTGTTGACATCTACATCCTTCGGACATAAGAAAAAAGGTTTGATTTTTACAGGTAAGGATTGGTTAGATATTTGCTTGTTATTATTGCATGCAATCTATCAGAAGAGATCGACGCCAAAAAAATTGAATAATTTATATGTTCATCTCAGCTAATGGCAGGTAGTTCCTCACAACTTCAACGTTGAGCATTCCAATGCACCGACAAGAAAGTCTACGTGTACCAAAACAAAATCCATAACAATAGATCATTCTGTTAAAAAGAACATATAAGCAAAATTAACAACTAATCATCATGCTGGCAAATTGAATTTTTTTTTTTCATGGGTGCTGAGTTCTTCAAAGCTCTCGGAATCTCTCCTGAAAGCTATCTTATTGCTCATCTAAAAATCACAAGGCTTTAATTTATCTAAGCACTTGAAGAGACGTTGGCATCAAGAGTACCTGCATCGTCTTTGGTGAAACACATTGGCGGTTTGATACGGAACACATTTCAATGGATTCCAGTATTCCACCTTTGCCTCCTAGGATGCCAAGCTCTGCACCCAGGAAACAGTGATGATAAATACACATTAGAAATCGATGAAAAAACCATTTGGTAGTCAAAGGCTTATCTTTTCCATGATTATGGGGTTGGGAGGCTGTCCTCGTTACCTCTAAGTTTCTCAAATAAGATTGCAGTTTCGGCTTTGGCAGGTGTCTTTTCCTTCCTGTCAGTCACAAGTTCTACCCTCGACCTTAAGCCCCTCCCCCCTTGCATCTCCAATGACTAGAAAAACGATTAAAAATTTCTGAGCAACTTAGAATATCATTACTAAAAGCACATTGTATTGCATTAGAACATTAGTAGTGATTCAGAAGTTACATATCATCAGAAACATCTAAAATTATATAACCATTGAATGTCTGCGGAAAAAATTGATAAAATTTGGACTTCTGTTTGGCTTGTTGATTTCTATTCTACACAAGGCTACAGAAGCAGCAAAACTAATTATTCCTACATGAGGCTGTTAAAGAAACTAGCTTTGCTCATGGCTCGTACAAAAACATTAATATATGATATTTGCACACATTCACAAGCAGCTCAATTTGAGACACTGTACAAGCACATGCATAAAAAGAATAATCATCTGCAAACACTTGCAGGAATGAATAGAGTATTAATACAAATCTGGTTAGATAATTGAGAAGACTTTACCCCAGTAAATGCTGGCAACTTGGTATATGAACAGAAACATACCCAAAAGTATGGTTTACTATAGTGGGTTAATAATAGTTGGTTCACTGGGTTTGCTTTCAAAGGGTGCAAACAGACAGCCTATATAACAAGGCTCGAAGCCTAGGCCAACAGAATACCAAATATAGAGACAAATGGAAAATGTCAAGTACATCACACAGGCAAAAGTCGCAACAAAGTATTTAGAACCAAGTTCAAGAGAAATTACCGTCATGTCTTCTTTGCAGCTCTCTCAAACGTCCAAGTATTTGTGAACCAACATCAGCACAGTGCTCTTGACGCCTCTCTTGGTCAATGACTCTCAGTACTTCATGTCCACCGGCAGAACACACAGGGTTTCCACCAAAAGTATTGTGAATTGAATTTTCTGTGCCATTACTTGTGCTATTTCTGGTGTTGTTACTACAGCTCCCAATGGCAAACCATTGCAAATACCCTGATAAAAGCTAATTCTGTTGTTTGTGAGATGGTCAAACAGGTTTCAAAAGACAGTAAAAGTAACATATGAAGCAAGAACTATATAAAACATAGAACTATCTTTTGTAGCACTAAGGAACAAATCTCAAGTCGTGTGATTTTAAATACCTTTGCCATGGTAACAATGTCAGGGATGACACCTTGAGTCTCAAAACCCCAATAGTGGCTTCCTGTGCGGCCAAACCCTGATTGCACTTTTTCAGCTATGCGAACTCCCCCTGCCTCACACACAAAGTCATTAACCATTGTCAAGTATCCAGGGGCTAATTCAACTGCTCCTCCAACTCCCTATATTCACCGAAAATATAAAAGAATGACGTTCTTTTACAATTTCATATTCAAGGTTGTCAAAACAGCCATATACGCTGCTTATGGAAACAATACTTAAAGTCAAGTCACCAACCTGAATAGTTTCGGTAAATCCAGCAACTTTTCCAGAAGTACCTTAATCGATGTGATCCTGCACAATTTTCGCATAACCAGTAGGGTCAGAGCCAAAGATTCCTCGGTATGGATTTGGATTACTAACATGATGAATTTCGCCCTGAAGCATTCTTCAGTCAGAACCACTGGCATCAATCAAATTTCAATAAGTGATCATATTTCCATGCAGCAATTGTAGATAAACAAACCTGTGGAATTGAGTATTTCCATGTGTTCCTGTTGTACCAGATCTTCCACCATGATATGCATTTTTAACGAAATCATTTCAAGATTACCAGTGTATAGTCTAGCCATCAGCATCGCTAATTCATTTGCTTCTGACCCAGAATTTACAAAATATACAACCTGCAGATGAAAAAAAGTTTAAGATGTAGATAGTGTTTCTGATCAGTATGAGAAGCAGCAACCCATAATTTACTCCAATGATGTCGTGTACCTTTGACACAAATAAAGATGAATCACATAATGATTGCCCACAAAATTCATGTTTTAAAATGTTAAATAATTAGTTTGAGCAGGAAGCAACAAACCACTTAGACAAACGATCATCATTTCAACACAAAATAAAAGAAAATAACCAAAACCCAAATTACATCATCATTGTATCCCATCGACAAGAATGATGTTTTACCGAAAGGCATCAAGAATAGCAGAAACCTTGAGATTTCCAGGCATCTTAGCAGCTAAGGCCTCAGCAAAATCAGCAATAGTGTGGTCCAAGTAAATCATAGTAGCATGCTGGAGCAGCTTGCTTTGCTCCATAATTGCATTTAAAATTTGAGGATGGCAGTGGCCGCAAGAGACAGTCACTATCCCAGCAAAAGCATCCAAATACCTCCTTCCATTTTCATCAAACAAATATCGCATCTTTCCTTCGACTATATTCAACTACAAAACCAAAATAACATCATCAATCAACACAAAAAAAGAAGAAGAAGGAAATCTTGAAAACTAAAAGTGCACGACAATGCATAATAATAATAATAAATAAAGCCTCTTGTGCTATTTAGGAAGAAATAAAACATGAAATCAAAAGGCCATGTAAGATCAGAAACTAACAGGATTCCGTTAGTAATGATAAAGGGAAGGACCCGGAAATTTCTTGCGTTTTTGAAAGATTTCATCAGCGAATGGTCCGTTGTAAGGTTTGGGCTGGGAATCAAATGGAGGGATTTTAGGAGGAGATTTGAAAAGGGAGGAAGCAACTGTAGAGTAAGGAAGGCCTATATAAATGGTAAATGATTCGTCTAATTTTTAATGTTTTCTTTAAGACTTGTCTTCAATAAGCCATGACTGAAGCTCCATTCTTTGCTTTCTGAGAGGGAGAGCGAGCAGAGGGTGGCAGGGATGATATGCGTGAGAGTGAGAGTGAGTAAGTACGGCTTCGTTTTTACTATTTTGTACCAAGGCAAACCAGTTTTAATAAAAAAATTAATTAATTAATTTTTTATATATTTTTAAATTATTTTAATATGTTAAAATTAAAAATAATTTTTTAAAAATAAAATAATATTAGTTTAATTTATTTTTAAAATAAAAAAATAATTATTAAAGTTTAATTTATTTTTAAATTAATAAAAAATAATTATTAACTCACATCATCAAGCATATTAAAAAGACATGTTAATTTTAAGTAGCATAATTTAACTGATTAAATTCTAAATTTATTTTTTAAATATTATCAAGTAAATTTTAAAATCATTAAAAATTTATATAATTATTAATTTTAAAATTTATAAAAAATATATAAAATAATTTAAATACTCATATTAATAAAAAAAATACAAAATATGCTTATAAAAAACATTCCGGCGAGTCACTACCGTTGTATTCGGCTTCTAATGAGTTTAGAATAATAATTAAATCTAAATAGTTAAATATTTATTTTAATGATATTAATACAACTTATTTAATAGATAATAAATACAATATTGATATTATTAAATTTAATTAGAAATTTATTTAAATCTAACTTGATATATATATATAACTTATGAATATTTATTTATTTATTTAAATATTAAGTAGAATATAAAGATTAAAAAAATCCAACTTATATCCATTACTATTTTTACTAAAATAACATTATTTTAAATTTTAAAAAAATCAAAGATTAATTTCAGATCAATCTCCTAGTTCATGACCAGGTTTCTAAACCAAATAAATTCGTAACCAAGTTTAATAACTATATGACAGTTAAATAACATGCACGTGCAATATTTATCAGAGGTGGACTGATGAGCCAATCCGATCTGAAGATAGAGGTTGTTTGTGCTATGGATCCAATAAGAATCGAAACGCAGTGAAAAAATCAGGATGAAAAAATCAGTTCAAGATCAATCCATCGCGTCACGTGTTATTTAATTTATTTATTTTTAAGGATTTTTCAAATTCAGATTGAATTAATCAATTTAATGGTTGATATTGTATTTTAAAAGTATTTTTAAAAAATAAAAAAATATTTTAAATATTTTAAAATATTTTAAAAAATATCTAATATTATACTTCCTGCACCTTCAAAAATCCTCTGGAATATGTGAATCGACACCTTTTTTTTTTCTTTTTTCTTTTTTAATTTCGGTTCTGTATAACACGTAACCATGTCTTTGACTTCTTTTATATGGGGAATAGCATGGTAGCCCGTGACTTTTCCGGACTAGACCCTTTTTATTTAACGCGTTTAAAAAATATTTAGTTAAAGTAGCACTTCAAAAAAAAACTGAGAGGTAGATTAAATCTTTATTAATTTAATAGTATAATAAAAAAAATAAACAGCAACAAAATATACACACACACATATACACATACAAGTCAAAATATACACGTAAAACTTATAATCTGGCATATAAAATTAAAATAATTATATAAAAAATAATGTGAAAAATTTCATATATATTCAATTGAGAAAATCCAAATAGATATATATACATACATACATATGTTTTAAATCCATTTTGTTGCGTTCTATTTCTTCTTGAAGTGACTAAATTACGCTGTTTTGTTATGATATAGAGTTTTATTTTTAGGAGTTTGTAAAAGTTATATAAGAATATAAAGGTACAGCGTATTAAATTAAATCAAATAAATTTAATTCTCAGGTTTAGATTTACATGGCACATTTCCCTCCCACCTACAAAAGAGAAGATTAAAACGACATGGAAAACAATACAAAACGACAGCACATGCAAATCGATAAGGATGAAAACTTAGAGAAAGAAAGCTTGGAACTGACAAGCTTTTCGTAGAAGTTAATAAAGAGAGGAACCCAAAAAAGTATTTGCGGTTTTTGCAAGGTTTCATCAGCTAAGGGTCGTCCTTCGTGAGGTTTTGGCTGATAATCTAATGGTGGGAGCTGAGGAGAAGAGTCAACGGATGAAGCAACTGTAGAGAAAGAACTGCAGAGAGCGAGAGAGAGAGTTCCTACAGAATTTGGTTTTGGCTTCTCTTACGGTTCTTTTCAACATTTGTCTCTGAAAAGCCAGGACCAAACAGCAAATGATTTTGAGAGGTGAAAAAACAGGGGTTGGTGGTGCCGCCAGCGTCAGGAGGTGACCATGGGGGTGTGATCAATAGTATTTTATATATTTAGAATCGGACCGAAACCTTGTTTAAACCAGTTAATTTTAATTCAGTTTGGTTTGGTTTTTTAAAGAGAAAAACCGATAAAACTTGTTTTTTAGGGGGTTTTCTTTGAGCTTTTATGGTCTTTTTATGGCAAGATCTAGTTGATTTGTATAGTATAAGAGTAAAATCAAAATAAATTTATAAAATAAATCAAATAATTGAAAATACTCAACAACATATATATCTATAATAGTAATAAAAATAAATAAATTTGAACTTATCCTAGCAGAATTTTATTACAAGTAAAACCTATCCAAATAGTTAGACATGTTTTTTTTAATAAATTAGGAAGGATATAAACTCCATGTTTTTTCTAAAAAAGAAATACAAATCTTCAAGGTTCGGTGCCATTATAAATGACAAACTTTTTTAAATATATTTTATATGCATTCTTATACATACATATTACAAGCAACATCTTTCATATTCATTCTTGAAACTCTAGTTTAATTTGATTAAATTAATTTTAAAATTTTAAATTGAAATCAAACCAGGCCTAATCTTTTATGGTTTTTAATTTTTTTTTTCATTTTGGTTTTCTTAGTTCATTCTTTTTGGATTTATCTGTTAATATTTTTTTCTTAAATTAATTATTTTTTTCTTAATTTTTTACTCACTCCTGGATATCACACTATTATTTTTATTCATTTGATAACTAAGATTGAAGCTCAAGTTATTCCATGAAAAATAAGATTTTTATGAATCTTAAAAAATTTAAAATTGATATAAAATTGAAAAGACAAAATTAATATCAATATGCCAAACTAATTGAGAAAAATCTAAAAAAATGCATTGAGTTTTTGTTAATCAAACCATATGATATAAGTCAATGCGTCATATTTTACTATGATACTCTAAATATAACTCTTCTAAAATGTAGCTAACATTACCATAATAAAATCTAATATTAATAAATGTTTTTTATTTTTTAATATTGAATTGGTTATAAATTTATTTTTATATTTTTTTAAAACATTATGAATTATTATAATTTTTTTCTACATAATTTTTTTTATTAATTTTTTATTTTTTAAAATGATCTTTATTGATTTTATTTTTTATATTAAGTTAGTTGAGAATTTTGCTTTATAGTTTTTTAAAAAAAAAATTATGGATTTTTACAATATTTCCTCACATAGTTTTTATTTTGTTATAGTATTTCTCTATATGTTTTTTTTTTTAATTTTTTTTGATAATTTTTTTAATATCAAATTAGTTAAAAATTTAGCCTTAACTTTCTTTACATATACTATTTTCATTTTTTTCTTTTTTTCCAGAATTATCTTATTTTTTTATTTTATTTTTTTTTACATAATTTTTTTTGTTGATTTTTTTTTAATATAGAGTTAGTTGAATATAATATCATGGATTGTTACAATATTCCTCTACATGATTTTTTTTGTTATGAATTTTTTAAAAATTATCTTTATCAATTTTATTATTGTTAATACGAAGCTAGTTAAGAATTACAAATGTAGATTTTCTCATGAAATACTATTTATGGTTACAGTGTTTTTTTGCATGGTTTTTTTTCTCTTTTTTTGTTACGATTTTTTTTAAAAAAATTTCATTTTATTTTTTAATTAGAAAGTTAGTTAAGAATTTAGCTTTGTAATTTTTTTTTGAAAACATTGTGGATTGTAATATTTTTTCTCTATATAATTTTTTTATTTTTTCCATAAAGTTACGACAACGCACAAACATGCCATAAGCATGTGACATTGTGTAGACACAATATCTAGTAGAATTTCTAAAGTGAGTCGACATTTCTGAAGATGCCACTTGATTGAATGATTTAAATCAAAATACAACAAGAAGTCCAACCAAAATTTAACCACAAGGTATAGCTCAATTGGTTAAATTTTGAGTTTGCTTTTTAATAGTCACGAGTTTAAGTCATTTTAAAGTTATTGAAAACTTACATAATTATTAATTTTAGGACTCATAAGATTGGTCAAGGTACTTAAAAACTGACCTGAACATCCACGTTAATAAAAAAAATTAACCATTAAAAGTATAACTCGATTGGTTAGCCCTTGGGCTTGCTATTCAAAGGTCACTAGTTCAAATCCCATAAATTTTAAGGCCACTGGAGACTTATATATTTATTTAATTTCAGAGTCTGGAGAATTAGTTTAAGTCTACACGGGCTAGCCCAGATACTTACATTAATAAATTTTTTGTTTGGCCGGTGAATTAACCAGGTAACTCGTTGATTTGAGACTTAAATGACATATTAATCAAGTAAATGCATATTTAGTGTTGCGGCTGCATTTACAAAAAAATATCATTGTCATGTGTTTGGTTAAGGTCTCAACATAATTTTTTGTTTGTGAAACTTATTACCATTTGCATTTAAATTGCAAGATAACAAAAAAGCGATTACAAATTGTCTTTCGTGTTAAGTTGCAAACTATTTTATAAACAAGGTTGCAAGAAGAAGACCAAAAACAAAGCAATGAACAGTGAAGAGTAACTCCTTCTCACCACCGGCCTCAGTCATTTACATCGTTATCCACCACTCTTCCTCTTTTCCTTTTCCCTTGTCTTCTGCATTATCCATTGCTCATGTTGCATATGAATAGTGGAGAGTGTCTTCATTATTCATGGCTAGAGTGGGTCTACACCAAACCTAAAGGCATTGGACGGGATCCTATATAATAAAAAAAAATTATTTTTTTTTCAAATATTGTATTTTATTTGAAAAACTATTCTTTAATATTATTTAATGACACTGCATAATTATATTAAAAGGAGATCGCATGATAATATAACATTTATAAAATTTAATCACAATTCTAATTTTGTTCTTGATGTTATTGCAGGTTTGAAAAGCCATGAAAAATGTATTTCTTATTTGATGGATTTTATACGTGATGAAATTAAAAATAATTCAATGAAATAATAAAAAAATACTTTACATAAAGTATTGTTTATTCCATAATTTAATAATTAATAGTTAAATCTATGATATTTTAATTAAAAAATATCAATATTAATATATATCCTTTTTAATTATTTTATAACCTCAATTTAAAAAGTATTTAATTAAATAAATTAAACTATTTTTTGTTCAATTTCAATTTCAATCATAGTTTTGACAAAACATATGTTTTTCTATATCAAAATTAATTAAAAATATTTTTTATAAAATAATTATTTTTAAACCACAACTATAATAACTAAAACATATAAATTTATTTATATTTAACCCAGGTTAGATTTATATTTAATAAAAATAAAAATTAACCTAATTAAAACTAACTTAGCAAGTGAAACATCACTTAGTCATGTCATTTAAGATTTAGGTGAGACCAGTTTAACTTTTTATTTTTTTCTAAATAAAATTTTTAAAATTAATTTAATTTAATTCAAATTAAATTATCTAAGTTTATTGACATTGCATTACGAAAATATTTTTAAAAAATTAAAAAATTAAAAATATTTATTTATTTTAAATTAATATTTCATGATATTTTAAAATTATTTTCATATATTAACATCACAAATAATTTTTTAAAATAAAAAAATAAAATTTTATTATATTTTAAAATAAAAAATATTTTAAAAAATAATCATTATAATATAACCTCGTATCCGTGTTTATCATTGAACACGCCAGGTTTTGTATCCATGGTAAGAGAAAAACAAATGTTAAAAAAAAAAAAGTAACCGCACCAGCCACCAACCAGGATAAATTTTTATCCGTGCAAACCGTACCATTTTACAGTAGCTACCTAGCTGGTAGAGCACCCTTTTACAACCTCGATCCCCATGACAGTGACACTTGGATTCTTCTTTCATTATTTTAGTCAAAAACAAAAGCTAGGATCAAATTCTATCTTCCTTGGTAGCCCCCACCACAGAAAAGAAAAAAAGTCAAAAATAAAATAAAAATCATCCCTTCTCTGCAATTTCCTCTCCTCTTTCCTCCTCTCTTCCCTTCCATTTACGGCCTCCCTAGCGGAAAACCTTCCCCGTCAGTTTTCACGGTCTCCTTTCCTTTCTCTTCTTTTCCCTTTCCCTCCCCTCTACTCTCTTTTCTGGCAGCATTTACAGCCGGAAACATCAGAGTTGCCACCACCCATCTTTCTCACCAGGCTTCCTCCTCGTCCGATCTCCACCTCTCCACGGTTTTTCTCTCACCAACGAACTCTGCCACAGAAACGCCTGGAAACAACAGCAACGGACAGCCACGAGTAGCAGCAATGAAAGTCTTCCACGCCGCCTACTCTTATCCTTCTTCTTCTTCGATCTCTCTCTAGATAGCGGTTGGCTACACCGCCGGCAGAATCAATAAGAAGACAACGCCCTGATCCAGTTTCAGCCAGCACGCGCCTACAAGTAGAACGTCGCGTGGTACCCACGCGCCATGCCACCATCGGAGGAGAATCTTCAACAGGTATGTCCATCTCCGTTTTCAGCTTCTGCATTTATAACCAAGAAAAGAAAAGGAAAAATCACATGAAAACTGACGGGTTTGCCGTGGATTTTTTTGATGCTATGCGAAGGCCCGGGGACTGGTTGATAATTTTGGTAGGTCGTGAAAAGAGGCTAAGAGGAAGACAAACTGAGGAATGGTTGATTAGGGCCCCTAGAAAGGGTCCTGATTTAGTTTAATTATGTTTTGTGTTGATTGCTGATGTTTACGGATCCCCGGAAACATTTTGTTGAGTGTCATGTTAGAAACTTGGTTTTTGCTGGGATGGATATTTTCTCTTTGCTGGGGTTTGCTTGTGTCATCTTGTTTATGCTGCATGGATATGTTTCAGTGTTATTTGCTGCTGTTGTATGTGTTCTGATGTGTTTAACTTTGTTTTTATCGCTTCCAGTTCAAGTTTCAGGTATGTGAGTTCGTGTGCTTCGATTGTTTTGGTTATCATCGTAACTGTGTCCATTCTAGTCGTTTTCTCTGCTGCTCGCTCTTCTTTGCTTTAAAATGCTTGTAGAATTATTGTTTTGGACATGATGATTAGTTTTTATGGACATGAGCACGAGTGTTGTTTTCTTTTTATTTATTTATTTATATATAGGGGGTTTTATTTTTTTTCTATTTAATTTAGGAGATTAAATATTATACTTAATAGTTTTATTTTTTCTAGTTTATTTAAAAAATTTATTGCTTTTTCTTTATTTCCAGTATTCCTAGTCTATTTAGTTTTTTTAAAGAGTTATAAACCTTTAACTGAAGTGATAAAATTATTGTTCAAGGTTCTATAAGACAATTTTATTTAAAGAGTTATAAACCTTTTACTTAAGTAATAAAATTATTGTTTAAGGTTCTATAAGACAACTTTATTTGCTTTAACTTTGAATTTCTAGCTTGTTGTCTGTGTATTTGTGTTTGATTCTATGTCACTTAGAATTAGAGCTTAACGATTCCTACATGGTTAGTTGTTGTATGCTATTGAATAATCATGGATAAAAAAAAGTGTTAACGAAATAGGACTTGCTCATGTTTTTTCTTGTAAAAAAATATTCAAGAACTGGTGATAGAAGATATGCAGAGATAAATTATATGATTAACCCATGAATTGGAGATAATAAACACACAAAGGCAAGTTGAAAAATTACCTTGTCGATTAGTGGAGATGAAGAAGATAAAACTGGAGGCTCGTAAGAAGAGTAATTATGGATCCATGTCTAGTTTTGAAAACCCATTTCAATGGCATGAGAAGAGGAGGCAACCTCTTGATTGAAATGAACATGGTATTGAAACTAGAATATTTGATCATTCTTGTTATTTTGTGGGTTAAAATCAACCATCAATTTATGATGTTTATTTTGATGATGATTATGGTGATACTGATAGAACAATGACAATAATGGTAGTGATAGAACAATGACAATAATGGTAGTGATATTATCAATGGTGTTTTTATTGATAAGTTAGAAGTTGAGTACAAAGAAACTCAATTCAGTAATATTTAGTAATAAAATTATGAATTGAGATTCTATGTAATCATCATATCCGGTTTTAATTGTCTTTCTAGCTTGCTGCTTTTTTATGTGTTTTCGTCTGCTTCAGTATTTGATGTAGAGCTTTGATACTAGCTAATGTTGACAAAAACTACACAAGAAAGCCAATAACTTCAAATCATGAAATTCTACTGAATAGGGTTACCATACAAAATTCTAATTCAAGATTTTATTTTTGAATGTTTTTTTTCCAAGTAGTCTCTGCCTCTAAAATACTTACAACTCCTCAAATAAACTAAAAAATTAGACTAAATAAACTAATAAACTTGAAAATGAAGTAAAAATAATAAAAGTCCTAAACAAATTAGGAGAAATAAAATTATTAAGCATATTATTTAATTTTCTAAACTAAGTACAAAAAAATAAAAATAATTAAGTAAAAATATATATTTTTTAAAACCTTCAGCGTTAGTCTCACCAGGTTGAAAAAAATTCATCTTTAAATTCAAATTACTCTTATCTCAATCTCGTAGATGTCTAATAAAAAATCTCGAACTTTTTTTTCCTTCGCTTTAGGTGCATAGCAATTTCAAATATCAATTTCAAGCCTTTCATCATAAAATTTGTATAAAAAACAATAATTAACAATTTTTTTTTGCTTTTATTGACATTTAGAGTAATAAATTGAAAACCTCACACTTACCTTATCAATACGCCTTTATCCACATAACTCTTAAACACATCTATTTTTGTGATAACAATAAACTTGTAATCAAAAGTATCAACATGGTTTAATAATAACATTTTTTTTTATTTTGCTTCCATGTTTTCTTTACACCCAACCTTTAAATTATCACTGAGGAAACTATTAATCATAGCACCATTCTTGTCATTGCATATGATATTATTAATCATTCTCAAAATAAACATCATGAATTGATGAAGAATACCAATCCATATTTATCTCATCACAAATAATATCACCAAAATCTTCACAATACTCATCTTGATCAAGAAGATGTCTGCTATGCTCATGGCTTTGAAACGAGTTCTCAAAACTGGTTATGGATCTGTGGTCAATCTTCTCATGTTCCTCCAGTTTTCTCTTCTTGATCTGCATTACTTGACAAGACAATTCCTTAAGTTGCCTCTGCAGTTTTATTTTTGTTAACTAACAAGTCAATTTTGCAATAGCTCTTTGCATGTCTTTTCTCACCAGGTTTTGATTTTTTTGAATGAGAAACACCCCATTCCCTCCTATACGAACTGTCTTGCACCTTGACCACTTCTTCCATCCTATGGTTATTTAATAACACACAGCAATCAACCACTAGGAATTGGTGGAATCTGATAGTAAATGATGTAGAATTTTGATACCAATTGATGCAAATGAAAACTATATAAGAAAAAGTAACAAAACACGAACAACACTTAATTCTATTGAATATGGTCATCACATAAAAATTATAATTTGAAATTTTATTACTGAATATTTCTTTGTAAGTAGTCAGCTTTTCTAAGAGGCTTAGAACTCCTTAATTAAACTCAAAAACTAACATAAACAAACTTGAAAACAAAGTAAGTAATAGAAGTCCTGAATAAATTAGAAAAAATAAAATAAAATTATTAAGTGTTTTATTTATTTTTCTAAATGAAAAAAATAAAAATAATTAAGAAAAAGTAATTTTTCTTAAAAACCTCCTGCATCAGTTTGTTTATTTTTCAATCATAATTAAGTGCCCATCGTTTTTTTTGCTACTAATGTTTATATTTTTTAAATTATATTTGTTTATTGGGATTTTCCAGGCTTCTACAGAAGGTGCTAATTGACTTTATAGCTAAAACAAGAAAAGAGAAAGGAGGGTCAGTTGAAGAGGCGGAAGAGGTTTTCTTTGGTAGTGGATTGTCAAGACTTTGATGGTTAAAGAGGGTCCTTGACTCTATTTGTTTCGATGGTTATGATGGATTTGGTGGGTTTTGGTTATGATACGGATAAGATTGAAGTCTGCATATAACTAGCATATTTCTTGTTTTGTCTTAATGGGTTCGAATGATTTCTTGATTTTAGAGGTTTCAACTATTGGATTGTTGAGATAGAGGAGGAAAAACAAAAAGTAATGGGGGAGGAGGCTAACTCTTGGATAAGGAGGGCTAAGTTCTCTCACACAATTTATCACCGTTTGGATCCTTCGAGATTGGCCTCTTTTCCTATCAGTATCCAGGCAGAAAGAATTTCGAGCTTGAAATCCAGGCCTGGAACTGGAACTGCTTCTCCCAAGCAGAATTCACAGCAATCCTTGTCCAATCAAAACTTCCAACAGTCCTTTCCCAATCAGAAATCACTTTCCTTTCCCAGTCAGAAATCATTAGTGTCTACTAATTCTCAGATGAGGAGAAATCTGCTCACAAATAAGCAAAGATCTTTATCTCCTCTACCTGAAACAAACCTTTCCGATACTTTTAAAGAAGCAAGGTCTGATAAAAAGAGATTCTCGACACCACATCCCCAAAGAAAAAATCAAGACATGGGAATTATAGGAAAGTTTTTGCATAGAGAGGCGCAAGAATCCAAGGAGAAGTCCAATAGAAGCCCACTTAGGCACTTGGCCTCGATGAAGGTTGGTCATCAAAAGTCCAGGATTAAGGAGTCTGCTTGGGCAAAATATTTTGATCTTGGTGGAGGAAAGGTTAATGCAGTGGAAGCAGCTGATGAATTCATTGTTGATATGTCTAAACTGTTTCTTGGGCTTAGATTTGCTCATGGGGCACACAGTAGGCTTTATCATGGTTTATACAAGGATAAGCCTGTTGCAGTTAAAATGATCAGGGTACCAGATGATGATGAAAATGGAAACTTAGCAACTCGATTGGAGAATCAGTTTAACAGAGAAGTCATGCTTCTATCTCAGCTTCACCATCCAAATGTCATTAAGGTGATTATTATTGGTGTATCACTCAATTGTGTTGCTTAGAGAAATCATGCAATTGCTTTTCTTTTGTTTCTTGTCTTTTCTTTATTTGTAAAAAAATGTTTTTTTTATGATTTTCAGCTGTTACTTGTTGACAATTGATGTGAAATTTCAACCATCACTGGAATTGTCATTACTGGAATGAATATGAGATTGCTAACTTGTCTAATCCTTTCTAAGCTATGTTCTTTGATTTGGCAATGTAGTTTGTAGCAGCATGCAGAAAGCCTCCAGTTTATTGTGTCATAACGGAATATTTATCTGAGGGTTCCTTGAGGGCATACCTGCACAAGCTTGAGCACAAAGCCCTCTCCTTAGAGAAATTAATGACAATTGCTCTAGACATTGCTCGTGGAATGGAATACATTCACTCTCAAGGTGTCATTCATCGAGACCTTAAACCAGAGAATGTCCTTATTGATCAAGAGTTCCACTTAAAGATTGCTGACTTTGGTATAGCTTGTGGAGAGGCATATTGTGATTCACTGGCTGATGACCCAGGCACTTATAGATGGATGGCACCTGAGATGATAAAAAAGAAATCCTATGGGCGAAAAGTGGATGTTTACAGCTTTGGACTCATCTTGTGGGAAATGGTGGCAGGAACAATTCCCTATGAGGACATGACTCCCATCCAAGCTGCTTTTGCAGTAGTGAATAAGGTATGCAATTCCTGGCACTCTATTTATTGTCAATATTTTTGTTTGAATTCATAAACCTAATCTGGTACATTTTATTCTATCTTGTTTCATTTCTCCATGTTTTTATTCATTTGTGTACAGGCTTTCAGTTTCTTTGATTGCATTTATGAATTTCTCCTACTCACCAACTTTCTTTTTATGTCTTCCTCTGTCCTGCAATTTCTTTGGCATCCATCTTGTCGTTTGGGTGGCGTTTTTTGCCTGTTTTTGTTCTCTTTGCTTGGTTTCTGTATAAATACACAGATTAATGGTATTTTTTAATCATTTGAATGAGGCAAGTAAGATGGTCTGAGTGAGAGTTGCCATTACTTCCTTTTGGTTTGGTTGGTTTAGTTTAATATATTTTCTATTCTTTACCCATCGTTTCTTAGTTCTTGATTTATTTTGGAAATCAACTGTGTTTTTTTTATATCCTGAGTTTTAACATTTGATAACTCTAATGTCTTTCCAGAATTCAAGACCTGTTATCCCGAGGGACTGTCCTTCTGCCATGGGTGCTCTTATTAACCAATGTTGGTCACTGCAACCAGAAAAGAGGCCGGAGTTTAGGCAGATTGTGAAGGTATTAGAGCAATTTGAATCTTCCCTTGCTCATGATGGAACCTTGAATCTAGTACAGAACTTAACCGGCCAAGATCATAAGAAAGGAATGCCCCATTGGATTCAAAAGCTCGGTACCGTGAATCCCAGTAGCACACATGTGCCCAAACCTAAATTCACGTGAATCTTCTGTATGGCTTGGCTTTTTGTAGTGTACCAGGTCATTTGTAATTAAAAAGGTTTGTTTTTGAAACTCGTTTATTGGTACTCCTCTACGTCACATTCATGTTAGTGTGAATTTAATAGATTGGTAGGCGTTCCTTGAGGTGAAAGGTCTTCTTTTTACAAATATACATATAAAAGAAATGATCATACTTTGGGGTGTTCTAGCCAGTTTAAGCGTCAGGTCAAAAAAAGAATAGCAGTTTTTAGAAGGCTATGAACTTGGAGCGGCTCTCCCTTGATAAAGTTTCTCCTGCATGGTAAACTATCCATCACCGACTCTTTTCTTCTTTTTACATAAATCATCTTCGGATGGTTTTCATGCTGCAGTTACTGTTCTCTGTTGTTTTGTTTTTATGCATCAGAACTCTCAAATTTTGCTATCAAGAACAAGTTAAATGGCGTTTTGCCAGGCTCCTCTATATCAGTTTTCAACTTTCCAGATTTAAATGGTCCCGTCCATTGCTTAGGTTTTCACAATAGATGGCCATGTATTTTTCTTAGCACATGTTTGAACGTCTTGCCATGAGAACAGCATTTTATTTTCATTTGCTTCCCGTCGACATTAAGATGTTTCACTTTAGGGCCGTCGTGTCTTGAATGCCCATGTTTTCCCTCCATATCATTACCTTATCGTGACTGGATTGATTTGACTTGAAACATGGCCATGGGTTCATGGATTTCCAAAATAGTCAGCAATGTCCAACTTTTGACTTATCTTCACAAGCATCAATTTCAACATCTTTGCTCTGTAATAATGGTTGTGTGAACAACTGTATAATTTCATGTGTGGGCAGGAATGCATTAGCTCCACATTTCTATCGGTTTCTTTTTCATCTCGTTATTTGTGCAAGACGAGAAAGGTAGAAACAGGGAAAGAAGGGCATGGCGTGTTCACTTTAATTCTCGCACCGTGCTTATGCGCCCCATAATAAGAAGGGGGCATGTGGGAATCATGCAATCATTTTCATAAAGAGCTCTGCCTTTTATCATCAAGGGAAAATGACATCTCTGCTTTGATGGGGTTGCATGGAATGACCATTTTGGCACTTGCGGGCCAGTCTGGTATGCTGCTCTTGCCGCCCCCTTATTTCTGCTGAGACAAACGTGCAAAAGTATCCTTGCTTTTATTGCTTCCACCATGGCTTGGTGAGGATGCCTTTCTAGACCGCATGTATGGCCGTCCCCCACCATGAGCGAGGACCTGTTCAACAATAGTGCGGTGGCGGAAAAAAAATAAAGAAAGAAAAAGCTCTGACACAACCCAATTTCCCATTCACATTTAGGTTCCTACTTCTAAAACAGTTGGAGGCCACGTGTGTATTTCCCATGATAAAATCCACGAGAATTGGGAGCGTGCAATGATCATTCACATGTAGGCTACTACTGTTATGGCTGCCGCTGCCGCTGCCGCTGCTTGCTTTCCTTTTCTTTATTTGCTCGTGTCACTTTCATGGTTAGGTTATCATGCAATGAATGTCCTTTAGAATCAGCGTGATCATCATCTGATTATGATTATTAGACGAGAAAAGAAACTGTATAATAATTTTTTGTATTAGTTGGAGAAGACCTAAACTAGTGCAGATGCAATGAAACTGGTAACAATGTGTGGTCCAATTTTAAGAGGTCTAATTGGTTGTTTATGTGAAGTCTCTTTATCATTGTTGTTATATTTGACCTTTTCTTCTGATTAGATAGGCTTCCAAAGCTTGATATGATTAATTCAGTTATGGCAATCAACTCTGAAAGTCAATTCGAGACTCGGCTGATCTCATTTTCTAGCTAGATAGATATTAAAAAATTTAGTCTGATTTTTTTAGCCAAATAAATATTAAAAAATTTTAACTAAAAATTGATATAGTAGGTTAACTCGTCATTGTTAAAATTTTATTTAATTTTTCTTAGAATAGTATTTTGACTATTTAAAAAAATTAAAACAATACTATTTAAAATTAACATGCCTTACCTCTTACGCTTGATGTGAACTTTGAATCAAATTATGAACTAAGTTTATTAATAATTTCTTTTATTAATGAATTGATTTAGCATTGATTAATGGATACAATGAAGTTTTGATCCGTTATCACCTTTTATAAATAGTCTTTCTGCACTAAATTTTCTTATTGCATAATATAATTTTTATTTTTTATTTTTTGTGGTAAAACTTGATATTTTTCTTGGTTTTAAAATAAAAGAAGGCCCATCTTCTATCTGTCGGCTCATAGATTTAGGAAAGCTGTTGGGCCATTTTCTCTATTGACTTTTGAGGTGCAGGCCATCAATCCGCGAAGTCTGAATAATTTATTAAGATAGAAGATAAGATGCTATTTTAAGGAGTTAAATTGATAAAATATATTTTTAAATAATATATATATAGTTTTTTTATGTGCACTTCAATTAAAAAAATTATATTTTAATACATTTAATATTAATAAAACTATTTATCACTTGTAGTTAACTAATACAGCTCCAATCAATTTTATTTTTTTTGCATAAAAATATTTTTTGATTTTTCAACATAACTTTTTCTTTAGAGCTAAAAAAATAAGAGATGATGAAAGCTAAAAAAATTGTCCTTTTCGTTCGGCTTTCCATTTGGCTCTTACCTAGATACCTTAAGAAATTGTTGATCTTAATTTAGTAATATGCAGCGTTGAGATGAAGGATGCTGACCGATTTCTAGAGTTTCTTTCCTTTTTTAAATCAATATAACTGTACAATTTTAAAAAATACATCTCTTCATGTTAATATATTTATAAAATTTAAAAAGAAATTCTTCAGGTAAATTAACTGAATAATTTTACAGGAGATATTATATATAATTAATTAATTCTAAAAATAAAATAAAAAATTATTTATTTTACATAGTGCCTAGTTCTATGTGGGTTGGTTTGGCTTTCCTGCAAATCTTCCCTCTGATATTTAAATCAATTTTGAGGAGATTAAAGATCTTCTTCTTGTCTATTTTGCAGAAGTTAGAAGGAAGTCAATACCCCCTACAAGCTTGCTGGAAAGGCAATAAAGAGCATCATAGATTTGAATAATGCTGTGAAGAATTTGGCTTCAGGAAGCAGCGTTTTGAATGCTTCATCTTCTGCAGTTACAAGAACAGGAAGTAGTCCTTTTATCTTGAATGCTAGGAGCTCAACTTCAGCTGCTACTAATCAATCTCAGTGCTCAGGTTTCTGCTCTGGGAACTGCAACGCTGACCATGCCGACGCAATTTAGTTCACCTGCGCGCATGCATCAATCCTTTGGCTTTGACTGTGAAGGCAACCTTTCCTTTTGGCAGTCCCACATTTGATTTCTTCTTCCACATCATACACAAGTTCCTCCCTGTTTGGCACAACCACTTCATCATCAACATCCACTCCATTGCCTCTGTTTGGAACATCTACCTTTTCTACTCCATCCTTATTCGGTACCGCCACCACCTAGCCAGAATGCTAAAGCCAATCTCTCTATTACTGATCAAAACCTGTCTTCTGGTGATTAGGTTTCCCAGCCGCTCGCTTGTCTACATTTATAATTTTAATAGTAAAATAATTGAAATTTTAATCTTTTTAAAACAATTCTTGTAATTTAACCCTTTCTACTTTTTTTCTTCCTCCGCCCGTGGAGCAACTCATCACTTAACCAACAACCCTAGCAATCTCAATGTTCCTGGTTAAGAGTATGTGTTTACTAATCAAATCCAAGTTGATGATTCAAGTTAGCATATAGCTCACAATTTTGACAAGAATATTTTAACTTTTCATTCTCAGTTGTTTGTTCAAACACAATTCTTGTTGTTCTCTTAATTATCAAAAATCTTATTTCTATATAAGAATTTGTTAGTTTAATATGCCTTGTAGTTAACTTGACATTGTTATATTCATGTAAATATATATTTATTATTAATAAATATTTAATTTATCTTTAATATTCATATTATATTATATTATATTAAAAGTCTAATATTTGATTTATAAATCTAAATTAAAAATAAAGTGAGATAAAAATGCTTTGCAAAAAAAATTATACAATTATTATAATTATGAGATTCATATTATATTAAAGCATTGTTTTTAAAATATTTATGGTTGATACTCTTTTAAATATTGAATATTTATTAGACCCACATAGACTGATACATATTATATTTTTTTATTTACGAAAGAAAACATTTGTTCTTATAAGTTGAGATCTAAAAGATGCCTAGAACTTATATAAAGATGCTTGTCCTAAAACATGTATATATTGAACTGATCCGCATGAGAATTTTAAATGAAGATATCATTTGTGTCTATAAAAATACTAACATAATAGTGTCAATGATCTTTAAATCTAAAATTACTATATTATCTTACATAAAAAGTATTATGTTTTAATCATGTTACACGTTTATCTTCGTAAAGGTAATAAATGGGTAAACATTAAATATAATATAAATTATATGAAGGTATTTGAGTGATTAATAGATGATTTATCACCCTAAATAAATTTTAAAAAATATTTAATATTTTTTAAAATAATATGGATTGCTGAATCCATGCACAAGGTAGAATGAGATTTAAAAAGAATTTTAAATCTTATTCAAAGCCTCAATGACTATAATGTTGCAAATAAATATGATTTTAGAAGGCAGACAAATGTCATGTTAAAATATCTAAATAAAAAAATTATTAATGAAGCGATAATAGTAATTACATTGAGAAGCTGATTAATGAAATGTGAAGTTAAATCACTTATAACTTTTTTAATATCCAGGAGATCATGACATGTTACTAAACAATACACTTGATCATTAAATATAAATAAATCAATTATTGAATTATTTGATTTATTTAATTCTATTTATGTAGAATTATAATTTAAAATTGGACCAACATATTAAGAACCTAAAGGGTCATATACATTAAGAATTATTAGTTACAAAATAAACTCGGATAATTATTTAAGTGTAACTTGATTGAAAATAATTTTAGAAATTAAACACTATACTATATTTAATTTAGAGATTATAATTCTAGTTATAAAATAATCAAGTATGAACTTCATTGATTGAATTTGTAAAATTATTTTTAAATAATATATGGATATATTTTGTCATTTAGGGTTTTCTATATAAATGTAAAGTTATGCCTCTTATTTTTTAAAAAGATTATTTATTAGATAGAAAAACTATGTAAATTGTAAAATAAAAGGTTAGTACTTTAAATATAACAATTTCTATATTTTTTTTTAATAATTCATGTATATTATTATTGAAAACTGAATAATTAAAGGGGTTTTCATTTATAATGTGACTAGATGATCATTATTTACAACACAATTTCTATAGAAGAAGCTTTATATGTCATTTTTGTCCAGTATCATCAACTAGCAGATCTCCTTAACCAAACCACTACCTTCTGCTCGCTTTCACTTGTTATGAACCAATCTTCATGTGCAGGACCTGCCCCTATGATTGAGGGGGCCTTTTAGGGTCTATATATGACGCTTCCGATTGGAATGGAACTGATGGTGCTGAAGATGAGGATAAAGCTGTTGATTACAAGGATGCTAGCTGAGAATCATGTAACAGAAAACAAGTAACATAATCCTAGAAAGTCTTGAATATTTGTATTTTACGACTTTCAGATGTTTGTTATATGATTTGTTACATAGGCTTCACGTTCAACATTAATGAGAATAACAGGTTTATATCCTATCAATTATAGATTAATGAGAATAACAGTTTTATAACCTATCAAGTATCTACTTCAAGAAGAAGAAGAAGAAGAAGAAGAAGCAGCAGCAGCTTATGCTGTCGGGCCCGCTTGTTTCAGCCACAATTTGCTTAGTTGCCTTGATCGAATGCTAAGAAAGTCAGATATAGCATGTCATCAGAGAAGCTACGGCTATGGACTCTCTCAAGGAAAATTGAGAGATAATTAGCATGGAACAGTGTCTCTCTTGATTGGAAACTAAGATTAGCAGTAAAGATTATATGGAACTTGAAGAAAAATGTCTGCAATATTAGTTTCTTCAAATAATCATTAGCATCATTACAGACCTTCCACCACATTGAAGCTACAAGCCTTCCAAGTGGTCCATGTGGAGTCATTATGCTTCACCCACCATCATCTTATTTTTTTCACCTGTGTTTAATTACCAGTGCAAAATTTATTTCTTTGGACGACAGAAGACAAAAAAACTGAGCGATAAAACTGAGTAAACGGTGGATCCGTGGCGCAATGGTAGCGCGTCTGACTCCAGATCAGAAGGTTGCGTGTTCGATTCACGTCGGGTTCAAATCCCTGCTTTCCACCTCTTTTCTTTTGATTTATTATAACTTGTAAAAAGCCCCAGATCTTATCTATCTCTAACAATCCAACCCCTATTCTTTCTAAAATTACCTATTTTTCCAAACATTTAAGAACCACTATCAAATCTGCCCCCCGTTTTCTGCAACCCCAAAAATTTGGCATCACTGCATTTTCTACGGGTCTCAACATTATATCCTTCTTGATTTACTCCACACATTTCAAAATTTATGATACCCATTCAATCGAGATGGAATGTGTTCAAACGGACAATCAATTTTTAATAGAATTTATTTACATATTCAATAGTTAAAATAATATTACCAAATTATATCTAAAAATAAAGAATTTAAAGAATCTTTACTAAATCCAAAAAAAAAAAATTTAAATGATAGTCATGGTTAAAATTGTTCTAGAACAAAACCACGAATATTTATTTTAAAATATGAAATGATTTATTATATTTTATTAACCAAAAATAAATATAATATGATAATTATAAAAAGCATTAAAAGGCATGAGAGAAATATTATATCTATATACCACTGTTCACACACAATTCATCGTATATTGCTATAATAAAATTTGTATTATATGGGTATTTCCAATGATTTGAAAAGTGATTTTCTGGAGAAAACAAAATATACCTTAAATGTTTTGCCTACCAATATGGTTGGATTCCAGAGGAAAGAAAATGATGCATCACCTATTTGTAATTATGTTTTTTTTTTAAATAATTAAAATACATTAAATTATTCATTCTTGAAAAATTAATCTAAACAGTTAAGTTAAGTCTAGGTTGAAAGCGCATGTGACTAGGCTTTTTAAGCCTAGATACGTTCAGCCACTCAATATGTTTGAATTTTTTTTATTTATTGATTGATTTTTTTATTTTATTATTAAATAATGATATTTATTGAGTTTTTATTGGGTTTTTTTTCAATCTTAACATATTTTTAATGAAAAATATGAAATTTAGTGATATTTTTAGTATAATATAATATAATTTTTATTTAGTTTCCAAGTAAGATTTCAATATTTTTTTATGATATTCGGAGACATTTTTTCTATATAACTTTATTTGATCTTTTCATTATATTAATTTTATTCAAAAAAATTTTCTTATTATTATTTTATTAAATAAAACATTAGATTGAAAAAACAAAATTATTAAATATAATCAAGTTCATGCTCACCTTTGAGATAAAATATCTATATTAATATCTACCTCTCAACTTCCTATTTATTTTTTGATTAATTATCATATTTTTTTACTTGATTTTCACATAAAATTGTAATATTTTTTTTAATATTGCATAATATTTTATTCAATTGCTTTCATGTATATGTCTATGTCTATTTTTGCCCGATTAAATAAAAAACTAATTTTAATAAATAAAGTTAATAAACATAAATGGATATATGACCCGTTACAAGATTAAATATTTTTATTTATATTTATTTCTTGATTTTTTCAGTTTAGTTTTTAATCATCATTAAATTTGTTTTGTATTTATTAGAATAAATAATTTTATTTATTTAATTAAATACATGCATCAAATTTTCAATTTGCAATTAAGAATTTTATTAAAAAAACTTGTTGAAAATTATGAATATTTATTATTTTATACTGGAAAAAAATTTATCTAACAATAATTAATATTTTTAAAATAAAATTAAAAATAATTTTGAGGGATATAGCTCAACTGATCAGATTTTAATTTTTTTCTAGAAGTCATAAGCATAAATTTAAGAAATTTTAGGGCTATTAAAAGTTTATATAATTATTAATTTTAGAATTTATAAAATTAATTAAAATATATATAAACTAATCATATTAATAATAATTAAAAAAAATAAAGTTAAAAACTCACTTTTGAGAAATAACGTTTCCAATTTTTACTCCATTTTCCGTGATTTATTTTAGTTTTTGAACACCCCTTCCCCAAATCTTACGCTTATTTGTCATGAAAGCCCCTTTTCTCTTTTAAATCCTATGTGAACCCCTTTTCCACACGAAGAAGATGCTAAATACTGTCATCTGATACTGAAATTTTGAGATGAACTTTAAGTGCAAATACTCAAAACCCCACTGTTGCATAACCAAGAAAAATGCTATCACCACACTCTCTGCAACTCTCGACTCTCCATTCTTCTTCTTTTACCCATAGCATTTCTCTAATTTACAATCCCACCCCTTCTCTTCCATGGCATCCAATGAAGTATTCTCCAACACAGGTATCCTGTGTTTCCACCCGACCCAAAAAGAGACCGGTTCCAACCGACGAGAAATCGGAGGCACAAGAGCTAGTTCGGGTCCTTGTGAGGAGTTTCAGTGACAAACAACCTTTGGTCAAGACACTTAATAAGTATGTTAAAGTCATGAGGACTGAGCACTGCTTTATGCTGTTTGAAGAACTTGGCAAGACTGACAATTGGCTTCAATGCCTCGAGGTTTTTGTGCCTTTTGGCTCCTTGCATTGAATCTTTGTGTGTTCTTCGCTCGTGGGTCCTCGATATTAATGGGTTTTTATTTTTGTTTTGCTTAAATTTCTTTTCCTTGTACATGTATGATCTGGGTTTGGTTCGTGTTTTGATTTAGTTATTGGATGAGTAAAAAATTGGTTTTTAAGTGAGTTTTTTTCTTTTCTTGAATCTGTTTTCTTTGTTCTTCGAACTCTGCATAGACCCAAAGTTTCCAAACCATATAGTATCAAGCTGTAATTAAAGAGTGGAACTTCTTATGTCATATTCTTTATGTAATTAAACATCATGGGTTATCATTTTAACCGAAGATAGTCCAGAGGTTTGGCAATGTTCGTGTAATTAAATTCAATTGTGTTAACTAACAATAATGCACTTAAGTAGAGGAATGTTTTGAATTGCAGTGAGTTTGTTGCGAATCCTATATCATTTCAAATACTTGTTAAACATTAGTCAGACTCGGAGTCATGGCATTTCTAAGAAGTTAGAATATAACTATCTGGTTGTACACACGACCTGAAATGAGATGAAAGGTTGTTTACTTACAAGGTGCATGCTCAGGTGTTCAGATGGATGCAAAAACAACGGTGGTATGTGGCGGATAATGGTTGTTATTCGAAGTTGATATCAGTTATGGGAAAGAAAGGTCAAACCCGGATGGCAATGTGGCTCTTTTCAGAGATGCGTAACAGTGGATGCAGGCCAGATACTTCAGTCTACAATGCACTCATCACAGCCCACCTTCACTCCAAAGATAAAGCTAAGGCTTTGACTAAAGCTCTTGCATACTTTGAGAAGATGAAAGGTATTGAACGGTGCCAACCCAATGTTGTGACATATAATATTCTTTTGAGAGCGTTTGCCCAAGCTCGAAATGTAAATCAAGTCAATGCTTTATTTAAAGATCTTGAGGAGAGCATTGTTTCACCTGATATCTATACATATAACGGTTTGTTGGATGCATATGGGAAGAATGGGATGATCAGAGAAATGGAATCTGTACTTTCTCGCATGAAAATTGATCAATGCAAGCCTGATATTATTACTTTTAATTTGCTGATTGATTCATATGGGAAGAAGCAAGATTTTGAGAAGATGGAACAAGTTTTTAAGAGTTTACTAAGGTCCAAGGAGAAACCAACTTTGCCTACATTCAATTCTATGATAGTAAATTATGGGAAGGCACGGCTGAAAGATAAAGCAGAGAGTGTTTTCAAGAAGATGGCTGATATGAGATACACACCAACCTTCATCACATTCGAAAGTCTCATCATGATGTATGGAATTTGTGACTGTGTTTCTAAGGCCAGAGATATATTTGATGATATGGTTGCATCAGGAAAGGCAGTCAAGGTTTCAACGTTAAATGCTGTGCTTAATGTTTATTGTATGAATGGTTTGCATATGGAAGCGCATATACTCCTTGAAAATGCACGTGGTATTGGGGTGCCTCCAAATTCATCCACATATAAACTTCTTTACAGGGCCTACACCAAAGCTAAAATGAAGGAGCTTGTGCAGAAGTTGCTAAAGCATATGGACAAAGATGGTATCATCCCTAATAAGAGATTCTTTGTGGATGCTTTGGGAGCATCCAAATCTTCAGGGGCCAGTTCGGAATCTACCATTCCTCTCAAAGTTTCAAACAGTCCACAGAACGTTGCCAAGACTTTGGATGAATGATTGGTAGTTTTCTTTATGGTTTCTTCTTATCTTTTCCAATTCAGAAGGATTTGTAAAGTTTGTAGCACAAAGGAACAGTTGGCTACTTAGCCCCTTGCAGCTCGGTATGTATTTATCACCCTTTAATTAGCCTCCTGATCATATTTTCTATCCTTCATGGCTTCATGCTTTGTTTCTTGAAAAGCAACATCCTTCCGCTATCTTTACTTTTATCTTGAAATTCAATATGTCCCAAAATATCTTGAATGCAGTACTTGTTGCACCAGCTCTTTTTGTGGAGCTTCTCTGTCTGCATTTCAATTTAGAGTTCACATATTCTGTGTAGGCAATCCCGACAAAGCAGGGTTTCAGTACATATATGCTGGTGTTAAAGTATCTGCATTCTTTATGAATAAAGAAATTGTCCTTATGGCCAAACCTAACTGCTTGTTTCTAGACTTCACTTGCTTTTTATCTTTGTTTCAGTGATAACATTGCTTGTTGGCTTTAACTTGAAATTTCAGCTACGAGACCTAGCCAGTTTACATGCAAAGATTTAATGCTGCTAGTGTTTCCTTTTGCTACCCTAGAAACAAACCCAGAAAAAAATGAGATCCTGTTTCAGCAAATAACCATGGCTGGAATGGTTTTGGTGTTTTAATTAGTAAACAGGTTACGTTCCAGTGGCCACCATCTCCTTCCCTGTTTACTTGTTTTGTTTTCTTGTTTTGTTTTACATTAGCTCAAATCATTATGGGAAAACCTTGAACGTGGGGACTACTGGTCTTATCCCCGTTGCAAAGATAGCATTGTTTATTTTTTTGGTGCAAGACAAGATATTATTGTCCAAGCCATTATTTTTTATCTTAATTTATTGCAACTTACAGCTGACGTATAACTGCAGCGACTATTTTAGCGTTATCAAAGACCAGGCTGGGATATTCGACTAAATATCTGCAGATTAGGATGACCAATCTGATTGCAGCCACATTCCCTTGGTAAAGAAAGGAACCCGTCATTTGAATTTTCTCACTTGCGCTTCTGATGACACCAGCTTGTGATAGTCCTGCTAATTTATCTACCTCCAGGTAACAGCTTGAAATTCTCGGTCCAGATGGTCTTTTTTTAAGATTATGAAATTGTCATCTTTTAGATGGATTCTTTTAATTTCATTTGTCACAGAGTCGGGCTACTGCAACCTCTATTCCAGGTTCAACCTGTGATTTAAAATCACAACTAAAAACAAAATGAGCAATAGCAGTAAATTTGGGTGTTGCATGGCCGGCCAAAAAGCAGTTAGGCACAGTTTGATCATGAGTGTGATAATGATATATTATTCTGGGTTTTCCTTGCAAAATTGGAGCACACAAGGTGAAAATAAAAGTCACATCTAACTTGAATCTGGCAAATTAATTTGGAATAAATATGTCAACTTCTCTGTAACTTTGAAATTGATTAAAATGAAAATTTACATGGCGTGTACAAATATACAAGGCTACTTCTCAATTTAAGAAATCCATACAGAGCAATTAACAATCGAGCACCGTCTCTTGTATATTACACTACACGTTTGTACAATCACAAAATACTTAAAGACCAATAGGGTAGGCAAATGCTGCATCTTCTAGGCAATGGCTGATTGGATTGTATAAATCCAGTCAATCTCCATCTGATTCCGCAATCAGCGATTTGTCCATTAGAATAAAAGATATAATACATGGACGCAAGGACAATTCGATTATTAAAGGTTTTCAGACTAAAACAACTTTAGAGACAAAATGAAGGGCATGCTCATCCATGCAACAAGTAAATCATATGTTCCAGAATATCATGACAGTTGCATTAACAGCATACCATTTATGGCTTCCATGTTATCTTCCTCGAAGACACCAAGGGGTGAACCCCGGACAGAGAGAAGTATTTCACCACGTTTAGGCAGCCTTTGAGTTTTTGGTGTCATCCCAATGGACAGCCTCTGACTGGTAACCTGCAACAACAATGAGGCATGTCAGCCACTGTGGGCATTTCAGGAGCGTAAAATTACCAAGGCAAATTGAATTGCCATCCAGATGCACCATCAGACCACATAGATGCAAGAACAGAGAATAAGCGTCAATGTAATCTCTTTCAGAATCTTCCATGGGAGCTCATGAGACAGGCCTTAGATCAGCCAATTTGTAGCAATGGAGCTGCATAGCAGCCACCAGATCTATCATCCAGTGGAAAAGGCTTTTGAGAAAACTTGTGCAGCAGAAACATGTTTTCCCAATGTTCCAAATCTTTCCACCTAAATAGGGTCGCTGGCTATGTTACATGCAACACTGAATTGCCCATGTACTAAAAGATTATCTAAACTTCCAACCACCAACGAACAACACGTACACTGGTCTTGACTGTTCTAAGAGTTCTTCAGCACACGATGCAATAAAATAACCACTCCGCTTGCAATATCCTACTGTAAGAGAAGCCACAGTAATTTATGAAACCTTAAGGAGAGCCTTGCCTTCCACTTGATCATTTATATTTGCTTGCAGAGCTTTATAAAGGAAAAACAAGAGGAAAAAAATAAGGTGAAGATCAAGGAGAAGCTACAAACCCCAGGGGTTCGGAGACCGTCATGCATCCCAAGCATCTGAGAATCAGATAGACCCTCCAAAACCTATGGAAAAAGAAATGTCAATTGCTATATGATAAAGAATGGGATTTTGCCTTAATCTTTGGTGTTTTGAAGGCCCACTAGTGCACGTTTTAAGTTTAAATCATGAAGAAACTCATTTAGCTAAATCTGAAAAAATGGGACAGTTTTTGTGTTGCCGTTTTTTTAAAAGGAGATAAAAATGTTAGAAGTATTTAAGTTCGACATTCAAGAAATGCGTAATGAGGCTCAAACTCCCGACTTTTCATCTTCAAACAACAAACTTCAACCAGTAAACCTGTCATAAAGAGAAGAAAACCTTCAACCGCAGCAAATGCAACAAATATAACAAGCAAAAATAAAACATTTTATTTTTGAAAAAAATGGTTCTTGAAAAAAAATTCTGTTTCGATTATATTTTCATTGGATAAAAAAGAAAAGCCATATGCAACATACAATGTCTGTCATCTGCAAATTATCCGCAGCGCCAAAGATGCTTGTTTTCACTGCCACCAACCAAGCAACCATGTCAGATACACAACTAACTTCAATAAAGACAACATCCCATCTCCATTTCTTTACCTGCATCGCTTGATAATCCGAAACGACCAACAGATAAGTTAGCAGAACAACTAGGGTAAGCCAAGGACAAACGGCGTAAGAGAGAAGAATTTATGTTTGCCCATTTGATAAATCATCAACATTCTCATTCCACTTCACAAGAAACTCTCCATTTTCCTCATTTCTTTCAATAGACAAGTTGGGCAGGTGTTCTTTAAAGAACTGTAAAGCAGGTGTATTCAGCTGTTCCTTGCTAAAATAAGAGCGCAGCAATCGCAATTCTGCTAGCAAATGCTCGATTCCCACATCACGCATTGACCTAATTGCCACAATTTGACGCTCCACTGCCCAAAACAAATTCAAACCCAATTTTAACCCCAAAAAACCACATTTCTTTTTCTAAAACCCCACTATTCCCTTCATAGATACGAATACTTGCTTGAAGAAACGAAAAAAAAAAAGAGGTTCATAATTCTCAACAAAAACCCCAGTATTAAGAAGAGCTTATTTAACAGAAAAAAATGAAATTAAGAAAAAACTTGGAAAAGTGTACCTTCTTGGTCGATTAATGGAAAATGTTTGGGTTCTTCAATTTGGGGCTGGTTCTCTTGGTTACTTGGTGCAGATTCCTTAACCGTCCTTTTAACTCTCCGTCTAGCCATTTTGTGCCAAACAGATCTTAAAGAAGAAGAGATTAAGCAATCAAACTGAGAAAGGAAACCTAATTCAAATGAAAATGTGAACAAACAAAATCATGAAGGTTTTCGAAAATTCAATTTTTTTTCGTTTTTGTTAAAGGAGGGAGGGAGGGAGTAGCAGATGAAGAGAAACATGAGATCAATACATGCGGCCCATGGGTTCAAAGAGGCATCAAGCCTATTCTTAAATTTTTCTCCGTATAACTGAGTCGATGATCCGACTAAACTTTCCTGTTTGGAAATTTGGAGTTCGGTCTAATTATTATACTATTATCTATATAAAAAAAATATTATGTTAGTATATATTCAAATCATTTCTTCATTTTTTGTAATTATTACCTTCAGAATAGAACTCCAAATTAATTTTTAATGTAAAAAAATAGAATAGAGAGAAATAAAACACTGCTAAATATGAGATTCAATGAATTCTTGTTAACACATATGATAACTTAGCTAATATTGTGGGATAACATCTTGGAATCTCAGAAAAATGAAGCAAAAGCTGAGAAGTTAAGGGGTTAAATAGAGTTGAAACAACAAACTCATTTTCAATCGGGAAAAATAATGGAAAAAGGAGTCTTTATACTTGAAGTTGAAGAATTGAAAGATGAAATTCTAAATAAAGTTCATGAATCTCGATTTACAATACATTTAGAAAGCATTAAAATATATAAGTACCTGAAGGAATTGATGGTCAAGATGAAGGAAGAGATAGTGGGATTTGTGGCAAAGTATGTTATATGTAAGCAAGTTTTTTTACTGATAAAGAGAAATTGGGAATATTACTATGAATTTTGTTTATGTGCTTCCAAAGAATAGGAAGAGAAATGATGTAGTTTGAATGATTGTAGATAAATTGACACATTCTACCCTGTTTTTAATGATAAAGAGAACAAATCAGTAAATAAACCAGCCAGGTTATATGTAGATGAAGTGGTTGTGAAGTTTTAGTAATAATAGTTTCTAATTAATTATCTAGATGATGGTCAAGTGATAAAAATCTATGATCTAGAGGTTTGTTTTTTTTATGATCTTATGTTCGAGTTTTTAATTGTCCATATGATGATCACTGAAGATTTACATGGTCGTTAACTTTATGGTTTGTGGAATTAGTCGTGGTGCACGAAAACTTGCTCGAACACCCACGTTAATCTAAAAAATAATAGTTTCTGATTGAGGCCTTTGGTTTCCTTTGAAATTGTAATCTAATTTACAGCATGCCATGAAAACCAAACTGAACTTTAGTACAAGAAGACAAATCCAAAAGGATCATTGCAGTAATGGAAGACTTGTTAAAATTTCTTATCTTAAAATTTGGAGGACAATGGGAGGATGATCTATTCTTGGTGAAATTTGCTTATAACAATATTTTTCAAGCCACAATTACCGGGACACATATTTATCCGCTTATATATATGGATTTATATTCTGAACCTCTTGCTAGAAATTATTCTAAATTACATGGACATATTTGCATCACTTTAAATTTATATCTGGATTGGATGAAAAGAAATTTGTGATGTTTCTATAGGCATGCCTGAGACTACCAGAACGACTTAATTGTGTTGAATATTCTTTACAGGTATAAAAAAATAATTTGTAGGTAATAATAAAAACAAAAAAAATATTTTTTTTAGTTGAAATTTCAGTAAAAATTAAAAAACAATGGTTAAATATTTATGGGTAATGCCCCATATCATGATCCTGAGATAGATCCTGTCTCCTCTCCAGGATTAGATTAGTCTGAGCTTAAGTAACCATTCTAAACACGCACAATTCACTATGTATCAACTATTTTACTTTTACATCGTAAATTTATACTAAGATCACAAATAGGGATCTAATTTCAATTTCTTAACAGCTTAAAATTTTATTTTACAAAATTAATTTTTAGTTTGTCTTTAAAATATTGTCTGATTCCTTGTGTATTCAAGATAGCATGTAAAGAGAAAAACAAACCTTAATATAAAACCAATTTAATATTACCTAGAAGGATGAATTTAAAAAAAAAATTCATTGATTGAGATAAAAAAAACATTATTTAGATAAACACAGGGAAAAATTAGCGGGGGAATTTTTTTTCCAGCCCCTCTCCATTAATAAATTAGATTTTAAACCTTAAAAATAGAAAATTTTAAATTTTGCTCTCCCCTCAAAGTTTTTCTTTAATTTGACGATTCCTACACTCAAATCTATATTGAAGAAAATCATTCGATAAATCTCAACACTCAAATCAATATTAAAGAAAACTACTCATTGTTAATCCAAGAGAAATCACGCACAATCTTTGATTTAAGCATTGGGAATTTTAATAGGCCAATTATCTACGTAACGCAGGTGACGAAGCTTAAACTAAATCAATCACTTGGATGTGCGCCTACCATCCCTTTCTCTCGCAGAAGAGTTTTCCTTGAATCCTTTCAGCTTCCTAGGTCAAAATATCCTTCCTTTGAGGTTAAGGCCTCTTCAAGGATGACGTTCCCTTCCCTTCCCTCCACTTCATCTTCATCAACCAGAAATAAAAGATCCTCGATCTCATCGGAAAAATCTGCTTCCCGTGCTAGATTCCGTTGATTGTGTTTTGGTTAGGATTATAATTGCTTTCTTCTGTTTTGTTAGACTCCTGCACTAATAGGGTAGTTCTAGCATCGGGGATTTGATTTGGAACCCAACTTGAGTGGCTGCGTCTGCTTATTTTGTTGGGTTGATGGCGGACTTGGTTTTAGGTTCATGGTGGTTGCTTTAGTAAATCGAAGCATCTATTTTTTTTTTAAAAAATCTATTTAGAGCTACAGTTGAGCTAGTTTTTCATTAAATTTTAAATTTTTTTTGTTTTGAATTAAATTTTTTTAGTATTTTTTAATTGTTTTGATATATTAATCTCAAAAATAAATATAAAAAATAATATTATTTTAATTTATTTTCAAATAAAAATTACTTTAAAAAATAATTTATACCATACTCTCAAATAAATATATAGTTTTTTAAGTTAAAATCAACACACAAAACTTTCTTTACAAATGGTTTGTGGTTAGTGTGAGCTAGCCATGAAGAAGTATGTTTTCTTCCCATCACATTTCAAGTGATGAAGCTTAAAAGTAGTTAGAGATTCGAAGGTTGTCACTATATTTTTGAATTAATTTTAATTAAATAAAAATTTAATTTAATTTTGTAATAACTTTTTTATCAACTAAATATATTTATAATTTTTTAAATAAAAATTGATTTTTTTTAATTTTATAAATATCATATCAAACATAACCTAAATTTGTTTATATATTACGTGAGGTACTTATATTAAACCAATTCATTCTACGATTGTTTCCGGTAGGTTTGGATTATGACATAGCAAATTTGCTGATGAATACAAGCATGGAACTAGAGAGACTTTCATTGTGAATCACATACAAGTAGAGCATCTCACAAACTGCATTTAGAAAATTAAAAATCAATTTAGTGGTAATTTTTTTTTATAAATAATCTCAAGGCCCATTAAAACAAATCAAGCACCAGCCTAAATACACACAACAAGGCCCACCAAAAAACCATAAAAACCCTAGCATTTCACATCCCTCCTCCCTATATAAATCCCTTCACCTTCCCTCGCTCATCTCTTTCCTGCAGCGCCCCCCTCCCAAAAACCCTTAACCCCCGTAGCCAGCAGCTACAACCGCTACCATGAAGTATAACCCAAGGGTCTCCTCCTCCAGACGCAAGAGCCGGAAGGCCCACTTCTCGGCGCCATCCTCCTTGCGCAGGGTCCTAATGAGCGCTCCTCTCTCCACCGACCTCCGCCAGAAGTACAACGTCCGATCCATGCCTGTCCGTAAGGACGATGAAGTCCAGGTTGTTCGTGGGACCTACAAAGGACGCGAGGGCAAGGTGGTTCAGGTTTATCGTCGAAAGTGGGTCATCCACATCGAGAGGATTACACGCGAGAAGGTGAATGGGTCAACAGTCAATGTCGGTATCAATCCGTCCAAGGTTGTTATCATGAAGTTGAGGCTTGATAAGGATAGGAAGTCTCTATTGGATCGCAAGGCAAAGGGACGTGCTGTTGGAGACAAAGAGAAGGGCACTAAGTTCACTGCTGAGGACATCATGCAGAGTGTGGATTGATTGGTTTGTTTGAAATGAAATATTTAGTCGGCAAGGTTTTGAATTATTTATCTATTTCCTTGATGCTATTTTTGAATATGTTTGGAGACTTAAAGGTTATTTAATGTGACCTGGATTTTGTTTCTTCCTGTTCCTCTTGTTTTGTTTCTGCTGCTGAAAGTGTACTTGGTTTCCTCTGAAAAGATCGAAAATTGGGTATGTATCTGTGTGGATTCCGTATATTTTTAGAGTGTAGATGGCTAATTAGGGGTTCTGGGTACATAGTTGGGGTTTAATTGGTTGGATTCTGTAGATTTCCAATTGGTTGAAACTCCAGTAGGAGCTTGGAAATAACTAGTTGAACTGAACGTGTATGCTAAAGTTATGCTCCAAGTCTTATGTAGAAGCAGGGATAGGACTGGGAATTCAGTTGGGAGTTGGGTCTGTGGTTTGGTTTTTAATCGGGTTTTGATTTCCTGTTAGGAATTGGTATTTAATTGGGTTTTGAAGAAGTTTGTGTCCAAATAGTGGTATTTACTGAGTGCAGTGCTTAAGTTTAACATAGAAGCGTGGAAATATTTTTGACTATGTAGTAGCTTAGGCTAAAATTAGGATGTTGGTGTTCATTGATTTTTCATTCATTAGAGGACGTTGGTTTTTTAAGAATGTGGTTCAATTTATGTTAGTCTCAAAATGTCCGTTGAATTTGAATCAAGTGGATACCACAAACTTGATTTCAATTTATGAAATTTACTAGTGCATCATGCTTTTGCGGAGTATAAAGTGAGTGCAGGGTTACAGGTGGATTCTCTTATGACTCTGAGATGTAGCGTTTCTTTTACATCGTTTACTTGTATAGACCATGAACACCTTGGATTGCACGTTATATTGAAGCCTATGCATTTGCAAGCTTGTCATGTAGATTTTGTAAGTTGTATTTCATCGAATTGCTTGCTATCATGGCAGGGTTAGGAAATCTTTTGAGGTTGTTTGTGAATGAACCTTTATCAGTACACAGATAGGAGGTTTAGGATCGAGCTTACTTTTGGTTAAAGGTTATGGTTGTGGATCTTACTGCAAGTTTGGGTACAGTTGGTGGTATCTCAGTATAGCTCACTATCAGACTTTTATGTGTTTGAAGAGCCTTTTGCTGACATGGATGACCTTTAGGATTTTGATTATAATGGTTTCTTCATATATCTGTTTTATCTTGTGATTTAGGACTTTGTTGAGGAGGTATTTACTTGGACCGATTGGAAATGTGGAAACGTGGCCGAACCATGTTTTTAAAAAATTTAATTAATTTTTTTTGTTAAAAATTAATATATTTTAGTGTTTTTTATTATATTTGAGATAAAAAATAATTTTTTAAAAAATAAAAATATTATTTAAATATATTTTTAAACAAAAATAGATTTTAAATTACAATTACTTCTACAATTTCAAACACTAAATTACTTGCTTGCGGCTTAATACACGGCATGAAGGAATGCATAATCCTCATCTTCGATGATTGTGGGACTTTTCTGCATTAAAGCTTGAATCCATTTTCTGTATGACGATGCTCCTACCTAGGGAAAATGCTAACATACAATCCTTGAGGGGAGAGCTATTACAATGCATGCTGTCTAAAGCTGCTATGATAGTGCCCACACAATTTGTTTTTTATTCCCATGATTTTCGTCATCTTGGTTATTTTTTGTTCTCCAAATGACGGTTTAGTGCTTTTTTCTGGTTAGCCTACACGGTGTTCTTATTTTATTTTTTGTTTAAATGCCTTATTAAATGTTTTAATATATAGTTTTCTCTCAACTTCATAAAGCAATATTTGGTTCCCGTTAAAGTTTTTTAAACATTTTTTAGTATATATAATTTTTAATTTATTTTATTAAACATTCACATTATCTCTTCAATTGAAATTAGTTTTTTTTCTTGATGTATGAAAAAACATAGACCACTTATATGATTTTTTTTAATTGAAAAAATAATTTTATCCAACCATGAAAATACATAGACTTTATAATATAATTTTTTTAATTGAAAAACATAGACCACATAGACCACTTATATGATTTTTTTTAATTGAAAAGCTAAGGGTGACACCCTGGATCAAGACTCTCATTTTATTAAGGATTGTTATAATATAATAATGATTTTAATATGCGGTGAATTATATCTTTTTATTCTTTTTTCTGCAGTAAAATAATATAATTATTCTTGAAAAAAAACTAAATTGGCATTAGGGCTCTTTTTAGTGTTATGAGCACAATGAAATGATAAAGTTGCCATTGAAATAAAAAAATTTCTTATTACAAGTGGTTTTTTTTTAATATGTTTTTTTCTGTAATGTTCATATTTATTATAACTATTTAGTAATTTAATAAATATAAATATTATAGAAAATAAATAGATGTCAGTATAATGCCTTCACATGTGGAAGTCATTCCTAAACTTTTTGAATGACACATAATTTGATAATGAGTAGCCTAATTTGATAATGAAAAACCACCTCCCTTCTTTGATATAGAATTTTAATTTTATTTTTTAATATTTATTTAATTAAAAATTAGATTTTATTATTTATTTTTTATTAGATTTTTCATTTATTTCAAAAATGATTCACATTACCTCATTTTTTAATATTAGATTATTAAATTTTAATGTTTTATTTTTTCATGAAGTTAACTCGATATCATAATCATATCACATATTTTGCATATTGACCCAAATGAACATGGTCAGGTTTTTTCTATAATTTTTTAATTTTAATTTTTTAATATTTTGTTTGTTAGAAATTGAGTTTTAATTTTTAATTTTAATTTTAATTTTATTTGAGGTTATCATGTTCTTATTTAATTTTTTTTCATTACCAAATAATATTTTTCAATATTTAATTATTTTTTTTCAAGCATATAAGCATTTATTTTTTTTCTTCTAATTACATGTTTTAAATATATTTTGTTGAATGCAAACTGATGTAGCCATTAAATTGACATATTATGCTGATGTATATATCAAACATGTGTAAATATCTTAATTTTTTTTAATGGTGTTATTTTTTTTCTACTTAGTATATGTATTTTTATTTTTACAATTTGAATATTTTTATTTTTAAGAATTTATCAATTAATTTTTTTTTTTAATTTTAAAGTTTAATAAATCTCCATTTAATTTGCAATTGAATTCTGAGCATATAGCTTTGACAGCCTTGTTGATGGACACGTCAAGCTTGCGGTGATTAAAGCATTGGAATTATAATCTTCGAGAGAGGGGCTTCTTATCATTGAATCAGATTCTTCCACTGTTATTAATTGGATGTTGTGTGAGTTGAATAGACCGTGGAAACTCCATGAACCCTTCATCGTTGCCTCCAGATTTTCTTCTGCTAGCTCTGGTTTCCGTGGAGTTCTCTCTCATGTTCCCAGGGAGGGTAATTTCTGTAAGGATTACGGACACCACATATCTCCACATCGGTATGATATTGTCCACTTTGGGCCTAAGCCCTCATGGATTTGCTCTTGGGCTATACTCAAAAGGCCTCATACCAATGGAGATATTTGTTCATCCTTATATACCCTTGATCCTCCCCATTTCTAACCAATGTGAGACTTTGGTCGTATACCCAACAATCCTTCCCTCGAACAAAGGACCACCGAGCCTCTCCTCAAACGATCATTTATCCATCCACTCTCTGCCAACCAGAATTTTTTATTCTCTACTTCTCTCTACTTCATCGTGTTGGGGTTAGGACACGTCCATGAAGTACCGGAGAGTACTACCGGACTTTGAGAGTTTTTTGCTCTTTGTAGGTCAACTCCTCTTCACCGTGTTGAGATCAGGACACGTCCATGAAGCATCCGGAGCACACCACCTATCCAATAGAGCTGATCCATGGATTACATCGTGATTTAATTAGGGCCCACCACCTTTTGTTCAACATTCCGAGAATTCATCCATCATGGCTAACTCCGGGGTATGGCTCTGATACCACATATCTCCACATCGGTATGATATTGTCCACTTTGGGCCTAAGCCCTCATGGATTTGCTCTTGGGCTATACCCAAAAGGCCTCATACCAATGGAGATATTTGTTCATCCTTATATACCCTTGATCCTCCCCATTTCTAACCAATGTGGGACTTTGGTCGTATACCCAATAATTTCGTGGCAGATGCTCTTGCCAAACAAGATGTAAATAGAATTTGTGAATTGGTGGCTTGGTTCATAGATCTCATTCTCCCCAGGTTGTTTGAATCTGTTATGAACTTCATGGGAACTCTGACTTATGGTATGCAGGGGCTGGAATTTTGATCCTAATATTTCTAATCTGTATTCAATTTTTGGGTTCTCTGGCTTGGTTTTTCTTTTGAATGCCTATTTTGTCTTTGAAGTATCTTCGGCTGCCCATCAGGGCTTTTCTTTGCCTTCTATGGTAATAATACTCTGCTTTATATATATAAATATTAAATATTAATAATTTTCACTAATTATTTATTTTTAGAGACGGGCACCACATTTTAGAGAATTATTAAATAAATAAGTCTTTTATATTTGAGGATTGAAATTGAAAAAAAATATACATTGTAAATAACATTTAGATTGTAAATAAATTTATGAACATTTATAAAACAATTAATGGAAATTAAAGAAAACTTTACACGAAAATACATAGCAAATGTAAATAACATTTAGATTGTTTGTATAGAGATTGTAGATGTGATTGGTTCTTTTTTTAATCATAAATAAATCTTTTATTTAAAAATTTTTAGATCAAGATAACCGTAGAATTTCTAATATTTTTTTAATATTAGATGGTGATTCTATTTTATTTTATGTTATTTGTGAGTCTATTGTTACAGTGGGTGGGCAGCCAAGGCGAACCTACCGCATATGCAGACGACAACCATAATCTTATTTTATGGAGCAAATGATTGAATTATGACTAAGCCATCCATTTTAATTATTTATGCCTTGGGTTAACTTCTTTAGATATTTTTGGGTTATTTTACACTTTGATCAATGCTTAATCGTATGGTAACTTCTCCAATACCGCTACCGACCACACGTCTCATTCAAGAAAATGCCAAGACGATGCTGATGGCACCTAGAAAGATAAGAAAACTATTTACATTAAAGAAGTCAGAGACGACGACTATTACAGCTGCAGCCTGCAAGCAATAGCCATTTGATTCTCTTTTACACGGCTAAAAGCTGGTTCTTTTGTTTTTATTTTGTATCATTTTGTGTGGAGATGAAGCCCGTGGATAATTATTTTCTGTAGTATTTCAATGCCCAAGCACTCTATCACAGACTACTGTTTTTTGACCGACAGTTTAGGCGGGGCATCTTCTTTGCAAATTCCTAGGACTCTCTGTTTGACAGGGTATAAATACGCCAACGATGCCTTGGATCATCACCTGCAAATACGAAGAAGAAATTAAGACAGGAGGAAGAGAAGAAGGATGTCGTGTAAGTACCTTAAGCATTCAACTTCTTTCTTAATTCTCCTTCTTATCTAACTAATTTGGGTCTGTGCAAGAATTAAAACTGTTCCTTTTCTCCTTGCGTCTCTCATATTTCGATTGGTTTCAAGTTTAATTAATTATGTGCTTAGCATCAATGCTTGTTTTGTGTGCCTGTATACTTTCATTTTCCACATTGTATTTTATGTATTTTGTATCTCCTCTCTCTGTTTTTTTTTTTTATAATTATTATCAAAGATTTTCTGCAAGTCCACCTCTTGCCTTGCATCGTTTCATTCAAATCACTAATATTCCTTCCTTCCTTTCTTTCTTTCTTGAAGAGTGAGCCTCTCTTCCTTTAATTTCTGTAAGGTATTGCAAAGAAAAAACAGTTCTCAATTTAATCAAAAGTTAGATTCTTATTAAATTATATTTTAGGTGTTGTTTACTAGCGTTAATCCTGTTTCCTAATATTAATTAAGTCATATAGTTTTGAAAAGGTTAAAATAACCCCTAATTGTTAGATAGCTAATAAAAGTTGAAATCAATTTACTTTCTAAACTATAGTTTAAGCTTTTTAGTTGTTTGGTGGAATATTAATTATTATGATTAAGAAAGCATACGTAGAGTTGATTCAAAAAAATAAAATCTTGATTAGTCTGATAGAAATCAAAAGGAGGAGGAAAATATATGGAAGAGAGAAACATACACAAATTTTAGTTCTTTCAGTAATCAATGCAACGCACGAGTAACTCTCAAAATCCAGGAACCCAAATTAACACAAAAATCACCTCACGGAAACTACCTTGAAAAATAATAAGAGAAATCAAGTTCTCTCTCTCTCTTGAGGTTGTATATTTCACTGTTCGTGGCGCTCGTATTGATAATTCTACGCAAATTGGTGCGCATGTATGCACGCAATTTGCTAGCCTCCAAAGTGGATTTTATTTCCATTTACTCTGCATCTTTCCCACCATCACTGTTAAGTTGACTAGAAAAGCATATCACCAACCAAAAGTATGCTCCGTACATGCATTTGCCACCATTTTTCACTCTAACTGGACTTGGATCCGTTCAAGGTCAATAATACAACAACGCTTGTTAAGGGTTTGAAAGGAAAATACGAGAGAGAGAATAAATGGAAAAGACGAGGGAAGGGGGCTATCAGAGAGTTTGCTTTGGCTCTTTAATGGTGATAGTCAACAGGGACTTTTCGCAAGCTATAAATATGATACTAGAAATTTTAAAACACGTACAGCAGTTAAAATGGAGCATTATTGCTGCATCCTCAAGGGTTAAATATGGTCAACTATATTTTGGCCTAAAAAATTCATCATATATCACAGAAACGGTTGCACGTCTGCAAAAACACACCACAAGAAATGAACCAATCATTATAGACCACATCCCCGCATCCCATCCATGTGACAAACACCTCCCTTGGACAAGGAAGAGAATTGATCATAGGATAGGACAAATACATCACTATCAGTACTAGCTTGTTTGGTATTATATTAATTGGTATTTTTTAAAGTATTTTTTATTTAAAATTATATTAAAATAATATTTTATTATTATTATTTAAAATTTATTTTTTATATAACACGATCTTAAAACATAAAAATTTTAAAAAATAAAAAAATATTTTTGTTTTAAAACTGTTTTGAAATTATAAAAACAAATTAGCTTTATCAATATCAAAACAGTGATGAAATATGGTTGAAATTATATTTTAAAAAAATTTAATTTTTTTATTTTTATTTAAAATTATTTTTATATATATAAAAAATTATTTAATAAATAAATAAATAAATAAATATTTTAAATCATAATTATTAAGATATTGAGAGCCACCCTCGTCAACCACAGCACTTTAAAGAAACGCAGGCCCGAAAAGAGATCGATCCAAGCTTCAAATGCAACCGACCGACCAAAACACACTGGAAAACCATCCATCCAAAAAATCACCACCATTTAATTTCACTCACGTGTTATTTTGCCATTATCATAGACACGGATGCGTTTCATTTCAAGAATCAAAATGTCTAATAATTTAGGATTTGTCTTATTATTTTAGCCCTTTTTTTTTCAATTAACTACAGCCCGCACTGCTTGCAGTCAAATCAATTGTGTGTTTTAGTTGAAATGAGGAATTGTGGAATGTGTGGTTTTATTGACTTAATTAAGATGTTTTTCATCAAAATCAACGCTTTTATTGATTGCAGCTTTGCCGTCGTTATGGGCAATCCTTCTGTTTTTCTTCTTTCTACTGTGCCATGCTACTTCAAGCCTTCACAGTCGTCAGAGTGGTTCAGCCAAATTTAGACACCAAGCAGTAGTGGCACGCCATGGTGCTGTTGCTACTGATGATGGTAGATGTTCCAGAATTGGGATTGATGTTCTTCGTGAAGGAGGGCATGCTGTTGATGCCGCTGTAGCTGCTTCTCTTTGTTTGGGAGTTGTGAGCCCAGCATCAAGCGGCATCGGTGGAGGAGCCTTTATGATTGTCAGACTTGCCAGCAGGGAGTTACATGCCTATGACATGAGAGAAACTGCGGCAATGCAAGCTTCTGAGGTACTGAGGATTCTGACAAGTCTTTCCTATAATATATGTCATAACCATCTTGAGTACAGAATATCAACACAAATAATGAGTACAGAATATCAACACAAATAAAGGGAAAACATGTTGCCATTTGGCACATCAACAAATGAATAGTAAGAGTTTTTTCCTTCATTTTTTTAATTGATTTGGCAGTATTTTGAAGTACGGTGATTCCTTCCTCTCTCTCTCTTTATCATTTTCTTCTCACTAGATTCTTAGGGCAAACAAACAATATCCCACCTCTACTATATATAAATAAAAATACCTAATTATGCCCTATATCTCCCTAACCTTGCCTATAAATAGATAAGATAAAGAGCTGAAGGTGTGTATGTGATATACAGAGTGAAAAACCGAGACAAAGAGAACAAAAGTGAAGAGAAAGCTTGAGTGTAGAGTTGAGTTGAGAAGAATTTTCTCCCCCTCTTTGTTTGTATTATTTCTTTGAGTGATTAATACAAATTAGTAGGTCCGTGAAGTAGGCAAATTGTCGAACTACATAAATTTATGTGTATTTGAATACTTAAATGTCCTAACAACTAGTATCAGAGCTTGTTCTTGAAAAAAAGGGTGTTTAATTCAAATTCAAAAATTAAAGTTCTCAAAACATGTTTTGGAACATACCATCATGTAGAGGAAGACGAGAAGAATCCACTGGTGAAAACCCGGTGAAGAACCGACGTCCTATATGCCTGCACGCTCCAACATGCGCCGACGACAGCACTGCCTATGCACACCGACGCGCCACACGCTCTCCACACATCTTCTTCACCTGAATTCCTGCACTAAATAGGGTTGACCCCACACGTCAACGACCAATCAGCAACCACAACAGCAATTATACACAATCACCAGTCACGTCACAGTCCACATCAGCACACAGGCACATCATACAGAAATCCATATGGATCTGTCATGTCTTCATTATGGGCCTAAATTGCTTAGTGTCCTACACATCATCATAGCCACGTCAACATACTGGATTTTCATCTAGTGTGTCGCAAACACTATTCCTTCTGACACGTGGCTTCATCTGCAGCGTCCAATGATCCAAAAGTTTGAATGATAAGATCTGAGCCATCCAAAGTCCGATTTAGGTGATTTCAATGTTGTTTTCAATATTTTTGGTCATTCCAGACACATCTGTAAGGTCAGATTTGGTAGATTTTAATTTGAGAAATATTAAAAATGGTAGAAGAAATAAAGGCTGTGGGAATTGAAAAATTTGATGGAATAGATTTTGGATATTGGTAAATGCAAATTGAAGACTATTTATATGGGAAGAAACTTCATCTTCCTCTATTGGGGAGCAAACCAGAAAATATATCAACAGAAGATTGACAAATTTTTGACGTACAAGTTTTGGGCATTATCTAGCTATCCTTATCAAGAAGAGTTGCTCATAATGTTACAAAAGAAAAATCCACTACAAGATTGATGGAAACCTTGTCTAGGATGTATGAGAAGCCCTCATCAAATAATACAGTGCACTTGATGAATAAGTTGTTTAACCTGAAGATGATAAAAGGCACATCTGTTACACAACATCTTAATAACTTCAATACCATCACAAATCAATTGTCATCTGTTGAGATTGAGTTGGATAATGAGATATGTGCATCATTTTGCTAGTTTCACTTCCAAGTAGTTGGGAAGGTATGAGAACAGTTGTGAGTAACTCAGCTAAAAAATCCAAACTAAAATATGATGACATCCGAGACTTGATTTTAGCTAAAAAAGTATAAAAGAAAGACTCGGGTGAAAGCTCAAGTTCAAGTTCAACTTTCAACATCAACATTCGAGGGAGGAAACAAGATAAAGGCTTATCTAGAAGTGGATCAAAATCCAGGTACAGAAGTAAAAGCAAGTTTGGACCTAAAAAACAGGTTGAATGTTGGAATTATGACAAACCTGGTCATTTCATGAGAAGTTGCATAAAACTAAAAAAACCCGAAGCTGAATCTGCAATTGCCACTACAGACGAGGTACATGATGCTTTGATTCTTGCTATATAAAGTCCAATTAATGATTGAATTCTTGATTCTGGTGCTTTATTCCACTGTACTCCACACCATGAAATGATGCAAAACTATATTGCTGGAGATCACGGTGTAGTCTATCTAGCTGATGGACAACCAATGGATATTGTGGGTATAGAAGATGTGCAAATCAAGATAATGAATGGATCTATATGGAACTTGCAAAATGTAAAGCATATTCCTGGACTAAAGAAGAAGTTGATCTTAGTCGGACAACTTAATGATAATGGTCATTCAAATTTTTTTCTGGAAGTATGTAGAAGCTATCAAAGGGAGCAATGGTTTTGTCTCGTGGAAAGAAAACTGGTACCCTTTATATGACCATAAGATCTGTAGACATTATTGTCTTTATGAAGCAGAAAACCAAGCATAGTTATGGCACTATAGACTCGGTCATATGAGTCAAAAGGGGATGAAAATACTTTAGTCAAATGAAAAGCTGTTAGAGTTAAAAAATATTGATCTAGACATTTGTGAAAGTTGTGTTCTTGAAAAACAGAAAAAACTCAGTTTTTTAAAGGTTGGCAGGATCTTAAGACTAAAAAAGCTAGAACTGGTACACACAGATTTATAGGGATTGACTCTAGTAGCATCTCTTAGAGGTTCTTAGTATTATGTAACTTTCATTAATGACTTCAACAGAAAGGTATGGGTCTACTTTCTAAAAAATAAATCTGATATGTTTGAAACATTCAAGAAATGAAAGGCTATGGTTGAGACTGAATCAGGTATAAAGTTGAAATGCTTAAGATCTGATAATAAATGAGAATACATTGATAAAGGTTTTAAAGAGTATTGCACTATCAACAATATCAAAATGGAAAAGATCATTTTAGGCACACCACAATAAAATGGCATCGTTGAACGAATGAACAAGACCATCAATGAACGAGCTAGAAGCATGAAGTTGCATTCTGGGTTACCTCAAACTTTTTAGGTTGATGCAGTTCATACTACATTTTACTTGATCAACTGTAGACCATGGGTTCCTTAAGAGTTCGGACTGCCCCAGGAAGTATGGAAGGGAAAAGAAGTACAACTCTCTCATTTAAAAGTCTTTGAGTATGCTTTTTATGTGTATATAAATTTTGATACTCGCAACAAGCTAGATGTCAAATCCAAGAAATATTTCTTCATTGGCTACGAAGATTAAGAATTTAAATTTTGGTTATAGAATGATTAAAATAGGAAGATTATCAGAAATAGGAATGTGATCTTCAATGAGAAAGTTTTATACAAATATAGATCAAGTGCGGAAACAAATATGGTTGATTCATATACAAGTCCATAAAAATTTGTATTCATAAGATTAGAAGGGCTTCTCGATGTTACCACTTAAAAGTTTTTACAAGAAGATTCAAGCACATATGTACCCACTATTACACAAGAAGATGCGAAACTAAGTGAACCAGTTGTTCGATGGTTTTCAAGGACTGTAAAGCCTCCATAACGGTTCACACTTCTACTGAATTATATTTTATTGATAGATGGTATTGAACCATTAACTTATAAAGAATCCTTACAGGATGGAAACTCGAGCAAGTGAGATTTAGCTATGAAGGACGAGATGGAGTCGTTGTTAAAGAACAAGACTTGGGAGCTAACCACACTACGTGAAGGAAAAAAGACTTTGCAAAACAAGTGAGTTTACAAAGTAAAGACTAAGCATGACAAAAAAAAATGGTTCAAAGTAAGACTTATTGTAAAAAGGTTTCAACAAAAAAAAGGGATTGACTACTCTGAAATATTTTCTCTAGTTGTGAAGCTCACAACAATCAGAGTTGTTCTAAGGATAGTAGTTGTAGAAAATTTACATCTTAAACAATTAGATGTAAAAACAACATTTCTTCATGGTGAATTGGAGGAAGACATTTACATGCAACAACCAGAGGGGTTTGCAATATAAGAAAAGGAGAACTAAGTCTGCAAGCTAAAGAAAAGCCTATATGGTTTGAAGCAAGCTCCAAGACAGTGGTACAAGAAGTTTGACAACTTCATATGTAGTTTAGGATTCTCAAAATGTTAGGCTGATCATTCTTGCTATGTCAAACATTTTAACAACTCCTATATCATTCTACTATTGTATGTGGATGATATATTGATTGTAGGATCCAGCATGAAAGAGATTGACAAGTTGAAACAACAGTTGTCAAAATAGTTTGAAATGAAGGATCTAGGAGTTATTAAACAAATACTTGACATATGAATCATCAGAGATAAAGACAAAGGCATACTAAAGCCTTCACAAGCAGAGTATGTTAAGAAGGTTCTCAGAAGGTTTAGTATAGATAATGCTAAACTAGTAAGTAAACCTCTAGGGAATCATTTCAAGCTCAACAAAGACTAGTCACCAAAAATTGAGCTAAAATATGGATACATGGATAAGATTTCACATGCCTCAACTATCAACTCTTTGATGTATGTTATGGTTTGTACCAAACCAGACATTGCCCATGTAATGGGAGTTGTGAGCCGATATACGAGCAATCCTGGAAAGCAACATTGAAAGGCGGTGAAATGGATCATGAGATACTTAAAAGGTTTATCGGAGACATGTCTTACTTTCATAGCTGGTGGTTTGAAATTTAAAGGTTTTGTAGACGCTGATCTAGTAGGAGATGTTAATAGCAGGAAAAGTATTATAAGATACATATACACTCTAAGAGGTACTGCTATTTTTCGGAGTTATACCTTACAAAAGATAGTCATTCTTTCAACGACATAAGCTGAATATATTGCAGTCTCAGAATCTATAAAAAAGATAATATGGCTACAGAGTTTCTAAAAGAATTAGGCAAGATGAATGGAAATGGTACTTTGTATAGCGACAGTTAGAGTGCAATCTTCCTTACAAAGAATCCAGCATTTCACTTCAGGACTAAGCACATTCAAATCAAATATCACTTCATCCGATAATTGCTAGATGATGAACAACTACTGCTAGAAAAGATCTGTGAAAGCAGGAATTCTGCTAACATGTTAACTAAAGGAGTTATACTTGATAAACTGAAGTTGTGTAAAACTTTAATTGATCTTTGAGGAAAAAAAAATAATTTTATTGTTTGTCTCCAAGTCCAAGTGAAAGATTGTTAGTAGAGACAAACAATATCCCACCTCTATTATATGCAAGTGAAAATACTTAATCTCCCACTTGGCATTAATAGAGGCTTAAATAGTGGCATAAATTATTGCATGATTTATGCCTTATGTCTCTTAACCTTGCCTATAAATAGACAAGGTAAAGAGCTAAAGGTGTGTGTGATATACAGAGTGAAAAACCAAGACAGAGAGAACAGAAGTGAAGAGAAAGCTTGAGTGTAGAGTTGAGTCAAGTCGAGAAGAGTTTTCTCCTCCTCTTGTTTGTTTGTATTGTTTATTTGAGTAATTAATATAAATCAATAGCTCCGTAAAGTAGGCAAGTTATCAACCATATAAATTTGTATGTGTTTGAATATCTCAATATAGACCAGTAGTGTTTTTAGAACATTTGGAGTCAAGTCAATATATATATATATCATTTCCTATGTTACACAGTAATTTAGATTACCTCACTTGCATTAGCTGCTGTCCAAGTTATATTGCTGATTGCTAATTGCCACTGTTTTAAGTCTTGTTTTGTTGATAGATGCACATCCACTTTGTGGAGAGCTTCCACCGGAGGCAAACAGAATTTTTCATTTGAAAGATCCAGCAAGGGCTGAATGTCGCCATCTGCCATGTTTTTCAGTCCTTTCATTGAAAATTCAACCATCTATTGTCTGGCATTTCTCGATTTATCCCCCAAGAATACAATTTCTCCATATGGTTCAAATCTTCTGCATATGCTTTCACATTCAGGCCATGCATCTTGATATGATGTGTATCGATTTATCACCAAGGAAATTGGGGGTACGACGTAGCCTATTGTCCATATATTTTTGAATTGCCTCTAATATTGATTTTGCAAGTGCAATGTGCCTTGTGCTAAAACCAAGACGCTTCTAGAAACTATATTTAATAACTTTTTTGTTGCAAATATACTTTTCTGCTTTGATGTTTTCAATTTGTCTTATTTGTTGGGAAAACTGATAGTTTCTCGATTGATAGGTTTCTGTACTATGCTATGTACTAAATAATTTGTTCACCCATTTTCTGCAGAATATGTATGATGGAAATGCTACTATAAAAGCAAGAGGTGCCCTATCCATAGCTGTCCCAGGGGAACTTGCTGGGCTTTACAAAGCGTGGAAACAGCATGGAAGGCTCCCATGGGAAAGGCTTGTAAGGCCAGCTGAGAAGCTAGCTCGCAGAGGATTCAAGATTTCACGATACCTCCGCATGCAGATGGAAAAGACACAATCAGGTATCTTGGCAGATGAAGGGCTTCGCAACGTATTTACGTCAAATGGTGATCTCTTGCAACCAGGTGATATCTGCTACAACAAGAAACTAGCAGACACATTAAGAACAATTTCAAAAGGAGTGGGAACCTTTTATAATGGACCAATAGGTTTCAATTTGGTAAGAGATATTCAGAAACTTGGGGGGATACTGACAATAGAAGACTTGCGGAGTTATAAAGTCAGAGTTAGAGAACCCATCATCACTAACATTCTAGGCTACAAAATAATTGGAATGCCTCCCCCTTCTTCAGGTGGTGCTTCAATGATGCTTGTAAGTACACCTCTGTGCCTGTTTATCTTCTGACTTTAGACAGCAAAAAAAAAAAAAGAACACCAATAATCTAGGATTACTGTTCCCTTTCCCACAGATTCTGAACATTCTTGCCCAATACGGAGTCCCGGAAGGCATTTCTGGCCTCCTTGGGTTCCATCGACTAATTGAATCTTTAAAGCATGCTTTCGCTGTGAGGATGAAGCTTGGCGATCCTGACTTTGCTGATGTTGCTCAAGTCGTATCAGATATGATCTCTCCCAAATTTGCAGAAGAGTTGAAGAAAACCATTTATGACAACATGACTTTTGATCCTGGTCATTATGGTGGCAGGTAAACAGAGTAGCAACTGTAGCATAAAACTTGTTTTTGCACACGAATGGCTGGATATTTTATAATATACAATTCCTTTTATGTTCATGTTCAATTGCAAGAACCTGTCAAATTTTATGTTGATTATGAGTGGATGATCCTGAAAACCATTGTTAGATGATAGGTAGTTCATTGCTTGATTGTGTTATTGAATTTTTCCTCAAACTTAAATGGTGCCTTTTCTAATTCTTCACACGATCCATTCGCTGGGTGGTTTGGAAAAAAGAACGTGATGGGCAATTCATTGCTTTATAATGTTACTGAGAGAGGCAAAGTAGTTCCTCCACCCAACTCCCAGCATTTTCAGTATTGTGGCATGTGCTGAAAGTTGCAGTATAAATTATGCTGGCAATCTATATTCTGTACCTATCATCTTTACCAAGTTCTGCGTTTTGACAGGTGGAGCCAGATTAATGATCATGGCACGAGTCATATATCCATTGTAGATAGTGAGAGGAATGCTGTCTCCATGACCAATACTGTGAATTCATACTTTGGGGCACAGATACTATCTCCAAGTACAGGAATAGTTCTGAATAATGAAATGGATGATTTCTCCATGCCCGGGAATAATACTGGGCATGTTCCACCGCCTGCACCTCCTAATTTCATCAGGCCCGGGAAGAGACCATTATCATCCATGACACCTACTATTGTGCTGAAGGTCTGCTGCTTTGTGATTTCTTTTGCTCAAGTTAAAATTGATCCCATATTTACTCTATTCGGAGGCTCCAGATGGCCAATTATGATTTCCAATATTTTAAAGGCTTAGGGGGCAGGGGTTTCCGGTCTCAAATGAACCACAGCGCCGGCCCACAGGCATGCTCAAACAGAAATAGAGTGTGATACTCGATTCTAAATTGTATATGAGCTACTGTTATGTTTAGATATAATTCCATTTAGATTTTGACCCTGATACTGTCCTTGTTTATCATTATTTTAAGACCTTATGCACATTTAACACTGCAATTTTTTTTATGTCTTGTGCATCCCTCCACAGGATGAGCAACTGAAAGGTGTGGTAGGCGCAAGTGGGGGATCCATGATCATTGCTGGGACTACGGAGGTTCTATTAAATCATTTAGCGAAGGGAATGGATCCACTCTCTTCTATCTTGGCTCCAAGAGTCTATCATCAGGTTTTATCTAATTCCAAGCCCCTAAATTTTCTCTTTTACTGCTTTTGCAAGCACACTAGTCTAGTACCTTTGCATTTTTAGCCGATGTGTGGTGATCTCCTGAGATTGGAGGAACTCCAGAAAGAATTTTCTTGAAAAATTTATGGATGGGATGGGATCTAGGTTTACATGCAATTCAGCCCCTCTGGGAATGGCATGATAGCATTTGGAAATGGCATGCCGATTCCTGATAAAGCCGATCTAGTCTTAGCTTTCGTAGAATAAGCTATTGTAAAGCTTGCATCAGGACGTTCCGCTCTGCCTTCGTAAAGAGCTGATGGTCCTGGATAGGTGTATCTTTCTTTGTGAAAAAAGATCCCACGATCTAGTATTAGCTGATTTCCAGCCTTACCTGGAATCTGATAGCTTTTTTTTCTCTCTTAATTGTGACTAACTTACGAGTGGGCTTCATTTCTAACCTTACCAGAGACCTGATAAAATGTTACACCTGTATGCAGCTAACTCCCAACGTGGTACAGTATGAGAACTGGACAACACTGTATGGCGACCACTTCGAACTCTCTGCGGATGTCAGGGCATTCCTCCGGAAAAGAGGCCATGTCCTGCAAGACATTGCTGGTGGAACCATTTGCCAATTTATTGCTCAGGATTTAGAGACTACAGAAGGAAATAAACTCATGGGAAAGCTGGTGGGAGTTAGCGATCCAAGGAAAGGAGGGCTGCCTGCTGGTTATTAAAGTCGTGTGCTGGTTTTAGATTAATTAGTTAAGTAATCCACAGCGCTCTCCCTATTCTGCCCCGCCCAGCACCAAAATAAAGCCCTGGAATGGGGTATTTTTATCCTCTTATATGAACACAGATGTCTTTTGAACAAATCATTGGGGGAATAAATGTGTTTTCGCTATTTTTTAAAGTACAAATTCTACAATAACCTTCTAGGTGAAAACAAAAACAAATTATCCAAGGACTTTGTCTTTATTTTATTTTAAATGAACAATAAAAGTACTTAAATGGTATCGGTATCAAATTACTTTTTTCTTTTGTTATTTTAGGTGAGGTGGCATTTTTATTTTTTATAATATAAAGTATTTTAAAAAAAAATTGTTGGCGTGCTCATCACGCGCTCTAACAAGTGATATCACCCATGTCTTTTAAGTGGCTTTGTAAAACAACATAAGGCAATCAAATATCATCTTTTGCTGTCTCTTTGAAAGTGATGTTGGGTCCTTATTCTTCTATTGCAGCACATATTGGCAAATAATAAGTAGATTGTCCCTGGATGTTTTTTCTTGCTTCTCTTGTTTCTTTTCTCTCCTCTTTTCCAGAGAGTATATGTTGGTTTTTTTTTTTATTTTGGTATTTGTGTTTTTTTTAAAAAAAATTATTGTTTTAAATTTTTATTTTTCAATTAAAATTATGATATATTATTTTTTAATTTGATCCTTATTCTTTTAAATTTTTTTATTAGGTTTTTTAATTTAACTTTCCAATTGAAATATTTGTATTGCCCCCTCGTTTCTTTTTTATTTGATTTTTACCCTTGTTTTTTTTGTTTTATTTTTTATTTAATATCATTTCATGCTTCTCGGTTTAATGAGTTAGTTTTTTTAATTTTATTTTTTATTTAATATTATTTTGTGCCTTTTGGTTTAGTGAGTTAGGTCACAGTTTTAGAATGTTAATGCAAGCTATAGTCATTTTTTTATTTTTTATTTTGATTTCATTGTTTGGTATTGTTTTTTTATATAGAAAAAAGGATTGGCTTTGTAGTTTTTCTTGTTTTTTTTATTAATTTATTTCTATTTGGAAACATGGATCACGGGTTTTATAAATTAGCTTAAGTTAACTTACCCCTTACTATTAAGGTTACATGTTTATTGTGCTAACTCGACCTCATCCAGATTAATTTATTTTTATTTAATTTTATACTTTCAAGTTTTTTTTTTCAGGATACTATGCTATTTATTTTTATAATAATTTTATATGTTTATTGTCATTACATATTTTTTAATTGNCGTTCCGCTCTGCCTTCATAAAGAGCTGATGGTCCTGGATAGGTGTATCTTTCTTTGTGAAAAAAGATCCCACGATCTAGTATTAGCTGATTTCCAGCCTTACCTGGAATCTGATAGCTTTTTTTTCTCTCTTAATTGTGACTAACTTACGAGTGGGCTTCATTTCTAACCTTACCAGAGACCTGATAAAATGTTACACCTGTATGCAGCTAACTCCCAACGTGGTACAGTATGAGAACTGGACAACACTGTATGGCGACCACTTCGAACTCTCTGCGGATGTCAGGGCATTCCTCCAGAAAAGAGGCCATGTCCTGCAAGACATTGCTGGTGGAACCATTTGCCAATTTATTGCTCAGGATTTAGAGACTACAGAAGGAAATAAACTCATGGGAAAGCTGGTGGGAGTTAGCGATCCAAGGAAAGGAGGGCTGCCTGCTGGTTATTAAAGTCGTGTGCTGGTTTTAGATTCATTAGTTAAGTAATCCACAGCGCTCTCCCTATTCTGCCCCGCCCAGCACCAAAATAAAGCCCTGGAATGGGGTATTTTTATCCTCTTATATGAACACAGATGTCTTTTGAACAAATCATTGGGGGAATAAATGTGTTTTCGCTATTTTTTAAAGTACAAATTCTACAATAACCTTCTAGGTGAAAACAAAAACAAATTATCCAAGGACTTTGTCTTTATTTTATTTTAAATGAACAATAAAAGTACTTAAATGGTATCGGTATCAAATTACTTTTTTCTTTTGTTATTTTAGGTGAGGTGGCATTTTTATTTTTTATAATATAAAGTATTTTAAAAAAAAATTATTGGCGTGCTCATCACGCGCTCTAACAAGTGATATCACCCATGTCTTTTAAGTGGCTTTGTAAAACAACATAAGGCAGTCCTTATTCTTCTATTGCAGCACATATTGACAAATAATAAGTAGATTGTCCCTAGATGTTTTTTCTTGCTTCTCTTGTTTCTTTTCTCTCCTCTTTTCCAGAGAGTATATGTTGGTTTTTTTTATTTTGGTATTTGTGTTTTTTTTTAAAAAAATTATTGTTTTAAATTTTTATTTTTCAATTAAAAATTATGATATATTATTTTTTAATTTGATCCTTATTCTTTTAAATTTTTTTATCAGGTTTTTTAATTTAACTTTCCAATTGAAATATTTGTATTGCCCCCTCGTTTCTTTTTTATTTGATTTTTACCCTTGTTTTTTTGTTTTATTTTTTATTTAATATCATTTCATGCTTCTCGGTTTAATGAGTTAGTTTTTTTAATTTTATTTTTTATTTGATATTATTTTGTGCCTTTTGGTTTAGTGAGTTAGGTCACGGTTTTAGAATGTTGATGCAAGCTATAATCATTTTTTTATTTTTTATTTTGATTTCATTGTTCGGTATTGTTTTTTTATATAGAAAAAAGGATTGGCTTTGTACTTTTTCTTGTTTTTTTTTATTAATTTATCTCTATTTGAAAACATGGATCACGGGTTTTATAAGTTAGCTTAAGTTAACTTACACTATTAAGGTTACATGTTTATCGTGCTAACTCGACCTCATCCAGATTAATCTATTTTTATTTAATTTTATACTTTCAAGTTTTTTTTTCAGGATACTATGCTATTTATTTTTATAATAATTTTATATGTTTATTGTCATTACATATTTTTTAATTGTCCAGTTAATATAGAACCAACTTGCTAAACTTATTTGAACTTGTAACCAAATGTCATTTGTTTTTCTTAGTTCTTTTAAACATGCTTTAATAACCTAAAATATTATTAGCTTTTTATTTTGTTTATATAGTCTTTTTTGAATTGAGAGATTTTTTAAAATAATTGATATGTATTTAATTTTTGAAGATGTTATTTTTATTGATATATGATTTTTTATTTATTGCATGATTGTATCATTTTAACCAGATTAAAGGACAATTAGATAAAGTTTAAAAATTAAAAAGCAAAAAACTAAAATAAAAAAAATACTGCAGGTTTTAAAATTCAGTAAAAGATGAATGATGGTTTCAAATTTCTTAGCAAAAGTTTAATTTAGGCTTCATAATTTAATAGAAGAATGGTTGTTTTTATGTTTTAAAAATATTTTTAAAAAAATTTAAGTTTTTTTTACTTTACATTAATTTTTTAGGTTTTTATTTTGTTTTAATATGTTGATATTTAAAATAAATTTTAAAATATAAAAAAATAATTCAGCTCATTTAAAAAAATTATTATTAAAAGCAGTCATTACCATGATATTAAATTAACTTCAATTCAATAATTTCCCAGCTTTTTAATTTAGAGTATTATATAAGCTAACTTGATAACTTATTGATATGAGATTTAACTCGGTAAAATTAAATAAGATCTGATTATTATTATTATTTATGGAAATGGTGTACCAGACTAATTTTTGTAAAATCAAAAGCTGGGCTAATCATCCCGTATCAATCCCCTGAAATCCATAAGGATCAACACACGGAGAGGCCTAATTTAGATGGCTTCCACCAGCCTCAAGATCAATTAAAAAACAGGCGGGATAACCTCCCGTCCCAAAAATTCGCCCACAGTAATCCTTCCAAGGCGCCAAAAATTCCAAAAACACTAAATTAATAATTAATTAGCCCATCAATCACATCAATCGAAAGTCATAATAACCCATGCCCTCTTCTCTATTCCACACGCCAAAACATAAATAAATTAATAAACCCTATTTCTTCCAGCACTTTTAAAAGGGATTGAGTTTTCGGGTTTGTTTATAGTATCTTTTAAAAGTATTTTAATAAAATTCAATTTTTTTATTTCAATTAATATATTTTTAATATTTTAAAATATTTTGGTGTATTAATTTAAAAAAATATTATTAAAATATTTTTTAAATAAAAAATATTTTAAAAAACAATTACAACAATCCTTTTTAATATGTTACCTGCTATGATAGTTATTTTTTAAAATGTTTTTTAATATATTAAGATAATATTTTGTTTTTATTTTTAAGATTAATATATTAAAATAATTCAGAAATATAAAAAAAGTTACTTAAGAAAAAAATCAAAATTCTTGACATTCCCGCGACAGCCGCTTTGACAAACGGTTTCTTATAAAAACAACTGCGTGTGCCACTCTCTGTAAAGCCTCACCCTTTCAAAACAAGAAACTTCACCCTTTCTAAAACAAGAAACTCAAGTCTCTCCTCTTTTTTTCCTGCTAAAAGCTTGAATATTTTTTGATGACAAGAGTCGGGAAGCGGCAGAGACCGGAGAACTCGACTGCGGGGGTGAAGAAGGAAGCTGCGAAGAATGGTGGGTCTGAGGAGGAAGTGAAGGAAAGTGGGGGTTTAGTTGAAAGTAGTGAAACTGAAGGGAAAGTGGAGGAAACTTGTCATTTCGATAATGCAAAGAATGTCTCAAATAAGGGAAATAGGGAGTGGAAGGTAAAGGAGAGTGAGAGTAATGTTAGTGAAGAAGAAAGTGAAGGTAATGGCGTGGAGGAAGGGCGAGAATGTGATCTGAAGGAGAATGCGAATAAGGTTGAGAAGAAAAGGAAGGGAAAGAAGAAAGAAAATGATAATGAGAAGGAGAAGGTGAAAGAAGGGAATGATGAAAAGGGGGTCTCATCAGTTGTGAAAGATAAGAAAAGGGTGAAATTTACTGAGAAAGAGGTGGCGAGTGTGGAAGAAGGCGAATTTAGTGATAAAAGTGAAGTGGCGTTTGTGAAGCAGGAAGAGAGAGGGCTTGCTTGGAAGGAAAAACAGGAGGCGGGCACTGAGGAAGAAGAAGATATAGCCGTAGATAATGGAAAAGAAGGTAAATTAGATGGGAAAAGGGAAGAGAAAGGGAAAAGGAAGAGGGAGAAGAAGGGAGGTAAATTCAGGAATCAGGAGGTGGATGACGGGGAAGGGAAAGACATTGGAGAGCTGGGAGTTGAAGGGAAGGAAAAAGTGAAATTTGTTGAGAATGGAGGAGAAAAAAGTGAAAAGGGTAAGAAGAAAGGAGCTGAATTAGGTAATGAGGAGGAGGAGACTGTTGTCGGCGTGGAAGAGAATGGAGGTCCATTAAAGAAGAGGCCGAGGAAAAACGAGAAAAAGGTGAATTATGCTGAGATTGATAGTGCATTAGATGAGGTAGTGTTTGGGGAGAAACATAGGAAGAGCAGGGAGAAGGATGAAGTCTCGGAGAGTAGAAAGAAGAAAGCACTCTTGGAGAATGATGGACTGGGACGTGAGAAAAAGAGTGAAAATAGTGATGTAAACAAGGAGAAGAAGGGAACTGAATTGGGCAATGAGGATGTGGAGAGCGAGGAGGGGAAGGAAAATGTTGTTGTTGAGGTAGAGAATGGAGGTCCCTTAAAGACGAGGCTGAGGAAAACTGAGAAAAAAGTGAATTATGCTGAGATTGATAATGCATTAGACGAGGTAGTTTTTGGGGAGAAGCATAGGAAGAGCAGGAAGAAGGTGGGAGTCTCGGACAGTAGACAGAAGAAAGGGCTCTCGGAGTGTGATGGATTGGAAAGTGAGAAAAAGAGGGAAAACGGTGATGTGAATAGTGGGAAAAAGAGAGCGAGTCAAAAAGGGAAAAAGAAGCTGGAGGAGCAGGAGAAAATTAAAGGAGAAGAAGAAACGGAAGAAAGTGGTGAAGGCAAAGGTGAAGGAGATTCTTTGGTGATTTGCACTGGGACAGGTCATGGGCCCAGGAGTCAGAAAGAGCAAGTTGGGCAGAGCAGCAAATCCTGGTGCACTACTCAGGTAACGAATCTATTTGGTTTATTGTTGATATTGTCTGTTTGATTAATTAATGGCTGTTTACGTCCCGGAATTTGGATTTGCAGTTCACTGAGGAAGTGTGTTTAATGTGCCACCAATGCCAGAGAAGTGATAAAGGCCGTGTCATTCGATGCCTGAAATGTAAAAGGAAGCGCTATTGTATCCCCTGCTTAACAAAATGGTATAGTTCACGATTATTTGGATTATCTCTTGTAATCTTTTGTTCTCTCATTGTGCGTGTATACAAATATATTTGTTAAGGGTGGTGTTTTTTAATCTAAATTAACTCTCAATTATCCATTCAATGGAGGATATTGATTTGTAGTTCATGCTATTGTTTGCTGGGAATTTCATGAATTTGTATGTTATTACTTAGCTTGTGCTTTCCTTTTCTCATGCATGCTTATGCTTGTAAAATGTTATAATGGCGTAAACTTATCGTGCTTTGGTTCTTTTCTTATATCCGAGATTTATTTTGTTTTTCAACGAAAATTTATGGAGGAAATAGTTAACTGTTAGAACACGTGATATCGTGCATGATCTTGGTGTACTGATAGATCTAATCTAATTTTAACCCAACTTATTCGCAACATTACATTCCGGATACAAGTAAATTAGCATATGATGTACTGTTTTGAAATTTTAGCACCTGCTTGGACAATCAACAAGAAAATGACATGGCTTAGACATTTTTTAGTGAGGTTCAATCATCTTGAAAATGTCTATGGTTTAATCCCTCTAACATTGATTTTGTTGCTTAGGGAACTCTTGGTTTATGTTGTAGGTATCCTAAGATGACAGAGGATGATATCGCAAGTGCTTGTCCAGTTTGTCTTGGAAATTGCAACTGTAAATCATGTTTGCGTTTAGATGCGCCAGTAAAAGTATGCTCTCTAGTTTTGCAGATCAGTCTTCTTTATGTATTTGTTAATGGTTTTAATTGTAAATGTGAGATGCAACAACTTTACCTCTACCTCTTGTCTGCAGGACCTGAAAAATTTAAACCTGGAAGTAAGCGAAGAAGAAGAAGTGCAGCATTCCAAGTTTTTACTTTGTTCGCTTCTTCCATTTCTGAAGCGGTTAGATACTGAGCAAATGACAGAGAGAGAAATCGAGGCTAGGATAAGGGGTATTCTTTTGTTTCAAATATTTGGAATTAATTTCATAAGCAATAAATATTTTTCAATGATTCTGTTTAAATTTCAAAATGGTCTTTGTTTAAGCATGTCTGAAATTGATAAAAATGAAATTTTGTATAAAAAAGTGTTGTTCTCATGGGATGAAATGATTGTCTGTTGTTTTGATGGTCAAATTCCCAAGTCTTGTGATTATTTTTTCTTTATTTGTCATGATTTGTGTTTTAAGAATAAATCTTTTCATTATATATTATGTTCTGTGTTTTTCTTCTCGATTGGATGTAGAAGACCTTTCTTTTAGTTGTACTTGCAGTTACTCCAAACTAAAAGTTGCATTAACAAAAGATTGGTTATAGATTTTTAAAAAATTAATCATGAGCATGCACTCTATGCATGTGTTTGTGCTGCTTGTTGGCGCGGAGATGTCTGTTTATCTATTTTTTATGGTGAGCATGATTTATGAATGAGTGGGTAGCTGAAGGGTGCTTGTGCTTCTATGTGTAGAGAGTTGGCCTTCTTGCTTGTCAGATCACTAATAGTTTATTTCTGCAGGTGTACCACCTGCAGACTTACAGATAGAAAATGCTAGCTGCCCTGCAGATGAACGCATGTTCTGGTAAGTTCTTTTTTAGATATCAACGTCTCTCACCATTTCTATTTCGAGGTAAGATTTGATACTAACCCACCTTCTGTGTTTTTTTTTTCTTCAGCGATAATTGCCGAACTTCTATTTTTGATTATCACAGAAGTTGCTCAAATTGCTCTTCTGATCTTTGTCTTCTCTGTTGCTGTGAGATCCGTGCTGGATGCTTGCAAGGTGGTGGGCCGGATGTGGTTATGGAGTATATTGATAGGGGATTTAAGTATATGCATGGTGAACATGAGGAAATAAAAGATGAATTGCTGGCTGGTTCGCCTAAAAAGACTGTCTCTGTGGATTGTATAGGGCCAAAGTCTGGATGGAAAGTGAAAGTAGATGGAAGCATTCATTGTGCTTGTGGTAGTGGCAATTTACAACTGAAATGTTTGTTCCCAAACAAAGAAGTTAATTTTTCAGTTTCAGTTTCAGAGTTGGTAAAGAAAGTTGAAGATGTGTTAAAAAACTGTGAAATTGACTCTGCTAATGCTCCCTTTGAACTATGCATGTGTTTTAATTCGAATGACAATCATGATATCTGTAATGGTAACGAGTTTTTAAAAGCAGCATGTCGAGAAGATTCTGATGATAACTATTTGTTCAATCCAAAAGCCAAAGATATCATGGAGGATGACTTGAAACATTTTCAGTTCCATTGGAAGAGAGCTGAGCCTGTGATTGTTAGCAATGTGCTTGAGACTGCTTCTGGGTTAAGTTGGGAGCCGATGGTCATGTGGCGTGCCTTCCGCCAGATCAAACATGAAAAACATGGTACACTTTTGGATGTTAAGGCAATTGAGTGCCTGAGTTGCTGCGAGGTCAGTGTATTTACCTCTTCTTGTTTGTGTTTCTGCGGTGCATTGAAGACAAAATTTTGCCACCTTTTATTGCTTGATTTGATGCTATTTTCTGATAATCATGGGAGGGTTTATATCCACGATCATTTAATTCAAATCCACAACAAAAGACTTTCTTTTACCGAAACTGATTACATACTACAAAGAGCTCGCATAACATTGTATTATAGCATTTCATGCCTCATATTCTCTCTCACCAAGGTCGAACCACAGTAGACCTTCCTCATCCTTTCTTCTCCATAACAGTCTCCTTGTGAAGCCTAAAACACCTTGCTAGTTGCTAAATTACCTTTCAATCAAGAACCCATTTCTCATAAAACCTAGCTTTGCCATGTCTGCGCCACTACCATCTGAGCCATCACCAAACAATCGCTGCTCCTATGCATCTGAGCTATTTCAACCACTAACAACCTCAGCAACAACCCAAATAATTATCACTGCCATAATAAAAACTCAGCTGCAACATTGCTAGTTGAAATTGAATGAGTTTTCAAATAGTTCTGGCATATTTTTGGTAGACTTCATTATCTCAATTAATCTCTTTCCTGTTGAGCACAGATATTTTGATGCTATTTTCTGGTAACTATGGCTGTGAATCATTCTCCATTTATCTTGATAACTATGCATGCAATCTGTATTGAAATGTCATCACTTGTTATGATCTTTAGTATGAAGGTCAATTCTTGCTGAATGCAGGTAGAAGTTAATGTCCATAAATTCTTTACTGGTTACACGGAGGGAAGGTTTGATGATAAAAATTGGCCTCAGATACTGAAGCTGAAAGACTGGCCCCTATATAAAACATTTGGTGAAAGTTTGCCACGACATGATGTTGAATTCACCTGTTGTTTGCCCTTCAAGGAGTATACTGACCGCCGCAGTGGACCTTTAAACCTTGCTATCAGGTTGCCTCAGAATTCTTTGAAGCCAGACATGGGGCCAAAGACATATATTGCTTATGGATTTCCAATAGAGCTTGGGCGTGGAGATTCTGTTACCAAGCTTCATTGTGACATGTCTGATGCGGTATGTTTGTTTCCTTTATTCCTGTTCAGATAAAAGAAGATATAGTGGTGACAGAAAGAGAATGAAAGGTTAGAAATCAATAAGAATGACACATCCTTCTGAAAAAACCTGAAGGGTGAATTCCATCAAAAAAGTTAAGACAACTTAAAATTTCCTTTCTTAGTGTGCTATGTTCAGTTTTTCTTGGAGGCCACATTTTATTGCTGAATTACAAAGCCATGCTTTAATTGAGATATCACAGGCTTAGATTTGGGAGCTTTGAAACTATAGTCAGGGATCAGCATCGTGTCTTATTCCAAATATTGCATAAAAATCAAAGAAAGTGAATTTAATCAGCAGTGGATATTTTCATTAGTGATGCTCAACTAACTGTTGTATGATACTCTTTGTATGAGTTGTGTTTGAATTTTTTTCCAACCTGCTTAGAGAAAAGGTAATATTTTTTGGTCTGCAAACATGAGGTTGCAAAATTGATGCTTGACAGCAAGCTCTCAGTGAGAAAATGGTCAAGAACTGTCACATTTCTCTCACTAGGATTCTGCTGGGATGGGGCAATGGCTAATGGCTTTTTTGTTAATGACGGATTTTCATATATTCTGACATAGAAAAATTTAAGACTTGAAATGTGGAATTTTTCCTTTTTCCCGCCAGCAGTGAATCTTGATATTGTAGTATCTACTTGTGCTGGGCCTATCAAGATTGGGATCTGAAATAATTATTTAACCTCATGATTATTTTGTGCACAATAAATTTGGCTGCTTTAGGTGAATGTTTTAACGCATACTGCTGAGGTATCCTATAGCGATGGACAACTTGCTGAGATTCAAAATTTGAAGCTTCTTCACTTCAAACAAGACCAGAGAGAACTTTTTGGATATGATCAGAATGTGGATAAATTTGATGTTAACAAGAATGGTGGTGATGCTGGTAGGTCACCTAATGATTATGTGTTTATTATCTGGTGAAGTTGATGGCCAGACTTACAATTTTCTGCTTAATGGTGCTGCCTTTCCAAATAAATCAGGGAAATCTGCTGAGAAGGAAGAAGTGATTCAAGGCAAAATCTATGAGAGTGGACCTTTAAATTGTGCAAATGAGTTGGAATGGTCTGATGCTTTAGATGGAGGTGCTGTTTGGGATATTTTCCGAAGAGAAGATGTTCCTAAATTGCAGGAGTATCTCAATAAGCACTTCAAAGAATTTAGGCATATCCATTGTTGCCCTTTACAGAAGGTAATCGTGTATTGGCTATCTTGTTTACCTTTGGCCCATGGTCGTGTTATAACTTTCAGATTTGCTTAATTCAAGGGTTTGGAATAAACAGTCTATATTCCATGCTCAAAAATACCCTGTTGTGTTTCCTAATTCATGGTCAAGAAAATGAATGTTGTGGTAAAGCTTTGGGTAACAAGAACACAAGTTATGCACTAATGCTTTTAAAAAGAAAAATCTTGAATTTGTTAAATGGCATCTGTTAAAGAAATATTCTAGGGTGCGTATGGAAAGGCACCATGAATGCTATGAATTGGTTGGGGAAAGTTGGGATGAGCATGGTAGCTGATCGCAAAAGAGAGACTGTTTTGTCAAAACTGAATTAAATGGACCAACTAAATCAGATTACTGCTGGTTGTCTGAATTTGTTGCATAAATTGCTTGCATCCTTGAATTAACTGCATGAACTACTGTTCTTTTGGTGTCGTAGGTTGTTCACTCCATACATGACCAGACATTTTATTTGACTCTAGAGCACAAGAGGAAGCTAAAAGAGGAATATGGTTAGTCCTGTAATGTATATAATAGGTTCAGTCAGTTTCTTTTTTCCTCTGGATTTTGAGGTTTATAATTATGCTACTGACACTGATGTGCAGGCATTGAACCGTGGACATTTGTCCAGAAACTTGGAGATGCTGTCTTTATTCCTGCAGGCTGTCCTCATCAAGTTAGAAACTTGAAGGTAAAATTTGTTCTGTTTTATATTTACCCGGAAACTTTGTGTGGCAATTCCTGCTGGTCTTTTTTTGAGCAATGAAATTGACGGCAACGCTTTGATCTTGATCATGGAATTAGGCAACGTAGGAGGTTCAAAAATTAACAATGTCCTATTCATGGTCTCCACAACTTTGTAGCTATTTTTTTGTGTGTGTGCACTTCATGGTCTAATGGTGTTCCTGGTGTGCTATGGTCCAGTTCCTAAAATTTTAGGATGAGGTGGATCTACTGAATTATTCAACAGTCTAGATCTCTTTACATTGGATGTGGATGTAGTCCTTTGATGACTTGGTAGTATAACTCTCAAGTTTTCTACTGTAATGTGCTTATGTTTTTAGGTCTTGTCTTAAATAGTTGAATATTAAATCTGGGAGTTTAATTGCCATTAAGTAGTGAGCTTCCTTGTTCGTGTGGTGGTTTATACCAGTGGCACATACACACAATCAGAAATGCAGACTGATTTTCCATGATAACTAATTTGTACATGTACAGTCTTGCATTAAGGTAGCACTTGACTTCGTCTCGCCTGAAAATGTTGGTGAGTGCATACATTTGACAGAGGAATTCCGTCAGCTTCCCCCAAATCATCAGGCCAAGGAAGACAAGCTGGAGGTATTTGTAATCTTCCTATTGTGTCTTATAATAATGAAAAGTGCTGAAACCCATTTGTCAATCTGAAGGGAATGAATCTTTGGTCATTGAGATGGTTTCCTTGAAAGTGTTGTGAATTAGAGAATGGAGTCTTTCATGTAAAAGTTGGCCAATTTTATCTGATGTGAATGTCTTTATTTGATACTCTCTTCTTATCCATCCAAAGAGTTAGATCAATTTCTTCATTTAATCATTCTATAACACATTTAATGTAGGACCTCTGAAATCTACAATTTAGAGTTATTCTATGATGATATTCTGGTTAATGCTGAAAAGTTATAGGATCTTGTAGTAAGAGAAATTGCATTAGAGTGAAAAGAGCTGATTTGGGGATGAAGTGGGGGCATTACTCGGTTTTTTGAGTAGTCCTGTCGTATGCATACCATGGAGAGTTTCATTTCTCCCTGGTTACCACATGTTTCACAATAGAAGAATCTCTGGTGTGGTAGTAAAATCTTGCAATATGATAAACACAAGAAGAATGAAGACCAAGGACTTTCATTGCAAAATAATGAAATACTATAGAATAGCCAAGCCTGTGCGTCCAAATCATTGTTCGAACTGCAAGTGCTGTAACATTGCTCTCAGCATTGCCATCTCTGGTCACAACTGTGATATTCAGCTGCTCTTGATTATTTTTATCATATCCGACAGTCTTTACCTTATGGCACCATAAAAACCCACAACCAGTCGCCATACATTCATTTTTTTGGTTGCACTGCATTTTACTCTTGGTCACTTGTTGATCATGCACTGACTAAATCTAACCCGGGGGGGTTTTGATGCAGATAAAGAAAATGTTACTTCATGCTGCGAGACATGCTGTAGATTCTCTGATGAAGGATGGAAAGTGAGTCACTAACCATTCATGCTTGTTTTTTAAGTTAGTACTCAGCGTATTCGTATTTCAGTTCTTTCTTTCCCTTTTTTATTAAATCATTGCCAAAAGGATTTTTTTAATATATGCTCATGTCATTAGTTTGGAATGACGCAGCCATGTATTTATGTAGCATTTTGATCTGTCTATGACAGGGCTTGTGTGTAATAAGTGAAAAAATGCATTCATTCTGTCCATAAAAGAATTGCTCATTATATGCAAGTGATTCCACTGAAGGAAAACAGTGAAGTGAAATGTTTGATTATACTAATTGCTCAGTGGAACACTCGATGAAATTAAATTGAGGAGCAAAAAGGAAAAAGATCAACTTTTTTTTTGTTGTTGTTGTTGAACGTTATTAAGGTATGCTATAATCTCTTTTTGTTAGATTACCACGCTGCTGCTGTCGGTAAAGCAACCTTAAACTTTGTAGCCTCTTGGTGCAAATGTGAAATGCAGATGTTTTTCTTTCTGGTCACGTGTCAAGGAGAACAGTTCACTTGGATTATTGGTTCTGAACAATCGTTTGTTATGCATTTCATTGTTATTTTCTTTTGTTAAAGCAACCGAGTGTTTGAATTGTTTCATTTCAGAGTGGAGAAAACCGAGAAGGTTTGAGAAAAAGAAGGCTGGGAGGAAGAAGGGGTGACTTGCAGTGTCATCATCCTTAGGCAGGATTTGTTTTTGTTTCAGGTGTTAGTTTTATGTTCCAGGTTCATAAAATAGTCACCGTAAAAAATCTCCTCTGTTCTCATCGTCGTCAGTGGAGTAGATTCTCTTCTGGGATTGTCACCTACTACAGTTGAACATTTAATTTTTGTTGAACGAGATAGAAGCAGAGGAAGATGATTTCTGTACAAGGTTTGATTGGCACGGCACTAATGCTGGATGTTTCTTACTAATACTCCGTAGATGCTTGCTTTATATTTACTTATCCCAGGTCATGAGTTTTATTACCCAAAAATTTCAAACTCGCTTTACTAATTCTTGTGTTTGAATCTGGATGCAAGTGTCTGAGTAGTCTGCATTACTGAAACAAGAACTGGGACGGCCGAAAATCATGGATTGCGCCTCTGGTTTTTTCAATGGTTTCACCTGGGTTTTTTTTATAAATAATTTGCAATAATATTTTTTAAAAATTATTTTTAATATAATATGATCTAAAAATATACTAATATAAAAAATTTTTTTTTTTAAATATGATTTTAATCGTATTCTCAAACAGTAAATCAGTCAGCAATATAAATTAAACTCACGTAGTGGCTGCTTTACATTTTAACTGCTTTCAAGAATAATACTCCATGTACAGTTTGCATAAACATGAAATCAACAAAGAAAGCTCATATAAAGATCTGGCATCGTCTGAATGTCATTTTCTTGAATTGGATCTGCTTGCGACAATGTTTCTGAAAATGACTGCCCAATCACCACAGCTGGAATCAGTAATAAAGCATTGGTCTGGACCAGATCCGATTGGTGAAGCTGGAACCCCTACAGCCTCGGAATGTATTTTGCTTGAATTGCGGGAACCTCCTCTTCAGCCCTCGGCGAAGGCAAACATTGAAATCTATCAACCCAATAAGAAGTCACTACATAGGGGCTGCGCTATGATGCGAGTACATTTTCTCCGATATAAAAAAGAATGCTAAAACGATTCATGTATTAAAAAAAATTCAAAAAAAAATCTAGATTTAGGTTATAGGCTACAGTAAATTTAATAAATTTAAATAATATTAAATAAAAAATAAAATGACAATAATAAATAAACTTATAAAAAATTAAAAGACTATAAAATTTAATTATTAAATAATTTAATATTAAAAAATAAATTAAAAATAATTAAAAAAACAATAAAAAACACTATAAGTTAACTCGTGCTAACTAATTAGCCCCGCAATCTTGGATAAATAATTAAGATAATCTTATATAAAAAAATAAAAAAAACATGAAGATTAATTTTTAATAAATTAAATATTTAAAGAAAAATTAATTTTTTTATATATAAAAGACCAAGGTTAACATGTGAACATGGTCATGATCACAAGACCAATTCTATATAAAACAAATCTAAAAAAATAACATTTCAAAATTTTAAATCAATAAAATGCTAAAAGATGAATTTGAAAAAAAAATCAAAACAAAAGAAATAATATTATAAAGATTAAGGGCTAAATTTGTAAAGGCTATAATACCATTGCTATTTCACCTCTCAAGAGAGAATTTCTACGTTGTTTTCATTTTATTAATGGCGCTTATTTTTAAGATATTGGTGTGTTAATAACATAATGTTATTTTGCAGGTACCCATATTTCTTGAGGAATTTCCAAGTCTAGTTTCCAGCATAGGAAAGACTCTAAATGGATGCTTCGGATGCGTCATTGATTGTTTTGGATCATATTGACAACGAGAGATGTTCAACAAAGAACTATAAATCCAGACACTAGGGCTCACAACATGCAGTCATTTGTAATAGGATCTACAGACATGATACATCTGTCGTCAAACTTTTTCTTTTTTTTCCTTGAAACTTTGCTGCCTTTATGTGTTTGGAGTTGCAGTTGTCAAGGAAGTTCATCAACTTAAGTAGACTGCAGACAACATTCCAACAATGTTCAGTTAATTTTTCTGTAACATAACTCATGTGATGCAGGCTAACTGGGAAAGATGAGAAATTGGTATCTCAGCTATGCCTGACTTTCCTGCCGAAAGCTAAAATTAGAAAGGGAATGATGTTAGAAAGTTCGCAATCTGTCTTTTAATTTTTACTTGGAAGGATACGATAGAAGATATTTTAAGAGCTTAAGAAAGAACGACCTCATTAATACAAGCAAATATATTTTAAGAGCAGTTTAATTTTTTACTCTTCTGTTCACTTGAGAGATGCCGATGGCTCTATGGCTACAAACAAATTTTAATATTTAGATGAAGTTAAGAAGGATCGCTACCTTGAATCAGTCAAGACTGATCAAGCTTGCAATGAACTAAAGAATATTCTTGCGTGGTTTGGCTTTTGGGCACTTGGCTAGATGATAAAATCTTCCTAAACTGCGTGGCCCATGTTAGGACAAGGGGATCCATGATCCATGCTTCTTAACAAGTATGGCAAAACATCTTGATTTGATTTTCTGCTGCTGTTCCATCTGGACTTTTTTCGTTATCAAAGTAAGATGGCAATGTCAATAAGCGTTTAGCTTAACCCAGTGAGACCCTCCCCTTCTCCGAACAGCAAGGCGCACATACAGTTCTTCCCTTGCTAACCCTAAACACTGAGAAAAATGGTAAAGTGATGGACACTGACTTCTATACAGGGGTGATAATTAAGATATGGGAATTTTCGAAACTTAAAACTAGGATATTTGGAGATGTCCGTTTCTGCTGTTATAAGCATCAATTAATTAAATAGCAGTCATATATTACCACCTTAGATGAGTTTCTTTGGCTTAACCTATCCAAAATATAGCATCAATGACTTGTTTTGAGATCAAGACTGACTATTCATCCGGCAGAAAAGATAGGGTTTATTTCATATCCTGTCTGTTTTTGGTGCATTGTATAGCAAAATATAATGTTTTCTTGTTCCACATGTAATATGGATTCTAATGAAGCTGAGATCTTGCTAATTAGAAACATTATGCTTTTGAGTACTAATTACTGCCATACTTCTATAAATAAATGAGTTGTGGATTCAGATTCTTTAAATGTAATTACTTGAATTATTAGAAGAAAAAGCTATGCAACCTTCAAATAGAATTCAATGATAGTTTTAATGCATGCAATGTTTTGATCATGTTCATAGAAAAAAAATCATGTTGCAAATTATTTGATCAAGTAAAAAATACTTTCTTTTTATAGAAGTTTTTTTTGCTGGATTCATTTGTAAATCATGTTCATATAGAAGTCATTAGAATTATTTTCCCGACGATTCAACTCCCCCTTCCCCTTCCTTCTCCAACCCTTGCAACCCACCTTACCAGATCCAATCCTCCCTTACCACCAAATTTTAACCTTTCCCCCCGTCTCCCGTCCCTGTCTCGTTGTACTTTGAGAGGTTGCCCCCTAACTGGAAAGCTTCTGACCTAAAAAGAGTCTTCTCTAGGGCTGGTAGGGTTTTAGACGTGTGTGTCGCTAACAAGCTCAATCATATGAACTGAAAAATTTAGTTTTGTTTGGCTTGAAGGGAAAAACAACAAGGATCAACTTCTCAAGGAGCTCAATATAATTTGGATTGACACATATAAACTAAGGGCAAATCTTGCTCGTTACAACAAACATGATGGAGTTATGAAGGGTCGAAAGATATCACCTAATAGAAAAATAGAGGGATTTAGAAAATGTTTCTCTTATACTAAATCACTTGGGGACCATCGTTCTTTCACTGATGTGGTTAGGATTGGCAATGTTCGTGGAAGGAAAAATACTCTAAGCAATAATAAATCATTCTTAAGTCCTGAAGGTGCGAATCAGAACCTGGTTTTTTTTATGTTGAAGATGGAGATATGGAGTGGTTGTCTAGAAGTACAGTTGCCTACGCCAGATCCCCCAAGGTTATTCCTACTCTGCATGAATATTTCTCCAAGAAAGGCGTCTGCTATTGCCTTCCTAGACATATAGGAGGTAATAATGATGTCTCGTTTACCTTCGATAGATCAGTGGAATTAATGCATGATATGTCTGATGATGTGTGTGACTGGCTTTCTCGATGGTTTGATATGGTGAAACCATGGGAGCCTAATCTTATTGCAACCGAAAGTTTTGTTTGTCTTAGAGTGGAAAGTGTTCCATTACAAGCTTAGAATACTGATTTCTTTCAGTTCATCAGTGCTATGATGGGAAGATATATCACGGTGTATAATACTACTTTCAAGAAACTCAAGTTTAACATATGAAGAACCCTTAAATAATGTCACCTCTCTTAGATGCTTTATTGCCAAAACCATTCGGGTGGAGATAAATGGTTATATTTTTTACATCAAAGTAACTTGAGAGCTTTTCCTTGAAGTTAATACAAGTGTTATAGACAAGAAGAAAGCTATTGATGTTTGGGCTAGTAATGTGAGTCAATCCTCCTGCCCCAAGGACTCAGTTTTTTCTAATAACTGTTATAGCCATAGGATGGAGGTCAATACTGCCAAGGCATCTGGAGATGAAATTTCTATATCAGGCATCTGGAGATGAAATTTCTATATCAACAATGATCTGGTGGATAATTATGATGTCAATGGTCTTGATGCTATATTCAAGGTTCAGTCGGTTGAGAATGATTTTTAGGACCATGATGGAAATGGTTATGTTCTTAAGACAAATTACGTTGATAAGGAACAAAAAGTAGAAGGCATCTGCACTTGAAATTACTGATCTATCATTATCTGATGGGAGTATTAGGAATAAGAACAGAGTCATCTATCCTCTTCCGGTTATGGATTGTGATGATGATTATTCTGCTCCTTGCCAACCATGTACGGAGAAATCATCAAATAACAGGAGACATGAAGGAGATTGGAAAAGCAATCTTTAAACCTCTCGAAGAAGGAAACCAGGTAGTGAATACCCTAAGCAAATTCATTTACAAGGAGAGAGAGAGTAAGATGTCAGAGAGGAGTTTCTGTAAAGCTTTTCTCTGAGGCATGGTTGCACCTTACTAGTCTGTTTAAGAGTGGCAGTGGGTTCTAGCTCAGCAGTGGCAGTGGAAGGGATTTGTTCCTTTTCTCAGCATATAAATTCAAATTTTATCATGTATGCTTGTCATCCCGTGGTGTCTTACCTGTTCACTGGACTTGCAGGATATTCAGTGGACCATGTGAATTAGTCGTGGTGGACGTAAGCTGACCCGAACACCACACGTAAATCAAAAAAAAATGCAGTGGTAATTATTTTTTATTTTAAAATATATTAAACTAATATTTTTTATTTAAAAAAATTATTTTTGATATTAATATATTAAAATAATCTAAAAACATAAAAAATATTATTTTAAAATAAAAATTAAAATTTCAAAAACATTTTTAAATCACAATACCAAACACAATAATTTAAGTCTGAGTTGTTGATTTTTTTTATTATCTTGATCTTTCTTGTAATCCGTCTTATATAATCAATTGTGTGATATTTTCATTAATTTTCTGTAAACTGCTAATAATTTCTCATCTTTTAAAACTCTTTCCACTATCTTATATCCACAAGAGTTGATGTCGCCTTTGAATTCCATAGCCTGTTACACCTGCTTGTAAAGTTAAGTTAATCTTGTGTGCATGTTTATGTTTATATATATATATATATATATATATATATATGGTAGTAACCATTATCTTCTAAGTTTGTTTTAATTAATCCTAGTTATTATATAGTTATCATGTAACTCTATTATATTCTTTTGTTTATCTATTTTCCCTGTATTTTTATAACTTAACCTATTAAATTCACAAATTAAATAATGATTTTTATTAAGTTTAAAAAATTTATTTTTTATTTATTTATACAATAATAAAAATAAACGCTCATAGTAGCATGTATTAGACTGAAAAATATGAATACACAACCGCTTCATTTCTGAATTTGGAAAAAAAAACTGCTAGATCTCCAACACTGAGGCCAGGCCTGTCGTGCTACTCGGTACATATTGTGCTTGAAATTCTGCATTGTTCATAACCTTTACGGGATTCATCGTTCAATCTAATAATAATATCATAATTTGGTTGGTGCCTACCCTCAAATTCTCAAATCATATTCATTAGCTTGTTCGAAAAATTTAATCTACTGGTTAGGCAGAATATTGTACCTGGGGCAGCATACTAATTGACAGTTCCGACAGACACTACCAAGAATTCTGAAGGGAACTCCATGAGTTGTGACTTGACTTGATTTGGCTATTAGCACCAAGTCTTTTCTGCATCGCATGCTTAGTAAGGGAGAACATTTACAAGCATCTTCATCGTCGAATTTCCCAGTAGCATTTTCTCCGCCCTGTTTTCTACATCACAGAAAATGAACAGCTCTGATTGAAGGGAGCTGTTCTGCTTTCGCCCATCATGAGCTTGTTTCCTGCATCCAAAAATGTACATAGTTTAGAAAAACATCCTATACAAAAACAAGTTCTAAGCGAAGATGGCTTGTGCTCAATCAATTCACCTTCACAGTAATGGAAAATTGAGTTATTTTTGCCTCTATAAAGCTGGCCATCCATTATCATTATGGACTTTTCCATTGCCAATTCGTATTAAAATCTGACAGCAAATGTTTCGTCCAATCCATCTTCTTCACTTACCAACCAACCATTTCTTTCCATGACAACTGAACTCCAAATTATGTAATCAGCTACTACTCTCTTTATTTATAGAATGAATTATGCAACAATAATACAATCAGCTCAGCTGCAGCCACCACCCCAACCTTTTTTTCTAATCCTACAAATAAAATAAATATATTACATTCTATTAATTTATGTTTTGTTTAGTTGAAATGAAATAATTATTTAGATTGGATTTAGAGTTTATGGTGACTATAGGATTTGTTGAATTAATATGAAACTAGTTAAGAGTATCATTATTTAGAGTTGATTTAATATAGTTGAACGACACGATCAAAGAGTTGATGTCTTATCCCAAGTGCAGGAGTATCAAAGTAAAATAACCCGGCAAAACCGGGGTCGAACCACAAGGAAGTGAATTATATAAATTATAAATAAAAAAAAATTAAAGAGAATAATAACAGAAAAAGAGTTTAAAAAAGTTTTAGGATGTGATATTGATGTAAGGATTAAACAATAACAAAACATATGTCAAGGCTATAGGATTCACTAATGGTATTTCAAATAAATATAATATAAACTCCTTTTATTACTCAACTAGAAACCACACACAAAGGAAGTTCTAATCGGATGATTTGTCATTATTAGCTCATTATAAATTACTAACATGATCATATTAATTATCTTATCTAAGTAATACCATACTTATAAATATCATCAAGCATTCATGTTGCTAGTTTATGTTAACAACAAATCAAGTTTTTATCATAATAATGATGTCGACCGAAAACTATGAAGGATCAAGCATTTGATGTACTAAATATTATACAACACAAATTTAAATTAACCATTTAATAAGCAAGGTATTAAGAATTAGTAAGATAAAAAAATAAAACATGTTAATAACAATCTTTCTTGGATATAAATATTTAAAGCTCATGTTGAGTTTATATTATACCTATTCTAACACCATTAGAAAAACCTTTTCACCTTGACATAATTAACTTAGCTAAACATTAAGAAGGAGAAAAACATAAATAAACAATATAAGAACATGAACATAATATAAGCTAACTAAGTATAAGAAAGGAAATGAAAGAGCATAAACAAGTGATTACTATAGCATAAAAGAAAACTTGAACATTACAAAGATGTAGAGAGAAAGCAAGAAGATAACTTTGATATGAAAATTAATATGACTAAATACATGGAAAATGCCTCCTTTTATAGGCTAAGTTTCAGAACTATCGATTGAAGAATTGGTGGGCATCCATTGATTTGGTGGCTGGTTTTTGACATTAATGGCTGCTGTTTTTTTTTTATATTATGGGCTGATTTTTGATATTGTTGGCTGGCCAAAATGTCATTGCTCACATCAGAATTATAGCCAACTGAATTGTGTAAGTTGTGGGCAATTGTCTCGGCTTTCCATAAAAAAAAAAATCAGAGCTCATTTAGACTTCTAGAACTCAAGATATGAGCCAAAAACCGAATAGTGTTTGAGCTGCAGGACAGCTTTCGACGTCTTCGTTGTTGCTAAGATTTGAGCTTGAAAATGGCAGAACTGGGTCTTGAAGTCCATATACAAGTTGTAGGTCTATGTCTTACCTTTCCATTGATATAAAATGGACCTAAATCTGAGATCTACAGCTCCATATATGATCAAATTACCGACCGATGTTTGAGTTTGGAATGCACCAGCAACACTTTGCTAAGTTTGGCCTTCTTTTTATCCATTCAATTTCAATCCTTAAACTCATCAATCAATCCTTTTATTTATGTGATGGACCTGCATTTAGGATGGACATTTACCATGAATTATAAGTATATTATATTTTTAGACTTGCTAATATAAAACATGCTTTTGTTAGGGAATTTAATGATACTTTAGGTGCAATATAATGACATAAATCCTTAATGAGAATGCACTTTTAAGTACTAATCATTGAACATAAAAAATAAGTTAAATTAATTATGAAATAATATTTTTAATTAATTATGTATTGTGTTTAATTGACGTTGAGTTGTTCAAATTAAAGATTTTATATGTATTGTTAGAATAAGCTAATAATATAATTAATTATGCTTAATGATTTAATGCAAGAAAGCATGAATACCGTATTTGTGTGATAAATTACATGTTTAATTGAATTGTTTATAAGTTCGTGGATTTGAATTTTCTTTTTAATTATATTAATTTGCTAATGAGGGGTCAAAAAAGGCATAAAATCAATTAAAAATCTAATGTGTTGATTATTTGTTATATCTGTGTTAATTATTTCAATAATTTTAATATTTTATGAAGGTATGATAGAGCATATATATACTTCATATGTTTGGCAGTGTATTATTCATTGACTTAACATGGAGAATTGTTCCTTTAATTTATTTGACTCCCTTAGATGATTTTGATATTATCTCCACATATAGCTAGGGATATATATCTTGCATATATAGAGGGGTCAAACAAGTTAGGAGATGTTTGTTGCTTCTATAGATATGAAGTGAGAAATACTATTATTATTTTAAATTTTTGTTATCTCGTTGATTTTTTTAGATGGCTAAACTATATTGCTAAGATCAGGTAATGCGACATTTCAGTTACAAGCAACACATTTCAGTTGACAATAGCACAAGTGATGCATTGCAAGTTATAACTTATCGAGGTAAAAATAATAATTATAACTAGTTAAGTTGATAAGGAGCATATATTTCACAGTTGGATGCATGAAAGAATTAGATATTCAAAGAGATGTATTATGTGATTATAGATGAGAAGTATATGAAAGTACACTAGTATTACATATTGGGTTATTATTTTGGATCCCATTTAAGTTTCTCTACCTAGATATATACAGTACAAGCAACATGCTTAGCAGATTCAAAATCTTGTAAGTAATCAATTTTTTTCATAATTATAAAATGCTAAACATTGAGTTTTATATATTGATTTTTTAATTTAATATTATTTTTTTATTAATATTAGGTTGGTTTAATACTATAAGTTGGTTTAAAGGCCACACTTTATCTTTGTAATACTAATAAAAAAAAGCAAAGTTTACACTGTTAAGTCCTCGTGGTTAAATGTTTGCTGCACAGAACTTGATGCTTTTAGAGAGATGTTAAGTCTTGATGATGTAGAAAATAAGACCACTTAAGCAAGTACAAGAGCTAGATCCAATCATGCTACTGATGAGTTCAAATTATCCAGCATATAATATAGACATAGAAAGATGAGTTATATATTTATATATTTTAAGATTACTTGAAAATCCTATTATTGAGTTATTTTTATTTATTTATTTAAAGTGTGTATATATTTTTTTCTTCGATTCCTAAAGCTATTTTGTAATTATAAAATGTAAAAATTTATTGAATTTAGTTATAATTTGTTGATTGTGATTTTTTGTTGTTTTCTTAAGTATGATAAAATTTTGAATGTAGTTACTAGATAGGGGAAACTTTATCCAAATTTTATTAAAATTATAAAACTTTTAACTCTCTATAAATCATAAAGTTGATTAAATTTTATAAGAACAAAAATTATTATTCCATTAACTTTTTCGGTCTTAAAACTCCAAAATTTTTCAAAGTTAGACAGTAGAAAAACAATTCAATCATTTTGGCTATTGTTTTACCATTTTCCAAAACGTATAGTTATTTATGAAAATAGTATGTTAATTAACATTGTGGTTCAAAATCATAATATTTGATTAAATATTGTGGTTTAAAAACACAATAAAATTATAATTAATATCATGGTTTACAATCACGATATTTAGTCAAATATCTGATATTTTGAATTATAATATCATGAAGCTATGTTATTTCATTAAAAAAAATTTATCTTGTATTACTTTTTTTTGTACTAATTACATTATTTATCCAACTAAAGACCATGCTGTTTAAAATTATGATAGATAATACTTGTTTAAAATTATGATAAATAATACTTTTTACTGGAATGTATATGTGTGTGCATACCACCACCACCACTCATCACAACTCCTGTACCACATCCCACATTATGAAAAACAGCTACCGCAGAAACCTCATTAGCACTCTTGTTATAATTGGTAAGGTGACATAAAAGGGGATAACGATAAGCTTTACTGCTACAACAAAGCTTGATTTCCATTCAATGAGAACACAAGAACTGAAATTGTTTTCAATTGAAGATCAAACTCAAAACACTGTCAAATAATCAATAGATTGGCTGTTCCTTTACAAGAGAATTTCCAGACAAAAAAAAAACAAGAACTGATGATTTGCCCCAAAATCAGAAGGCTTAAAACCAATTAATGAAAAAAAATGGGGGAAATGGACAATTGGGGGTCGAGGAATGACAAAAATTAATTCCAGGACACATGTACAAAATTTCAAACAGATATAGAACATAGATCATCAAAGACTTGTCTGATGTTAGGCCTCTCATTTACAGGAAGAATACACTTGAGCGATATGGCAAGCAAATCATCCATTGCCTTCGTTGGTTCTTCCCCACCTGCAATATCCCTGTCAATGCAATCCAGTCGTCTTCCTTCTTGATCGCACAACTGAACCCAATCTGTAAGGTCAACAGCTCCTGATTGACCTGATATTATGTCACCAGCACTTCTTCTGGTTAACAATTCCATCAGGATCACTCCAAATGCATACACGTCAGCCTTGAATGAAGGCGCAGGTTTAGATGCATTATCAAGCTCTGGAGCTCGATATCCTAGTGCTCCAAGATTTAGTATCTGCTCAGCAATGCCAGCAGGTGTCATCAAACGGTGAAGTCCATAATCAGTAAGGCGAGTGTTGTAATCAGGACCTTCCAGAAGTATATTTGCTGGCTTTAGATTTCCATGGAGCATGCCTCTATCATGAAGATACAATAGACACCGAGCAACATCAACAGCAACTTTTAGTCTTTGGCTGAATGACAACAGGGAGTACCTCCGAGGTGTTGTTTCTGTGCAACGTGTGTTCCAGAAAAAGATAAGAAAGAATAGCGGCAGCAACAAAAAAAATACCGACATCCAAATGAAAATGCAAAACACTCCTGTCTAAAACCCAAAATGCATGGTTCTGTAACTCAGAGTTGAAGCAAGCTTAAAGTTAAGGACAACTGACATTGTTGCCTCCATGTTATGTGCACCACAATCAGTTTATCTGTTAGCCTAGACACTGGTAAAGACATGGCATACACATCTGAAGACTATAGAACTAAAATCAAAGCTCACACCTGTCAGATGAAAAGACAAGGAAACTAACAAGGAACCCTTAAGTTTTAGAAACAAGCTTCTGCGGCCATCATTGTACATTTGCAGTTCCAACCGGCTACACAAACTCTAGAACATTACCTGCCATATGTCTGTTTTTTATTCTAAATTCCCATGCTTGTGCAGACAACATACCAACTAAATTCCTATAACACACGTGCAAGCCATATTAATGGGTGATGGAATGTGAAACAGAGAGTGGACTAGTACCTTGCCTTGCAAACAAACATAAACACACCTAACCATATCCAATCCAGTAGTTTCATATTCCACCAAACCATATCATCATTCAAATTACCAAAATCGTTCACTTAAATCAATACACACACAAACACGAGATTTCATCACCATTTACACACGCAATCTGCAATATTCATAATTCTATTGTATTCACCCACTGGAAACATAGGTGATCTATCAAACCAGAGAAAAGCAACATAAATAGACAATTAGTGTCTAAAGTCAGGAAAAGATTCATCATGCAAATAAATGTTTACATCTATAAAGTACTTGTTTCATGGACATGGCTATATTATAATGCTAGTCTCTGCATAAAAAAATTCATAGATCCAGTAAAATTCTTGTCTATAGCACCACTAACGATTTAGAACAGATGTATGGACAGAATAGCATCTACAGAAATATGTTACAGGTACATAGTCCTATCATATTTTATTTAACCGGCACAAAAAGGGTAGCATTAAATTTTTGGTCATACAAAAAGAACACAAAAACAATTGGATTGCTGAAACAACTCTCAATCTTTAACATTCAGGGAAAAAAAAGGGGGGCTGGGGAGAGCAGACATTCCATTTAAGTATAATCCATAGCTCCTCAGTCTACCAGGTTAACTACCTACATAATACACTGAACGAGAACAAATTCCCTAATATATCAGGACACGGAGACAACAAAGCAGTATTATCCTGGATAATCATATTCCAGATTAAATTCTTTTTTTTCCAATGACAAACCAGGCCTAATGCAGGACAACTGGTACAACACAGATCCAATTTGATAGCACCATTGTCTACCTGAGGTTCATTGAATTACAGAACCTTATTCTTGCCATTTTTTATGGTTCCCTTGTCTACTTGATGTTCATTGCAGTAACGAACCTTATTTTTCCAAACCTCAATGATGGGGCAATGGGCTGTGTTTAATCCTTTTTTTTTTGTGCCCATTGTCTACCTCTACAAAGTGAGGCTATGTATCACCATATTCAAGGCAACTGAAGGAAATATTCCTATTTTTTGTAGCAGAATATTTTTGAACATACAAAAAGCAATTATGTATCATGTTTCAAAATAGCATTTAAGTTCAGAAACCAGGATCTGCACCAGTCTTGACATGAGTATTAAAATTCTCTATAATGACTAGGTTGAAATCAAAGAATCAACATGCGGCAGTAATGTAGCATGTTTTTCAAAAACCTATCAAAGTTGGACGATGTACAGCAAAATAAAAACATGATGAGAAATACACAAAATTAGACATAATAAAATGCTTACCATATAGATGTAGGGCCAAGCTATCACCCTGGATATAGTCAGCTAAAAGAAGTCTTTCCTGCTCTCTAGGCCCCCAATAATATGCCCGCAGTGGAACAATATTTGGGTGTCGTATAGAGCCAATCTTTTTAACTTCCTTACCAAATTCTTTCTTATGTTTGACTAGTCCAACCCGCAACCACTTCACAGTCAGCATATGTCCACTGTCTAGAGTAGCCTTATATAAAGTTCCATGGCTGCTTCTGCCAAGAACTTCAGCTGGAGCTCGAGATAACTCTTCTGCTGTAAATGCTAGTGAACTATCAAGGAAGGTCAGTTCCCCAGCCAACCTGTCTGGTGAATAGACATCCAGTTTTGCAGGTTCAACAAAACGAGGTGAGGAAGATAATGGGGAACCCGGGGAGGACTTCCTTCCTGATGTTGTGGGATGGTCATCTAGCAAATTAGGAATTGATGAACTCGCCATCATTCCTTCATTCAAACTATGCTCAATAATTTCAGTTGCAGATTCTGTCTGCCCTGATAATGACCTTGAATTTGCAGTAAGCAAGTGATTGTTTGAAAAACTCAATGATGTTGGAGGGCGGTGAGCATTCAATTGGAATTTGAAAAGGGAAGTTCGGGAAGATCTTCCTAGCTTAGCATCCTCCATTGCTGTTTGACCACTAAAATCACTTCTCCCATGAAATTCTTTCCGCTGTGCCCGCTGATAGGCCAACAAAACAAAAGCAACCATTGCAGCAGCACCGACTGTAGCAACAATTATTGCAATTGTAATATTACGCTTCGACCCGTGTTTCCCTCCTCCAGAAATGTGATCTGGCACAGAATCTGTTGATGGTCCACCGGCCTTTGGGATGATTAATGAAGGATTCCCAGGAAGAAATGAAGTAATATCAAATTTATTTCTCAAATTTTGTGGAATACTTCCAGAGAGATCATTATAGGACATGTTCAATCCAATCAGACTGGATGGAAGCTTGTCAGGGATTTTACCCTGAAAATTGTTGGCAGATAAATCAAGGTACTGCAAGTAGGTTAGCTTGCTCAGTTCAACTGGCAGCTGTCCTGCTAAGTTATTATGTGAAAGATTCAGTGATTTGAGATTGGCAAAGTTGCCTATGCCAGAAGGCAATGGACCGGATAATGAATTTTGAGAGACATCAAGAGACTCCATCAATGGATAAGAAGGTAGAACTAATAATTCGCCTGCACCTGATCCTTGAACTGGAATTGGCCCTGAAAACTGATTTCCTGAAAGATTCAGGTTCGTCAAGGTCAGTGAAGTAAAGAAACTACCCGGAATAGGCCCATTGAGTTGATTCAAGCTGAGGTCAACTGAAGACAATGTGGAAATGTCCCACAACTGAGGAGGCAAATTGCCTGTTAGGGAATTATTCCTAAGATTAAGTTTACTTAACCTCAAAAACTGAGGAGTCAAGTCTGGCAAGCTTCTGGATAACTGGTTTGAACTCAAATCAAGAACCTCCAAAGTGGCTCCCCAATTTTGCATGACAGACATGTCACCAGTGATCATATTTCCACTCAAATCCAGAACTGAACATCTTTGAAGAAAAGCGGGCAAGTGACCTTTTAAACCATTTGAAGAAACATTCAAAACATTCAAAGTTGTGGAGTGAATTCCATCAATATAACCTGCAGAGATATAAAATGAGAAATTCAGACACAGAGAACTCAGCGTTGAGTGGTTACGGAAGCAGAAAACAATGGTATACAGCCATCTATCTTAAAACAAAATGTGAAACCAAACTTCTAGAAATCTTTTATTTTCAATTGCTTTATATGCATTCACTGTTCAACTCTCTCAACAGAAACATCCAAAATACAATTCAAAATATTCAGTTTGCATATGAAATGCGAAAGGCCATTGTAAGGGCACATATACTTGTTCATGCTCATTTTCCTGCTACTCATCTACAGGACTAGACCCAAACATTTCCAGTGTCAACTCCAATGCGGCAGGTTGCACTTCATTTAAAAGAAACAACATCTTAGCTACGCTTCTAGAGTCCAAATCAAGAAAGCCACGTTTTGACCATACCTCTAGCGCCCAAATCTAGAAATTCACCACTGGCACCTTGGAATACGATCCCTGTATGTGGGTTTACTATTTGTAGAAACCCATTTTTAGAAAAATCGGGTAAACAATCACAAAAAAATGTGACTTCCACAAAATAAAGTCAAAATCCAGGTTTTGAGAACTACAATTGGATAAAATTCACCAGAAATATCACTTCATTTGACTATACAGTACACCCCAATCAAAATCCTAACAAAAAATAGAAAAATCCAAAACCACATCAAATAAAAATTAAAAACAAAAAATAATAGCATAAAGAAAAGTCAAGAATCACCAAACCTGTAAATCCATTGCCACTAAGATCCAGTTCTTCAATCGGTATCGACCCATTCAACAATTCCTCGGGTATACCTCCAAAAAGCTGATTATTCCCCAACCTCAAAACCTTCAAATTCATCAAAGATCCAAATGAAGGCAATTCTCCATTAATCTCATTATTCCCCAAATCCAAAACCTCCAAATTCCTAAACAGTCCAATTACGTCTGCTTTCAAAAACCCACCATTCAATTTATTCTTTCTCAAATTCAAAAGATGCAATGTATTGGCCAAACCTGACACATTCTCTCCACTTATGTCACTAAACCCGCCAGAAAACTCATTATCACTCAAATCCACTTTTTCTAAATTAATCAATTCACTTAAGACCGCACTAATATCACCCCAAAACCTATTAGAACTCAAATCCAAAACCCTCAATTGCTGCAAATTCCTAAACCCAACTGGTAAACCGACGGGAAACCCGCCTTCGAAACCGTTCGTTGACAAGTTCAGATACTTTAAATTCCATAACTCCGCGATCCGACCCGGGATCGGGCCTGAAAAGTTGTTATTAGACAGATCCAAGTACTGTAACGAGCTCATTGATCCCAATGCGGGTACAAGGCGGCCCGTAAACTGATTACCCGAAAGTGAAATATTCTGCAGGGATTTGAGGCTTAGCAAGGTGGAGAACTTCAAGTCACCGGCGAGACCAAGGCGGTCTAGGGTAATAGAAATGACGGAATCGTGGTCGCAGGAGATACCGGGCCAGGAATGGGGGCAAGAATTAGGGTCGGGTAAAGCAGAGGGGTCCCATTTAGAGATGATATGGAGCGGGTCGGATTGGATACCTTTTTTGAATTCGAGTAATGATCGGAGGTCGGAGCCGGAAGTGAAGAAAAAGAGTAGAGAGAGAGTGAAAAGGAAAGTGAAAAGAGTCATTTGAAGAGTGTAGGAAAGAGAAGACTCTGTGCTAGTGGTTCGTTAGAGAGAACATTTGATTTTATTTTGCTAGAGAGGTTGGAACCCTAGCTGGAACGTGAAAAGGTATCTTGAGACAGACAGAGAGAGAAAGAGAGCAGAGGGTTAAAAAAAAAACGTTGAAGAGGGAGAAGAATAGAGAGTGTTGTGTTTTTTTAAAATGGCGGTTTTAGGAGAGGGGGGATGAGGTGGAGAGTGCTGGTTGGTTGGGGTGGGGGAGTAACTACGGACTGTAAAGGACAAGCCTTTGCTCTCTTTCTTTGCTGTCCCACTGCACTGCACCTGCACTGCTCCCTCCATGCATGTATGTATAGTGTATGTATGTCTCTCCTTCTTCTCCTTTCGTGTAACCTATGGTTAGGGTTTGACCCAATTGTTGAATATTCTGCACCTTTTCTACAATTTAGGGTCACAAACTCATTGTAATTATTAAAAGAAATTATTGGGAGGTTTATATGATCCATAATTTTAAGTTTCATAAAATTAGTTATGATGTGTGCAAACTGATTTGGATATCCACATTAATCTAAAAAAAAAGACCATTTAAAAAATTATTGGATGGTTCATATGTGAAAATTGACTCCAGATATATTATTAATATCTAAAAATAATTATAATTATATATACATTTTTTTATTTGATAATAAATAGTATTCTTCAGTTATTTTACATGTCAATTTAAATTAAATATTTTATCTAGATAATTCTTAATGTATGGCTTCCACATTAATCTACAACATTTAAAGTTTTTGAATATTGATTATTCTATTATATAAATTTGAAAAATCAAGAGACTTTTCTCATTAACCATCAACTCTTTGATATTGACATCTAGTTTTAATGTTAGCATCTTAATTATTTATATTTAAGCATATGCATTATAGAAACCTCTTAACCTCAATTTACTTGAATTTAATTTTTGAAATTACAAAGATTTATCAAATCAGTTTTTATACATTAAAATCTATTAATTCACTAATTAAATTTAAATAAATCAAGAATATTTATTTAGATTTGTATATCATCTTATTTTAGAAGGTATTTAAAATAGTATTTTAACCTAAATTTTTAAAAGTATTTTTTTGCTTCAAATTAAAAAACATCTATATATTTTTGAATTGTTTTGATTTATCAATATCTAAAATGAATCTTAAAAAATAAAATAGCAAACTATTTTAACTTAATTTTAAGTAAAAACAAGGACTTCGAAAAAAACAAAGCTAGAAGTATCTATCACACCCCCGTTGATTTAATATAATTTTGACTACGTGTGCTTGCAATGTGCATCACGCAAATATACGAGAGAGGACCCTACTCACATGCTCTCTAAGGATTTTTTTTGTTTGTTTTGACGTGTTAGTTGGTGTTTGGCGTTTTGGGTCGGACACATGGTGTAATTGGAGGAGAGATTGAAGGGGCATTTGCCATTAGTCATAACTCAAGAAAATTCGTCGTCTTCTTCTCCCTCTTCTTTCACTAAAATAAAAAATAAAAAAACTGGACTTGGAGAGGGAAGTCAGCTGTAGTGGGTGTACAGAAGGAAGAAGATCTTTTATGAGCCGGCGGCAGACAAAAGATATGTGGTAAAATGGAAATCAGGCACGGAGTTCAAATTGCTCCGCCAATGCGATCAGATGCCGGGTCTCTGTCGAATTAATGTGTGTGTTTGTATCGTCTTTCATTTGGAAAGTAATTGATGCGATTAGGGCATCCGCTGGGAACCATCCCATTGTCTGCTTAAGATTTTACCATCCACCGTGATTGCTTGAAAAAAATTAAAAAATAAAAATAAAACAAAAACAAAGGCATTGCCGTATATAAAAATAAATATTCTCCGAAACAGTATATTTAACGTTTTCCTCTCGACAGGAGAATTCAATAACGGTATTTCACTTGGATTTTTTTTAGCTGTTTTTTAATTTTATTTTAGTTTATTGAAAATTATATTTTATAATTTATTTTAGTTTATGTGCTGTAAAGTTATTTCAGTTTTTTAAACCGAGTTGATCCAAATAATTTTTATATATTTTTTTAATTGATTTTTTTTAATTTCACCGTTCAACATTAAATTGATTAAAAATTGAGCTTCATAGTTTGTTTTGATTTATGTTCTATAATATTATTCCAATCTCAAAACTTAGATTTGACGGGTTAATCTGAATTGATTTAGTTTATTTTCTTAATTGAAATTTATTTTCAATTTCATCTCTAAATATATGATTGATTGAGATTTGGGTTTAGTAATTTTTTTTTTATTTTGCTTGATTCCTATGAGGTTATTAAGGTTTTATGACCTGAACAGCGGATTTATCATATTAACTCAAGTTCATTTAAGTCGATTTAATATATTATCATTTGAATATTTTAGAAAAGATGTTGACTTGGTTTTTGCAGTGAAACTATATTTTTATCAATCGTTCGAGGTTTTTTTTAGATCTTCCAAGTTGACCAGTTACATTAGATTAATTTCTATATGGTTTAAATATTTTTTATATTAAAAAAACACATTAACAACACCTGAATATGTTTTTTACATCCAAAAAAATTGATCTGACCTCTAGCATAGTGCAAACAATTATCTAATTTGTTGTTATTTATTTTTAGGCTCTCACATAAACAAAAAAAGGAGAGAAAATACAAAAAATCAAAAAAACATTTGAAGAAAATAAAAAAAAAATCAATGAAAAGAATATACCAAAACACCTAGGAAATTACCAAAAACTTGTTGAGGAAGATTAAAATATACAAAATTAGTAAATTTGATAGCGTATTTTCAACTAATAAAGGTCTTATTGGTGAAGAAAACTCAATTTGAGGAGGAAAATCCAAAATTAGATATTTAAGAACTAAATTAGAATTCTTTTAGGTTAAATTGAATTTATTCATAGCTTAATTGCAAGAAAAATTGATTTTTAAAGTTGATTTAGGCTTTAATTAAAAGCAATTAAAATTTGGGGTTAAATTGCAATTTTAAAGAGTTAATTTGGTCAAATAAGAGGTTTAATTATATAAATATTAAAGTTTGATGAGCAATTAAGGATTTGATTGAAAAAATTCAAAACTAAAAACCAGACTAAAAAACAATGCGTGAATGTAAAGGCTAGAATTGACCTAATTGAGGGTCAATTTGAAAAATTCAAAAGTTTGTTGGTCGATTAAGGGTCAAAATGTATAAATCCAAAACCAATGACTAGAATGAGAAACATGGTCAATTTTGAGGCAGATAATTGAGTTTAGCAGGGGTAAAATTGCATGAAAGTAAAAATTTGGATGCAATTATAAGCAATTAGAAGAACAAAGACTTAATTGATATTTTTCAATCTCAAATTAAAAATTCTAAATGACGTGTCTTTTATATTTAATAAAGAGAATCTAAGTGACATGTTGTTCGTTACCTAGACATCCTTATTTCGATAATTTTGGTTGATTGAGTTAACAACTTCGAACAAATGAATGTGAAGCAACAGATCTTCAAATTAAACAAGGTTAGATTTAAATAAAATTATGCGTCCTCTCTATCATCTTCTAGTGGTATAAGGTGACAACGACATCATAGTTGCTCCAACAAAGTCTTGAAAATTGACAACTAAGGCATCCTTGATAATGTAACTACCATGCAAAAAATGATTTGCTTTTCAAGTATTAACACATAAAGGCTTCTCAATAGATTTTTGTAAAGAGTTTACAACACTTCTCTTAAGATCAAGAGGTCAAGAATGGATTCATAACCTCCTAAAATCCTAGTAGAACTCTATAAATAATGTTATATTAATCTCTTTGTTGTTGTAATTTTTACTTAATGAAATTATTTTGAAGTCTTTTCATGTTTTTGATATATTAAAGTTGATGTTTAAGTTTGTTTTTATATATATTATGTATGTTAAAGTAAGAGTGTTTATCCTAGATTTATTAGGCTTGTTTATACATAAAATAGATTCAAAAAACTAATTTTGAATCCATAGTGCATGAACATGCAGGTTGTTTTAGGTTGGCTATTTTTGAATTTGGTATCTCATGCTTGATTTTAATTTTTTTATTAGTTTTTTTAGATTAAACATATTTGTGTATGATATTGTGACTTAATAGGATAAAAGTTGTGTTTTAGAAGCCAAAAACTCTCATTTCTAGGGTTTGGTAGTGGTTGGGCATGACTTGGTTTTTTCTGGGTTTATAAGTGATGTTCTTTGTGCTCTTGGAAAGAGTATTTGTTTTAGGGCCTTAATTTGAATAAATTTTGGTCCATTTCTTTACATAGAACCCTTCCTTATATATTATTAACAAATAATCTAGTGTTTATTTGTATTAATAACATGTTTTTTTAATTATATGATTTCAGTTTAGAACCAAAAACTATTATGGCAAAATCATGATATTTAAACAATAATTAAAATGAATAAATATTAGATCATCAATCCTTACATGATTTTCAACATGCATGTGTCTTCGTTTTAGTCAAATCTGGTTTGTTTTGAGTTCCTCGTTATTGGGTTCGAGTTTAAATGTTCTTGATGTTTTTTATTTTATTTTTATTTTGTATTTGGTTTGTTTTGTTTAGGTTATTATTTTTGAGTGTGTAATATGTTTTTTTTCTAGGTTAAATTAGGATTTTTTTGTTCAGTTTATGATCAAATTAAAAATTTCAGGCTAGCCTAGTTGCATTAACCCAGTCGGATCATTTTGGGTCAAAGACTTAAGACATTATTTGGTTTTCTATATTTTTATTAAGGGTTTTTTTATTTAATGGTGCATTTTACAACCACTTAAGCCTATTTTGGATAGTTTTATTTCAAGAAAAAATGGGTTTTTCCAAACAAAGCCTAAAAAATAAAAAAAAAAATTTCTTGCACATGGAAAAAAAATTAATATGCTTTAGCATGTTTTAAAAAATATTGCATGAATTTGTAATAAATTTGTAAAATTCTAAAGGTTTGTGATACATATTTTTAAAAATTTGGATGAAAAATTATTATTCACTTTTAATATAAGTTATTAAAAATAAAAACTTAAAATGGATTAATATCTAAAATATTATTAAAGATAATAATTAAATTATTCACTTTTAGTATAAGGATAGTATAAAGATAGAAAATCTAAAAAGAGTTAATATTCAAAATATTATTAGGAATAATAATTTTATTACTCACTTTAATACAAGGATAAAAAAAATATAAAATTAATATTCTAAATATTATTATAAATAATAAAGTTCATTCACTTCTAATATAAAGATAAAATCTGCAAGAAATTTTATCTAATAAAAATTCTAGTTTTATCTTGAAAAAAAAACCTTAATGATAATTGAAGGTATTTCACATTTTATTCTAATAAATTCATCACAATAAATCAGTAAATATAAACATATCCAAACTATAGGAAATAAAAAAAAAACAATTTAACTCATACAAAATGTATTAGAAGAGTTAATATTATTTTATTTAATTAATTTTTTATTTAAAATATTTAAAAAATTAATTAAAATTTCTAATAACTATAATACTAAATAACAACTCTTCAATTAATTAAAAAAACCTTCCAGATCTCGTTCAAGAAGGGTTATTATGAAGTTAAAGTTTACTCTTCTCTTTTTTTTGTCCACGATGCTACGAATAAGAATAGTAATAATTGAGACCACAGGTTGTATAAAAATATATATTGACTCGTACTATTATTAGAAGAACAACCTTTTAAACAAACAGTGTTTGGGTTGCATTGCCAAACGTCCCTGTGTATTATTTATAAGCTTTTGCCAGTAAAAAAATGGGTTTGGACGGCTCAGATTGGCTGTCACAGAGAAGTCAAACATTAGAGATTAAGTCAAATAGTGGGTGTCCACGAAGTGTCCTGGTACTGATGATGTGGGGCCTATACTTTTATTGGATGTGGCGATGACAAACCTTTTCAATCCTTTTCTTTGTCAGAATAAACGATCGAACGAACCTTTTTTTTTCAGAATAAAGTCAATTATTTTTTAAAAAAATTTGATCTTATAAAATTTTTTTAAGCTATTTAAATGGTTGATTAACAGTATAATAGTTGTTTATTAAAATATTTTTTATTTTTTTAAAATATAATTTTAATAAATTTCTATTTATATGGCATTTAAATTTAAATGACAGTTGAGAATAATTTATCTATTAGATAGAAAATTTAAAATTAATTCGCATAAACTCTTTATTCATATTTTTAGAGCAAGAGGGAATGAAAAATCCGAACTATAGCCACCTGCTGATGATGTAACTTTGATATTTCTAAAATCGGAAGCAACAAGAGTGTGATGCCTTTGTCCCACTTGGAGGGGGAATCAATGGGATGTGGATCGCCTTAGCCAGCAGCATAAGCAGATTCAAGCTTATATAAGCAATTGTGCCTCAAAAGCAAGATTAAAACAATTAAAGTTTTCCATCTTTTGAAAAAAGATTTTCTAAAGGCTGTTAGCCTACAAGTCAGCTATGAACATCCACCATTTTCGCTAAGATAAAGCTATAATAATTACAACTTGCAAGGGCCTTTGAACCCCAAATTATCGCGAACATGCTGGATGCAGCATTTTCCTAGAGTTTTGTCGAGTGAGTCCCAAACAGTCGATAAACTTCTTCACTGTATCCCTTCATCAATGTCTGCTGATACATTCCCACTTAATCTGTTTTGATTTTGCTACATTAAAATTGTTGTTTACCCTACGGCTACAAAACAACAAATTATTGCGGAATCAAAACAGAAAATTTTATGTTATTTTTCCTCCTATGTTTAATTTACGATGTCAGAGATAGGAAGGGAGATCTATTTCATTGTTCCTTCCTTTGTCATTATATATTATGAAATCAGATCAGAAAATTATGCCCTCTTTGGAGACACCTTTACATCCACACAAGTTTTGAAGGTCTCATTTTGTAGGCAAGAATGCCGGCACCAAGCATAGATTGTCTTTGTCTGCCTCTTGGAAGATGGGAAGAGTAATAGACAGAGACACTTTGGCAGCTGGGGCCTGAGTAATTAACAGGGAGGAAAAGAAAAGGGAGACAAAGAACTGTTTGAGTCTGAGTGTTTACCTCTTCCTATTACAAGTTTCAACAACACAAAAATATCAAGTACGTCATCTGAAGCATTGAAATAAAACGTACCGCTAACACCAACAGGGTTTTCAGGCGTGATGACAATCCCACCTTCAAACTTTTTACATGCTATTCAACATCCCCCCCTGCTTTTGCAAGACAGATGTGGAGGTTTGACATGAAAAACACAGGAATGAAGAGTTCTCAAACCTCTTCAAAACAAGTTCTTTCACGAAACTACAACCAAAATCCGTTGACAGGTTTTCAGTCTTACAGACAATTTTATATCTTCAAACATTTTACATTCTAAAATATATTCTCGCTCGCTTTTGAAAGTAAAATGAAGGAGTTTAGTTTGATATATACCACGCAGGAGAGATGAGTTCAAATGCTTCTTCAAGCAGACACAGGAGTTCTTTCTGTAGAAACCCTTTTCATGGATGGCTGCTGCTTAAAAGCTAACATCTTATTTAATGCACCAACATAAGCCTTGACACTAGAAACAACAATATCCATTCCCGCCCCAGATCCACTGCACAAAAGAAAACAAATATTTTTTTTTTCATTAGTCAATAAAGTCACAAAACAGACACATCAACTCAAAATAATGCAACACCAAGATGTGCCACTGTACCTAAATGTCCGTTGAAAGGGTTCATCTGTTAAAGCATGGGTCGGTGCATGCTGGTTCTCCCCACGGATTACAACACGGGTAGTGGCTATCGCATCAATGCCTTCTGTAACAGCATTCATGGAGTACTCAAGAAGTGTTACTGGTTCCTGCATATATAGAAAATTGGACACAAGGGTACTAATTTTAGTAAATAATCATCACACCTTAGCAAAAGCAAATATATGCATTTGGAATGGGAAGGTTGTCAGACAACACAAAGTCCATGACCTTCATTTTTTTTTAAAAAAAAAAAAGGATCCACAGCCCCCAAGAATATCAAGCACATAAAAAACTCAGGCACCAGTCTAAAGCATACCATAAAGTCTTTACAGCATATTAACACTACAGAAATTCCAAAAACAATCAACTGTAAATAATTCCACTGTGACCTTACCGCTTACCAAACAAAAAGGCAACTGGTGTAGGAAACTGGTGGGCAAACCAAAAAAAAAAATCAAGGAAAAGCAAACTTAAAGATGAATCAAGTTTAGAACCCTGTTCTAAAATTTGATAAAGACATAATTTTTCAAAATGAAATGGAAATTCTGGCAATGTAGAGAAGTAATTTTGTGTATATCCAACCTTCACAATGAGGTCAACAGCCTTGTAAGCCGAATCTACAGGCCCAGTTCCAAGAGAACATGCAACATGTTCTTCCCCATCAGCACTTAGGAGTTTAACAGTTGCAGTTGAAAGACCAAGGGTTCCACAAGTAACCTGTGTGTCAAGTTCATTCAGATTGGTTAGATTGCCGTTGAAACATCATATGAAATGAAAAGATGAACCAGCTGAAATTAAATTTCAAACTCACCTGCAAATCATGCAGCTTCCAAACATTTTCTGGCTGAAATACTTCGTCTGACACCAATGCTATCAGATCAGCATCCGTAACTCTCTAGAGCATCAGCAATTTAAATTAAGCCGACAAATAAAGAATACATTCCCAAAAAAAGCCTCCCATGCATGATTTACTTCCTTTTCAAGAAAGCAAGATTAAAAGATCTCACTTTAATAAAAAAAATTTCTAATGCCAACATACAATAAACAAGACAGCCATGCCAGATTGTCAAGGCAATCTGCTGAATATAAGGCTAGGAATCTTCAAATTCTCTACTTTAATGCCACTATCTTTCATCATAAAGTACTCATCAATCTAACCATCATTGTTTTACCTAAGCCTTTTAACAACAAAAAGCTTGGGATGTGTTGCTTCAGGGGGTGGGGAAAATTTGAAGAAAGAATGAAAAAACGAAAATTGTTAGAATATCATGGTTTTGAGTCTCACTCCCACCAGGAGTGTCTTATGATCAAACATAAATGCAACTCATGCTATTATATATTTTTCACAAACAGGGTATACCTAGCTCCAAAAGTTTCTCCTGATTTATTGTCTCAAGTCTCAACATTTTGAGCAGAGAAAGCCACAACCAGCACAAGATCTTCCACTTTTGCAAGATCATAGTGATAATCGAAAAGGCAGTTTAAGACAGGAAAATATGACAAGACATCACTAGAAAAGCAATCCTCAACTTTTATTTAAAGATGCACTTGGTGAAAGTAATATATAAACTTGAGGGCATCACAAAAGGATGCTAAAATTCATCACTAGTTCACCTTTTTCGTTTCAGCTACAGCCTTGAAACGCCAAAATATATTGCCAAGTTGTGCATCATCCAGCTCATAACCAAGCTGATAGAAGCAAAAATAAAAAACTGTTATAGCACAACTCAGAGAATCAGGAAATCCAGTGAACTCTTAACATCTGCAAATCTTTGCATACCTCATTTAGTCGATCTTTCAAAGCATGCCGCCCACTTCAGCATTAAAACGACAAAGAAAATGCCATGATTATAAAGAACATATGAATAAAGCAAAAGCAAATAATGAATCAATTGTAGAGTCCATCTTAACTAAACCACATAAATACAAGAACAGCGAAATATCAAGAAGGATGACTATCTCTAATATGAAGTGGTGGATAAACATGGGTTATTGGTTTGCTCATTTACATGGGCAACAAATTAGAATCAATTAAGCCCAATCAAAATTACGTATATGAAATTTTCAAGCATTGTGGAAATAATGAAACTACAAAGAAAAATTAGTTTTCCATTCGAAGGTAATAATGCATCAATGGCAATATAGGAAGACTAACTATTGACGGTAGAATTGGAAGATTTTGAAGAATGGCACCTAAGTTTTCCAAGGACAATTCCAGCATCATTGGAACGTTCAAGCCCAATATCTTCAGGTGAGATAATCTCATATGTACTTTTGTGTTTCAGCATCCCATCCTTGAAAACACAAATTATATTGAGAATATATCACAGTAAACCAAATAAATTTCCAAAAAGCATCACTCTAATATTCCATGATTAATGAGTATTCAAGGAAACACATATAATCTAAACAAACAGATCAAGACACCCAGGGCCAGTACCATGCAGCTTCAAAGAAAATAACTATAAATCAAAAGATAATTGAGAAGACATGTAAAAAGCTCTGAACATAGTGTTTTAATGAGAAGCTAAAAAAATGTGAGAGAACCAATGAAAAGTTTAAGCCTCTTATTTAGCCACTTCCAAAATTTGATAACTTGCACATTCATTTGCATGTCTCATCTTAATTAATCCATTTTGAGAATGAGAAGAAAGTACTACAGTAGATCCAATTGTAACTACACTCAGATTGCATAAGTGAACAAGCACCCACATAATATGTATTGGCAACATAATACAGGTAAGGTAAGTTAACAGTGAATTGATAAACACAGCATCCATGCTCACTGAAAGTGCAATAATACCAACCTGATGTATGCCACTTTCATGAGCAAAAGCATTAGCTCCAACAATAGCCTTGTGTGGCTGCACATGCAACCCTGTGTACTCTTCTACCTAAAGAATAATGTCAAGCATCATGAAAATCATATTTTATAAACAACAGAATGCATACCAGGAAAATGCAAAGCGGAGCACAGAAAGAATACCATCTTGCTCGCCATAGTGATGTGTCGAGTATTGATCCCAGTATACAGACCACCTAAAACATGCTCTCCACGACATTTAATTACCATTACAACCTACATATTTGCAACTAGCATAAGTATACAAAAGAAAAATGAAGGGAAAGAAATATATCCATAGGTGAGAAGCAAGTGTAGGAGAACAGAATTTAAAAGCAAATGCTTCAGTAATTAATACAAAAGCAGAATCTCTTAAATTTCAATGCTGCTTCAGAAAGTCACTTAAAAAAGAAAAGAAAGGAAAATCTAGTTATACAACAATCAAATGATAACATGAAGATCATTCATAGAAAACCAAGACCAAGGAAAAAAAGAGAAAGGAAGATGGTACAAATTGAGCCACAACAAATGGCCTTATCTGTCTCTACAGACGATGTATTCTTTAAAACATTAAGATGGAACATGCCATATAAACAGTCCAAATAAAAAAAGAAATCTAAGAAAGCAGTCCTCATGTTGATCATCCCTAGGTCTGTTCTCAGGCTATCCATGAGAAAACATTAAAGTGACAACTTTATTCTCGCACAGGCAATTTGAAAATTCCTTTCTCAAGAATTGGGAAAACTGTTTTCAGGGAAAGTGTAATGCTATTTTCATCAGCTAAATCAGTGACGAAAGCCTTTTTTTTCATGCAAAAAAGGATATACAAGAAGAGCTTTTACCTCCTCCAATGAAGCATTTCCAGCTCTTTCACCAATGCCATTGATTGTCACTTCCACTTGTCTTGCGCCTGCACATGCCCCCTGGATTTATTAAAAGTTACAGTGTGAGTGCGATTCAATTTTAAATCAACAGGGATTAAATAGAATAGAAAATGTCATTGGCATACCGCTAAAGTGTTGGCAGTAGAAAGCCCAAGATCATTTTGACAATGCGTTGAAATGACAACATTTTCAATGCCAGGAGTGTTTGCTTTTATATCAGCAATCAATTGTCCAAACTCACTAGGAGTATTTATTCCGACTGTATCAGGTATATTCAAAGTTGTTGCCCCAGCTTTGATAACCTCACCCAATATATGATATAAAAACTCTCTCTCTGATCTGGTTTAGGATCAAAATTACAAAATACTTGAAGATTAAATGCAGTCATGTAAACATAAAATTCAACTCAAAACAATAAAAACACCAGCATTCAATTCAAACAGTCATGCAAGAAATAAGAAACCAGCTCTATAACAAAATATAGATTCATTGAAATTTCTAACGCAAGCAGGTACGCTAATAAAAGCATTTTCACTTTCACATCCATTTTCTAACAGCAGGATCTCATATCTAACAATAAAAACACACACAATTCGACCCTGAATTAGATCATCCAATGACCAAAAAACAAGTCTGTATGCAACAAAATGCTGTTCACAAAAATAAAACCCCAAAACCATTCACAGCCTTCGAAACTAAAGAAATAACAATAAAAAAACCGTGGCTATGCTTCATTTACACTCATCAATAACATAAAAATGTTCTGTCGCTTCTCTGTATCCATAAACCCCAAAGAATTATATCAGAAATTGAGCAAACAAAATTGAAAACAGAAACAAAAAACCCTAAACCCAAAAGTTCAAACCTGCCAGCGTCTTCAGGGCTAAACTCAACATCATCACAACCCAAACTCCTAGCAAATCTAACCATACTTGATGCAATTTCCACAACCTCTTCTTTACTCTTCCTCAACTTATACTCCATATGAATCCCACTGGTGGCAATAAAAGTATGAATCCTCGGTCTTCTTGCATTCTTGACAGCCTCCCAGGCAGTCCTAATATCCTTCTCGTTACACCTAGACAACCCACAAATAACAGGAACATAGCCTTCACTGTCAACTTGATTCCCAACTTCATTAGCAATCATTTTAACAGCTTCAAAATCATCTTTTGAAGCAGCAGGGAATCCAGCCTCGATTATATCAACCCCGAGTTTAGCCAACTGGCGAGCAATGTCAAGCTTTTCTTTGGAAGTGAGTGTTGCGCCAGGGGATTGTTCTCCATCACGAAGAGTGGTGTCGAAAATGCGGACGTAATTGGGGTCTGGGATTTTGTTGGGGACGTAGACAGGGCGAGTGGGGGAGGGAGAGGAAGAGGAGGGCAGTGAGGAGGTGATTGTTTTGGTTTTGAGGAGGGAAGTGGAAGTGGAAGGGAAGGAAATGGAAGGAGGAAAAGAGAGTTTTGTGGTGTTCGGAGAGAAAAGAAATCTGTTGAGGGAGATTTGAGAGACGGAGAATTTCGGGGTGGTGGAAATGGAAGCCATGGGAAGAGGAGTAAATTCAAACCCTAAACTGAGAAATGCAAGAGAGGGGAGCAAGGAGGAGCAGGAGGGTGTGGTTTTTCAAAGGAGGCCGGCGCAGTCAAAGCGGTAAAAAGGATTTTGTGCGATCCACAGTCGAGATGGCTGCATGTATATTCATTACACTTTAATGTCGTGGCTGTTTGGCTCGTAAATGTTTGATTAGGAAAAAAAAATAATTTATTGTACATGGATTTTACAGTAAATTGTATATGAAACATAGAAAAAAAAAAGTAATAAATTGCTATTTTTTTATGGATAAAAGAAACCATTCTACACTGTTGAGTAAACAATACAGCTTGCCTTTTCTGTTTATTGAACAGTGCAGCAGCCTTTATTATTCATTGAATTGGGAAGCTGCTACAGTGAAGCATAGTTTTCTTGTTATGGTCGGATTGGAGTTAGTTCAATGCATAAAATATATTGAATTGGGTTTAATTTAGTAAAATAAAAAAATACTTTTTATTTATTTAATGATGCAATATTTATAGAATTTGACTATAATTTAAATTTTATTCTTAATTATATTTTATAAGTTATGTTGTTGCGTATTTAAGAAACCAAAAACATTATCGGATGTATTTTAGACGTGATGAACTTATAAATAATTGAATGAAATAATAATAAAATATCTAATATAAAATACTATTTATTTCATGATATAATAACAATAATTAAATCTATAATATTTAAATTAAAACTCATCAATATTAATATTTATATATATAATTATATATAATTATTTTATAACTCCAATTTCACAAGCATTATTAACCAAATATATTAAATTATTTTTTATTTAATCCTAGTTTTAACCATAATTTTAACTTAAACATATATTTTTTAAATCCAATTCCACTAAAAATATTTTTTATAATATAATTTTTTTCAAACCATAACCACGACAGCAACTACAATATCAAATACACCTGAAAGATGCTTTCACCTCCGTGCCTCTTTCTTAGATAAGCCAATTTGATCCTATATTATTTTTTTAATTTTATCTTTTTATTCAAATTTATACTATATTATTTTTACCAATTTAATCCTTGTTATTTTGATTTTTTTATTAAAGTTATTTTTTTTAATTTCACTATTTATTCAAAAATTTATTTTAATTTTATGTGTCAATTGTGATCCTGATTTTTTTGATTATTTTTCTATTATTTAGCTAAGTTGATATTTCTTTTTAATTTTATCTTTTAATAAAAAATTATTTTTATTTTATATGTCAATTTTATTTCTCATTCTTTTAATTAATTTTTTTCCTTTTGTTACATTTTTTTATTTGAAATATTAATTTTTTTTCTATTATAATATTGATCCTTATTCTTTTAATTATTATTTTTTATTTTGAATTTATTTGTATAATTAATTTTTTTTAATTTTATTTTTTCATATTAAATTGATTAGAAATTAAATTTTATAATTTTTTCAAATAGGATTTTTTAGGTCCAGTAATTTAAGTCATGGGTTTGTAAATTAACATGGGTTAAAATTAAAAAAAAAATTATTTAACTTTATATAACTCTTCTATTCGTAATTTTTTCTTTTTTAAAAAAACATGTTTCCTGCAGCTGAAAATCTTTTCTTACACAAAAAAACATAAAATATTCTGGTCTCGTTGCGTAACAAAAGAGATCAGGGAGCGGTGTTCCACCAGTGTGGGGTGTATATGACACGGTATAAGTAAGCCTAGTGTATATTAGTTGTCAGCTATGGAAGATTGGAAGTTTTAGAGAAAGAGGTCGAGATGATGGGTTGACTTTTAGCTTATTTTTCTTAAATATTATAGTATTATAATAATTATTATAATTTTTATTTTTTTTTTAAATATATTTTTAGTTAAAGTTAACTAGATATTTATATATATTTGGTTAAAATTATTATTAAAATTAAGATTGAATAAAAAGTAATTTAATATATTTGGTTAATAACACTTTTGAAATTAAGATTATAAAATAATTTTAAAAAATATATATTAATATTAATAGTTTTTAATTTAAATATTATAGATTTAACTATTATTATTACATCATGAAATAAATAATACTTTATATAAAATATTTTTTATTGTTCTATTAAATTATATATAATTCTATTATCCGATAAAAACTGTAATTTTTTTGGTTGTTTAAACGTGTAACAATATCAGATAAAATATAATTAAGAATAAAATTAGAATTGCGATCAAATTCTACAAATATCATGTCATCAAGCGTTTTTCATTTAATTTATATAGTGTATTTAAATAATGTTAAATACTAAATTTTTTGAATAAAATATAATTAAAAAATAATTTTTATTTTTATTTTATTAAATCAGACTTGATTTAATACATTTTAAGTTTTCAACCGAAAGCTGTCCAACCAAGTGGCTGCGCCGTTCACTGCTGTTCACGCTTTAATAAGCACGAATGGGACTGTTCATGCATGCTAATTAATTAGCATGCGTGAATATTGTATGCTACTCTTTTCAGTACTGTTCATGCTAATTAAGTTGCATGAACAGTGTAGCATGGCTTTTCACTGCTGTTCATGCTAATTAATCAGCATGAACAGTCCACTTGATACGAAGATCCCCTAACTGTTGCGAGTGTTTGATACTCGGCACAAACCAAGCGGAGGATAGGTAGAGCATTCATTGAAGCTTGCGCCTTGTGTTGCCCGGTCAAATTGGACCGGTCAGGCAAGTCACCGGCCGGCCGGCTACTGATCCCACCCGAGATTTGATGATGATACTGGTGAACTCATACAAGTGCATCTGAGGTGTATGAGATCATATATAAAATAATTTACGTAAAAAAAGAGTTTATTTATGATGGTTGCTCAGAATCCATTGCAACTAGCAGCAAATCCAAACAAAACTAATTAAGCTGGCATTAATTGGTGTATGGTGCTGGAGGCGGAGGCTTGTTAAAGGCTTAGGTGAGCTATAGCCGACGTAAAATTTTTATTAATATTTTTTATTAGTTTTATATAAAATAAATTTATAATTTTCAATTAAAATATTAAAAAATTATGAAAATTTAGGTGGATTTTTTTAATATGATGTTTTACCTTGAGTTAAAATTTATGAGTTTTTGGAGAAACTAAGCAATTTAATGAAAAATTATAATTTGACTAATTTTATGTTACATAATATTTTTTTATACAATAATCAGATTGAGCTGAAATTTTACAAAAATTTTTAAAATATATTAAATAAAACTTGGTTAAAATTTGAGAATGAACGAAGTTTAGTAGTGCTAAAAAAAGACTATCAAGTAAAAATAAAACAACTTATTAAAAGTTAAATAATTATTTGCTTTTAAAAAATAAAACAAATTAACTCTTTTTTCCTTTTATCTATTGTTGACTAGAAAAAAGAATGATAGAAAAGGAAAGGAAAAAAAAAGACAAGAGGGAAAAGTAAGTGAAAAACACAAAAAAATCAAAGGAAAAAAATAGAAAAGGAAAGGGAAAAAAAAGACAAGAGGGAAAAGTAAGTGAAAAACATAAAAAAATCAAAGGAAAAAAATAAAAAAATAACCTTGTAAACTTATAAAATACTAATATAAGAAAGAATCAAGTAAAGAAAGAAGTAATTGAAAAAAAAAATTATTATTTTGGTTTTTAATTCATATGAGATTGTTATTTTATCTTGGTTGAGAGTTATTATAATATTAAATTTAATTTAATTATAGATAAATTATATTTTATAAAATATCAAATGATGAAACTTCAATAATGGATTTATTTTTACTTTCACTTCAATTTTATATATTTTCAAATTTATTTTTTAATATTTTGGATAATATATTTAAATTAAAACTTCACTATTAATTTGAAAAAAAATATAAATTAATAATTAATTTTAAAAAATTATATATTTATTTAAGTAAAATTCTTTACTTCGCTTGGATGTAAGGATCTTATTATTATAAATTTACACAGCCATGTAGAATGCTGGAGACCAAACAGGCCGGCAACTCCCTTACCCTCTTACCTCTCTTTCTCTGAAGATTTATATTTTAGTGAGAAGACACCAAAATAGCCAGCCCATTGGTCTTGAATGTCGAGCTTGTGTTGAGGAATCAGGAGACAGGTCAAGGAAGATGAAGACTGTGACTCAATATACAGATTAGATCAGTGCTAAATGGCTGGTTTTATACAGACGCCATTCAAGATCTCTTGGTCGGTGCTGTCTTTTTCTTTCTTTTCTAATGAGGTTTTCTTCTTCATGTACGTAGTCCACGTGTAATATTGATTGAATTCTTGTATAGCTAGAATGCACATCTCTTACGCCCTTCTGCGTTTCTCTGCTTTTCTTCTTCCATTTCGTTTTTATTGTTCTTGGGAAAACTGAAACCAGTCAACTGCTGGTGGGACATGGAAATTCTGCTAATATGGTCTGTTCTTGATATTTCTTTTTTATCTTCTTCCACCAAGTTCAACCCTTCTTTTGTTTTCAATACAAGGATAGCCCCCAAGTTAATTTTCAGTGCTTTTCTACCCCGATTCAATCCATCACTCATTACTCTTTCTGGGGCTTATTTCTTGTTTGAATCAATAGTGAAAACTAAAATTTCAGATTTGCGTGCTTTGCTGTTTTTGATTTGAGATGATGATACAGGGGAGAGCTGATCACGAGTGTAGTTGCGGAAAGGACAGGGGAGAGTGCAAGAAAATAGGAGATGGAGGGTCAAAAGAGACTCTTTATGAGACTGAGGATTCCATATACACTCAGTCTAGTCCTTAGACCATAGGTCTCAGCCATTGAACATTCGAATCTGCAGAATTAGCAAGTCTATTTCACTGTACCTTATTTGTTAATCCATCAGCAAATCTCTTTTCATAATGAATGATTTTCCAAACAGGTTCACCTGTTGTTTTTTGGAATTGAGGTGGGTAATAATGGTCTAAAATATGCGCAAGCCATATGAGGATTAAAGTTGGAATTTATTTAAGGAAAGAAAAAGAGGATGATGAAAAGTCATGAATTTAGAATTCCAAGATCGAGATTCATTTATAATCTCTCCTCCTTGTTTTTTTGTCATTCGTTTGGGATGATGTTTCTAATTATTGCACAGGTTCTGTTTTTTCCTCATGGTGGCTTTTGTAGATCTAATAGAGAACATAATACTAAAGCAGATGATCATGGGTGGAAAACAGATCCATGGGAACGTGAACAGCTAGGTAATATAGTTTATCCATGGAGAGCACATTCATATATATATATATATATATATATATAATCCAGTGGCCATGAGATAATTTTTTTATTTGAATAAATATAAAATATAACAAAAAATTTAAAAGTAATTGATCAGCTAGCTTTTGGAAGGTACTAGCGCTCTTTTAGCGATGTATGTAGCGCCTTTCAGTAATAAAAGATGTCTTTCTATCAAATCATTAAAAGCATAACGATATTTTTTTTCTTTTAGGGTGTCATATATGGTCATCGGTGATATAATTTTTTTTTCTCTCCACTCATCAAAATTTGCATTGATTATGCAAAATTTTAGAGTTGTTCTTTTATTTATAAAAATTTCAATTTTTATCATTATTTTTTAAATTTTTAATTTTTTTCTTTACTCTTTTATAAACTTTTAATTTATTTTCAACTTTATCTTTCAATCTCAATTTATAATATTTTTTAAATTTGATTCTTATTCTTTTTATTAGTTTTTTTGATCCTTTTGTAAAATTGATTTTACTATTCAATTTCACCCTTCAATTAAAAAATTATTTTGATTTTTTATTTTAATTTTGATCCCCATTGTTTTGGTTGTCTTTTTCTTTTGAGACATTTTTAAAATTGATTTTTCTTTTCAATTTCACCCTTCCATAAAAAATCAAATTTATTTTTTATTTTCATTTTAGTTCTTATTATTTTAATTGTTATTTTTATTTGTTTTTGGTCTTTATGTATAATTAAAATTATTTTTTTAATTTTATCATTTAACATTTGACAAGTTAGGGATCGAGCTTATTAGTTTTTCCATATATGGTGCTTCCAATCTAATTAATCAAATCACGAGTTTAAAAAGTTAATGAGAGTTGACATCATTTTTTTTCTAGCTTTCATAATTTGACATTGGTTTTTTTATATAAAAAAATAGGTTTTATATCTTTCTTTATTTTCTTTTTTATCAGATTATCTTGATCTCTTAATTTAAGTTGTTGATTTAGCGAGATAACTCAGATTGACTCGATTTTGATTACCTAAGTTACAAGTTTATTATGCTAAATCGGGTTAATCCGGGTAAGTTTTTTGAGGCCTTTCTTTCACCTGACTCCACCCTTTAGTATTCAATGAGCAGAGAATTGAGTTTATCATTTATTTATTTTTTTTTGAAAAAATATTTTTTCCATGGTTTATTATGATTTTTTTAATTTAGTCAATCTATTATTTTTTTTTCATATATATAATTTAATTAAAATAAAACTAATTTATTTGATATGACCGGGTCTATATGACCCAATTAGTGCATCTTTCTCTGTTCTTTAAAAAATATTTATTACACTAAACCATCATTTATTTATTTTGCAAGAAAGAAACCCAATATCACCGTGTAATGCATGTCAGTTTAATTAGTACAGTGGTAAATAGAATGTTATATAATATTATAGAATATAATATATGTGATGTTATTTATTTAAAACAATCTTGAAATTATAGATATGATATTATTAAGAAGGAATATTGATATTTTATTATTTATAGGATTTTTAGGGTTTTTTATCAATAAAATGTTATGCCTTTTATTTTCTATATAATAGTAAATAGTATAGAAACTATGTAAGTTACATAATACCTGAAAAACATAAAAGAAAATAGTTAGTACTTAAAGACATAACAATCATTTTCTTCTAAAAGAGTTTAGGAGAATATTTAATAGTGATTCATTTGAATTATCATTAGAGACCGAATATTTAGACAACTTATAACATGTCATAATCTAATTTTAAAATAATTATTTAAAATTGAAAAAAATATATAATTTTTATGTAATATTTATATAAACCTTAAATAATCATAGACCTTCCTAACAAGATATTAGAGGTGATATTAGCATGTGTGAAAAGCAATCACACAAACTTGATTGACGCCTTAACAACTGATTTTTGGCTAGCATGTGTGGTAAGACACATTTCCTTCTCTTTTACATTTTTATATATGATTTTTTACATGTAGCATACTAAAAGAGTAACATAACTTAAACTATATTTATGTGTTATTGATATTTTTAATTGTACCTTATCATATATGAATTTAATGAATTGATCACATTATAATATAATTTCTTATTTGTATGTTAGATATTATTTGTTCTTTGAGTTTTGAAAAACTTATCATTGTATTTCAAGAATATAATATGTGTTGCCTAATACAATATAAACCATTAAGAAGGGCTCTTGTCTATAATCTAAGTTGGTATACCCAACACTTCTCCGCATGGGCTTCTTTATTTTGATACTCATCTTATAAATATCATCTATAATATTATCAGTAACTTGATCTTTTCCATTACAATAATTTATTTGTTATTCTTGTAGGATGACATGAAGATACATGCATGCATACATGCTATGATCTAGTATACAGAGATTGTTCTTAAGGATTTTATTTTTTTTTTTGATACATGGGGTGTCCGGGCCAGCTTGCGTGTACCACGACTAATCCCCACAGTCCACTGAATACCCTGCAAACCCAGTAGGCATGTAAGGCACCGCGGAGGTGACAGACGTGCACGTCACGACTTGAACCCAGGTGCAGTAGAAGAAGACAAGTCCCTTCCACCGCTAGGCCAAGCCCTGAAATGCTAAGGATTTTAATTTTGAATTGATTGGTAAAAGCTCTCGTCCCAACTGCACTTAACACTAGCAATTATAAGAGTCACTTTTGCAGAATGAGAACAGGAGCACACTATACGTATGCAGTCTAGAAAGTGATAGATTCAGAAGTCTTTCAGAGAGACATGAAATTTGTAAAGCTTTCAGAAACTCTCTTCAATTTCCAATACGCGAGTCCATGTAACTCAGACCCTGTCGTGGAAATTTCCAACTGGATAAATATTTAGTTTCATACCTCACGAAAAAAATAGATTACATCATATTATATTACAGTATTATACACAGTATATGGATATGGCACCTCGTGGAATTATGATGGAATGCTTCACTACGTGCAAGCGTTGATAACAGGTAGAGCAAATACACAAGTATCTTCTTATATATATATATATTACACAAATCCCTCAGCACCGGGGCTTAAACTGGTAGAAGTGGTATACCTCGGGAGATGCTCCTAACAGGACGAGAAATATTGTAACATGGCTTTGGCAGAATGATTAAAAATCTGGACGAAGAAGTTGGTTCAGGAATCTTCCAGAAAACACAGCACAGGTATTCCGCCTTGATGTTTCTACTTTGTAAGTATTGGTTCATTATAAACCAGGAACCAAGAACATCAAATAACATGCTCATCAATATCCATCTTTTTTTTAGATTAACGTGGGTGTTCGGGCCAGCTTTCGCGCACGACTAATCCCACGGGCCTTGAAGTTAACGACCATGTAAGCCTCCAGTGGCCATCATGTGAGCAACCAAGGACTCGAACCTGAGACCATAGAGGGAGCAAACCCCTTAATCTCAAGCCCTTACCACTTGACCACCACCTAGATGGTTCATCAATATCCATCTTTGACATGTGGAAAGCTTGCGATCAAGTGTTTCACATGAGCTGAATCTCTACTCTAAATCTGCAGAACCTCACTAAATGAACCAGCATCACAAGGAACAGCATAGGGTAGCATCTTAAAGGTAAGTAGAATGTGACGCGCTGTGGTGGAGAAGAAACAATGGTGATGTGTCTTTCCATGACATTGTATCATCATCATATTAGGTTCTACCAAGCATATGCAAGTAGAAAAATCCACGGAGCTTCACACTCATGCAGGATAGGCGTGCAAGCAGACTTGATTTCATGGAAGCACATTACGAATTAGAAGGTTTCAATTGGTTGTGTTGTGGTCAGATTATCAAATACTATTGTGTTTCTAAATGGCAATGCATCTGGTTTCTTAAAAATCATGACAGTATTCATGAAATCTACAGCTAACAAATTATACAAGAACACCAATGCACTTATTTATAATTCAAAGAGTAGTGTGGTAGCTGATGGTTCTATAGCAGAAGAACAGCATTATTAGTGATAAAACCCTTAGCCAATCTGAAGTGACCAGCTTTAGAAGCCTATGATACCAGAATAGCTCAGAAGTTGATGCTTAACTAAGGGACAATCACTTACGGATGATAATCCAGGAGTGCAGAAGAGATTTTTTTTAACAAAAAAATAAAAAGAAGAAAAGAATCCACGGTGTATTTTGCTTCTTCCAAATTAGGATCCAGTATACTCTACATCTCTTAGCAGAGCAGAGGCCAAGAAAATACGTGAAGACCTTGGAAATGGATCTTATCATTGTTCAGCACGGATGATTTACAAAAGAACCTCCAAAGAAAATATGTGTTTGAAGCAAATATCATAGATGTTTCTACAAACCCATTTTGAAGTATTGAACCTGGAATCGAGTTCAGAATTATAAGATCCTCTAGGATTCTCATAATTTTCAGCGTAAGCTGATTCAGCTGAATCTTTGAAACTTACTAGTAAGAGTTTCTAATACAGGCTTAGTTCTGATGGCTGCTTTGTATGCTTTTCTCACAGGAATTAAGATTTCATTGTCGACAACGTCTTCAGCAAAGAAATATAATTTGAGTTATTGCTACCATTAGGATATCTATCATTCTCTTAGCTATCACTCCTAGAGAAGATATCATTTAAGTGATAGCTGCCAGCTTCCCCAGCAACTCAAGTCATTGAGCACGGCCAGCATTCAAAATTACATTCTTAAGGTCAGTCAGTCGGCTTTTGTTGGCAATTTCTATCATAATAATAATTAATTATCACGTTCCACCACCTACATTGAGTGTGATATTAAATTTCCAAGAATAACTGTGAATACATGTACATAGCTGGAGAACTACAAACAGAGAGAGATGAATGAAATTGAGATTAAGAACCATGTGCAACTAGCATTTGGTGTAATCTATATGAGTCTCTTAGCTGAATAGACAATCTTCCTGTCCTCCGCTCAACTCTATTGCAGCTGAATGTTTGTGCGGAACATCATATAAGAAAACACACTGCTCACTGCAGATAATCCCTTGCAAGTCACTTTGACCATCTCTGTTTTATGGTAATTCCACATGGTGTTCGATGCTTTATTACTGAACAGTTTGCTCAAAAAAGCAGATTTCACTTGTTAAAGCACTTGGGTGAGTACCATAACGATCTGTTCAGGCTGTTTCACTAGAAAATGACAAGAGAGAGGGATGGATGAGGGAAGCAATTGAATTGATGAAAAAAAGGTCTCAATTGAAGAAAAAAGAAAATCACTCAGCAACCCATGGTTTTTATTTATGCAAGTCCTTCTCTATGTCATCTGATATAGCCTCGCTCATTGTACAATTTTGTATCAAAGTAAGAACACCTAGAGAAAGATGCATAATACAAGAAAGTATGCTTACTTAGGTTAAGCAGTTCCTGTTATCAACCTTTCCTGTTGATCTAACCTTTTCACCTTTATAATGCCAAAGAGAACTTGGAAACTGAAAAATGCACAAAGGATGGATGCTGCAGTAGCTGGTACCTAGGAAAGATGACACATTTAAACAAATGATTATTCAAGATCAAGAAGAAAGATGCAAAATAATGTCATAGCAAACACAAATTACTGCTTATGGCTTACTCGAATGGAGTTGAGAAATAAAATCGTTGCAAGGTTAATTAGACTTCCAGCAGCTACAGCCTGTTGATTGGTTAAAAAGGATGTTACCAACAATTACATATTCAGATCCAGAGACATCGTAACATATTAAGTAAAAAATTTATGTTTCAGTATAAACTCCATAAAATATTTATTTTTCTGTACAAACTAATAAAAAAAAAATGCATACAAGCATGGTTCTTGTGTTTCAACTTAACCAATGAAGTGGCAGGCAAGCCAACTATAATTCTAGACCAGCTAAAATGCCATAAATGCACGAGTACACTGATTTAATTTTTTTGCTATACATGCAAATTCAGTATTTTTTAATTTTTTTTTTAATGCAGAAACAGCATTGATGGTGAAAATGTTAAAGATAACCATCTTGTTCAAACTTCTTAACAAAAAATCACAACCAAGGTAAATTCCTCTATCACTATCTATACAAGTTTTCGGCATGATTGGAAACATGTGTCATGTCCTGAAGTAGCTAACATGCAAATTTTCAACAGAAGCATAGTTCAAATATGTCAAATCATGAATAGTGCATTCAGTGATAAATGAGGAAATATTAACATCGTGTTCAATGAAACCTAAATGAAAGAAAAACAAGAATTCGATGAGCATGATTTCCCCAAAGTCATAAGATAGATTAACTCACACTCCCTACTGTCTTCTGAACAGCTGCAACACGCTGGAATGCCCTCTCAGCCTCCAGAGTTCGAACTCGAAGCTTCAAATCACCTTGCTCCTGCAATGTAGGGTTGATTGCTAAGTAACAAGCATGGAAGAGTGGAATCCACAGGCTTGCTATGAAGCAGTAGAATCATTAAAATACTCAAATTAAAAATGCACAGGGGACTACTGAATCCTACCAATCGTTGGATAGTTTCAGCAAGCTTTTGCACTCTATCAGCCTGTCTAAATAAGTTGTGGAATGCACGAGACTGCCTGTCCCACCTCTTTCTGAAGTCCTGAAACATTTACTGGATTGGTTATGAAAATAAGACCACATATTATGTTCCATGCACAGGGTTAGACTACAGTAAGATGGTCCTACTTCAAGAGAACTAAACAGAGAAATAAAATCTCTACCTTCAAGAGAACTTCAACTCCAGCTTCACGAAATCTTAGCAGCTCGAGTGCATAGCTGAAAGATAATGCATGCAGGATGTGTAAGGCATATAATTTACATACCCAACCTAATTTTAGAAATCTCCTAAGAACATTTAGAAAATTGCAGCAGTAGCTGCATCACTCACGGTTTGGCAATCTCGGTAATATCAAACCGAGGGTCAAGGCCTTTCCCAATGCCATCCAATACTGCAGAGAAAATAATTTCTTGTCTACTGTTAATGTTGTGCATAGCATTGCATAACAAAGATCCCACCAAATTACAGTACTTCACCTGAAAATGCTCTCACAACAAATGTGAAAGTGGCAGGAAAACGGAAAGGTTGATCTGCTGCAATGGATAATAAATCTTCCCCTGTTAAGAGAGTGTAGCATTATGAGCTGCAGTTTTCTAAATGTTTGTGGAAATGAGTTGAAAGCTACGAAGTGCAATATCTTATCCAAACTAGAGAATTTGCACAATCAATTGGACAACGAAGTTCAATGGAAGAGCAGGTGTATCCTCTACTAAGACTTGAATTTAAGTATCCCAGATTGAGAAACAATTTCAACTCATCTAAACCTCTATCCAAAACTAGTTGGGAATCCATATCCTAAGATTGAGAACAAAGAAAGAAAATTAAAATTAAGAAAACTTGAGTGATAAGTTTTAAACTAATAGACACCTATTAATTGTATGTATATATTAAAAACAGTTGGTTTTGTGCATTTGTGCAGATGCCAACAGAAAGTGAGAAGATCTCACCACCTTCCTATTTGGAAATATATTTTACTAATATTAGATACCAATATATGTAATGGGCATTTCCATGACTTCCGTCAAAGAATTTGGAAACTCAAATATAGAACAACACTATAGAAATTACCTATTGCAGCCAGACGTTGCTTCCTTTTCTCCATCTTTTCCTCCTTGGTCAATTGTTTTTTAAATCCAAGTTCTGTTGTTGCCATTTCTCTCTCTCTTCTTTGAGCAGCAAGACGCTCTTCAAAACTGCCAAACTTTGAGATTAGAATTTTGTGTTTATAGGTTGAACAAATAAACATCAATACATCACTTATTAGATTATCCTAAGGTAGTTTCAACATTCCCACTTTGCTTCACTGTGCAACCTATCAAAGTGTCAGTAAATTAACAGGCTTTTTGGCATCACAGTATATGTGATTCAAAATGAATGCCCAGCTTCTCCTCTCGGTCTCTTGTAATGACTGTCCCCAGTTCCACTTCATCAGAGAATGCCACAATCTTAAGAACCTCCCTCTCAATTTTTCAATTCAATATCCACCTTGGGCCCTTGAAACAAGAGCATGATGGAAAGGTTATGCCTTCTTCCACCAAATGAGACAATCCTCAGTCATTTACGCTTGATCTCTGATATTTCTCATACCAGTGAGCAGCTAAACCTTAATAACAGTAAAGACAGGAGCAATACTTCAGTCAAGATCCTCTCTCCTTGTTCAATCTAGGCTAGAGACTTAACCCTTGATCAATCTAAGCCATCAGCCTAGGTTCCTTCTTCTGTTGATCAGCCGAACCTCTAACCTATCCTTGAACTTCCCACCTTGGAAGATTTTGTAAATTCGTTGGAGTTAAATTATTAGTCATTATTATAGGAATAGAATGGCACAGACAACTATGAGCAGAATTTTTTTCCTATCAAGAAAAACTTTTAGATGATCCCTATGAGTGTTCTAATTTAGCATCCAAAAGTGTCTATAATTACCAATAGCCTCATCCTCCCTCACAAAATTTATTTTTGTGTTTGAGATTGTTCCAAATGCTACCCAAATCAGCAGATGAGGAATTAGTCAAAACTACCCAATGTTGTATTTTGAATAAATAATAAAGACAGTGATAACAATAAATGAAAGACAACCCAACCAGCTATCCTTTTCTTTCAAAGCACCTGTTGAGGAAGAATTGTGCAGTTCGTCTGACAGCTGTCATATCTCCAGTAGGCACAAGGACACCCATTTGTACCATTGCCTCAAGGACCTGCACTAGCATAGAAATCCATCAGAACATACAAACTGTGGCATGCTAAGTTTGTCAAATAAGAAAAGGGAAACCTGGCCCCATGGACCACCATACTTAAGACACACAATCACCTTATCTGGATCCTTTTCATAAACTCCGTAGAATGTTTCCAGCAACCCTTCTCGAATGTTTGGACTGATACTGCAATATGCAAAGGCGAAGGACAGTCATCATTTGAAACTTGATAATGGACTTGGTTGGTATACTAATTGAAGGTAGCCAGAAGAGGACCGAACAGTACCTTCCCATCATTCCAAAATCATAAAAGATCAACCTTCCCCCATTGACATCATCAACAGCAATATTTCCTGGATGCTGCAGAGAAATAAATGAGATCTGGTCACATACTCAACGAACTTCAGATGCCTTTAAGGAATCATGAAATAGAAGGATCACATATCCCTCATCTTTAAAATGAGAAATAATCATAAAACAATTTTAGGAAAGCTTTGAGGACTCTGACTATCAACGCATGTAAAAGCTGTTAGATTGTAGCCAAACTTTCCTTTATTGTTCAAAAGGACAACTTCTTTTTCCATTTGATTGGACCAGAAATTTATTGGCACAGCCACAAAGGAATGTAGCTTCAACGTGTTTAGGATGCATGTGTCAAATACAGTGACTACATCTGCTTTTGGTCTAATTTACCTCTCTCTTCTATGAGGTTTCAGATGAAGTTCAATGACCTCTCCAAGTCCCACTTTCTCTGTGATAAGTGTGAAATCAATTTCTAATTCTAGATGTCTCTGACATCCCTCCATATTTCAAATGTAGAATCGTCTTCACATAGCAAGCACTACATTAAAATCATATCTGTTTCATGATTCAACTCAAGACACTATCCATATTCATGCAACATCATTTTAAAAATTAATGATGCTATTATTTTGAATTAAGGGAAACAAAAGCATGTCAAAGAAACTCTAAATCCTATCAGCATCAAGTAAGGTAACCTATGATACACTGCAGTCAGAAAATTAAAAACCACTCTTCAGATGACTATCGAGCATCACCTGCTGAAATTTTGAAACAACAATAAATAAGACTTCTAAGAACATTTTCTCATGAAAATTGAGATTTCAGGTCAATGCATGTCGATCACACCTCAAGATGCAAGACATATGGTTAATCAAGCTTTTCATCCAAGGAATCTAAAAACCTTGCACCTTCAGCATCTCCAGCAGAATTTTCTAGATCTCTGTTTTTTTTTTCTTTTTTTACCTAAGAGGTAAGCTTTTCAATAAAGACCTTACATGCCCTTGAAATAATCTGTGTATCCTCACGTGAAAGTACAGTAAGCTCAGAATTCAGGTTCACCTTCTCAAATAATTTTGTCATACTGAGAATCTTAAATAGCAAATATTTCAACTACCAATAAAAACTGAAAATGGCAGTAAACTCACAGGATCAGCATGGAAGAATCCATGAGATAGAATTTGTTCCAAATAAGATTCAACCGCATATCGTCCCAGTCTGCAGAGCATGATAAAGGTGAAGATACAATAAAGTAATTTTTTTACTATACTAAATCACACAAGTACAAGCACTGAAAGGACAAGAGTTAAAGGTAGAATGTTAATATGATTTCACCAAGATTAATAGCAGGAGATTATCTTAACCTTTTGCGATCAACACCCAATTGATCTAAAGCTTGAATTTTGTTTATTTTGATCCCTGGGACATACTCCATTGTCAGAACCTACATTCAGATGAATAAATAAAGGAGCAAGAGGTTACAAATAACTTTAGAAATAGTGTTTTATAAGGAAAAAAACAGTGTTTAAGTTCATAATTAGAACCTGTGGAGTGGTGTATTCCCAATATATTGTTGGGACTTTTACATATTCCATCTTTTTGAAATTACTTGCAAACAGTTCTGCATTAGCAGCTTCCTTAGTATAATCAATCTCCTGAAAATGTCAAATACTATTAGCCGTTGCAATCAGAAAACTGAACTGTAATGCAGAACCATAATAAATTATGTTAATGACCCCTAGGCACAAGACCTGCAAGTTAAACCATAATTAAATTTAAAAACTTAAATGTACAATTTTATAGAATTTCTTAAAAGTAGAGAAATTAATCTAAAAAGGCATTACTAGTCATTTTGTACTAGGTTGCATGCTGTTAGAGCACATTTATGTGGTTAAATCATAGGCTGCATGTATTTGATCACTCATTTCTTGAGGTCTTCCCTTTTATCTCCCTACTCATCCATGTCACTTATCCTGACTTTAACCAGACTAAAGATTGTCAAAATCTTGTTTCTTGAAGCATGACCATCCTAATGTTCATTTAATTTGCAACTCTATCCCAGGCATGTGTTTGATTGCAACAACAACCAACATTAAAAGAGGGGCTTCCCTTCTGTCCTCCTACTCATCTATGTCCGACATCCTGATTTCAATTTGATTAAGATGGTGAGAATGTTGTTTCAAGAAGCATGACCATCTTAGTGCTCAATTCATTTCAAATTTATCAAAAACCTCAATGCTTAACTTACAACACCAGGTTAAGGAAAAAACATTAATTATTGCAAACAGCAAAACTTTGACTTGGGAAACTGGAGTAAAACAATAGATGCCACTTGCTTTTTCCTGAGCAATCAGGAAGATGAGGTCATAAAGGGAACTCTGCTACCTGATACAAGACACTTGCACATTCATCATATATCGCAACCCAGTCCCTCTTTGCACCATCTGACTTTGGGTCAATCTTTTGAAGATATTCAGCTATTACCTGGAAACAGTTAGCAACTGGGTGATGCTTCATATATCTCAAGACTTTTAAACCCTCATGGCCCCACCAAAAGTGATGCAAGGAATTTCTAAAGTATAAAGGAAACTAACCCTCAGGTTTTTTAGGTCAATATCAAAAAGATCCTTGAGACCAGGTCTTTGGACTTTAATCACAACTTCCTGTCCTTTCAATCTTGCACGGTGAACTTGACCTACATTATGAAACAGAGGGGGGAAAGGAAGAACAAGAAAGAAATTGCAACGTTAGATTTTTCTTTCTTATCATCAATTGCATCAGAAAAAAAAGTCAAAACAGCAAATTGCAAAAGTTTCCCCATCAAAAAACAACCAAAATGAAATAACAATCACCAAGACTTGCAGCAGCTATGGGTTCATAGTCAAACTGATCAAAGATATCATCCACTGGAGCTCCAAGCTCTTCCTCAACAATAGAAACAGCAGTCTCTGATGGAAATGGAGGAACTTGATCCTGAAAGAATACATCAATTTAGACCATCCCAAATAAATCACGAACCTCAAATAAATGGACTATAGAAGAAAATTGAACCAACTGAAGAATACATACAATGAGAAGCCTTTTTTGCTAAGAAGGTTTTGGGAATGTGATAACGGTTGTTTTTCAAAGTGCTTCTTGCTCAAAAATGCATTAAAATAATGTTTTTTCACTTTTTAAATTCATTTTTGACATCAGCATATCAAAACGTTTCAAAAACACTAAATAAATATTAATTTGAAGCAAAAATAAAATCAAATTTTGATGAAATGCAGGTTGAAACTCAATGTAAAACACCCAATATCTAAAGAAAAGTCTTGACCTGAAGCTCGGACAATTGATCAACATATTCTTGAGCAAGAATATCCACTCTTGTAGAGAACTGCTGACCAATTTTTATGAATGTTGGACCTAATCTTAATATGCTTTCCTTTAACCACTTGGCAAGGGCCTTCCTCCTTGCAACTTTTTTCTCCTCTGTCATGCCTCCTGCATATTTTCATTTGTATAATCAGACAGACCAGCAAAGGATAAAAAGGGAAAACTTAGCAAGATAAATCTAGAGGTTGATCATCCTGATAAATTAACAATTTCTGTAAAACTCATGGGTTATTGAGAGCTCCAGTCACACAAATCAGACCTGAAGTACAAATACAAGAGCAACAACATGCGAAAACTACATGATGATGATTCAAAATTTAAATTATTTTTTTTACCACTCAACCAATACCAATCAACTAGAAATCACTTACCTCGATAAGAGAATTTTTGGTTGTTCAGCCAAGCCTTGAAGATAAATGTTAAAACAAATCCCCATATTTCCAAAGTCCTTTGTATTGTTGAGTAGGTCTTGAATCTACTCCAACGCCCTCCAGGTGCAACAGAAACCTGCAAAAACATGAATTGTCATCCCAAACAAACAGTGTTTCAGAACCCAGATTTCATGGGAAATGCAATTGTGCTCAGCCATGAGGTGGTAGCACGATGAAGCCTGAATTAAATAGGGAGATATACTATTGAGGTAATTCTATCTCCATGACCTCTGGTAAGACCATGCAGGACTAGAAACTTGCGAAGACAGCATATCCCGAAATGAAAAGCTTGCAATCTTGCTGAACTAAAGTATCTCAGTCATTCTCCTATCACAAAGCCTCATGTCTTGCTTAACAACAAACCAGATCCCTTCCGTCAGAGTTGCTACAGGCTCAACTTTATGCTCCGATGCTTGAATTACCATCCGAAGAAAGATAATCTGCTGATAAACAGCCAACTGGTAGGGCACATTTCCTAAAATGAACATCAATCTCAAGTTCTCCAGTAATCCACTCCTACTTGTCTCATGTTATATCTATGATACAAATGGAAACTGTGGATTAAGCGTACAAGTATTACTAACAAGTGACGATGCATGCAAGATTACTATTTATAAACCAAAATGATGGTATTCCCCCTTTTTTTGCCTTTAGATTGAGAGATCATTGGTGCTTGCTCTTCATTCCCTTAACCCTCTCAGCCCAGTTATGAGCCAAACTTCAATCAAGATTGCTTAGCACAACACAAAGTAAGAAGTTAAACTAGTTAGTTAGCGATAATCAGTTCTTTCTTTAACTAAATTCAAATCAAGCACGTAAATTCTAGGACCCATTTATTTCCTATGAAACAAAACAATCAAGCAAAACTTCTTTAAATGATGAAAATAAAAGAAATAAAACCTCAACTTGTTGACCAGCACGCTTAAACCAAGCCTCTTCTTTCCCAATTTCCTCTATCCTCTTCTTCCTTCCATCCTCCTTCAACCCTTCCTTTTCCTCCTCCCCCACAATCTTCGCCGTCGCCGTGGCTGCCACACCATTTCCACTCGCGTACTTCATCAAACTCCCATTGCTACTACTCTCTCCCTCCTCCACACTCACAACTCTGCCATTTACATACCTCTCCACTGATCCATTCACTCTTCCGTTCCCATTTCCATTCAGTTCTTTCAAAATTTCTCGCTCTCTCTTCTCGATCACTGCAGTATCCTCACTCAAAGCTCGAACCACTGGAGTCCGAAGAGGAATATTGAATTTAAGTTTTTTACTAGAAACATTTAGTTTAGAAAGAGAGTGTCTAGATAGAGGAAGCAGGTGGTGGTGATGTTTCCGAGTTCTGGTTTGTGGAGAGAGAAAAGTGAGCTCTGGTAGGGGTAAAGAAGAAGCCATTAATGGAGATTTTGATTTTGTTATTTCAAATCAAAACCCTAATCTTCATATTTTTTTTAATTATTTTTCTTGTATAGAGTCTGTTTGTGCTCAAGAGATTTGTGGTATGAGAATGAAGCAGAGGAGAGCTCGGACAAGGAGAAGAACAAGACAGAGATGGAGCGTGTTTTCAATCGGAAACAAAAATAAAAATAAAAAATAAAACATTATTGTAGTGGTACTTTAATTTGAGAAACTACATATCAGTCTCTCAACTCTTCATATGGTTCAATTGTATCCTAGAATTGAGAGACATTGTCCTAAAACGAAATGCAATAATTAACAAAATCCGTTATTAGGGTTGATGTCTGTGTGTATTTTTATTTTTTTTTAATCAAACTAGTATATCCTTTGATAACAAAATTGGAGCTGGTGATTGTAAATGAAAATTCAATGTTTGAATTAGGAGCATTTTATTTAAGGTATGGTGATGGAAATATAATACCATGTAAAAGCAACAATAATAAGTGATAAAACAATTAAATTTAATTAATTAGAACCGATTAATTATAATAAATTCTTATATGATTGCTAGTAGAATTAGAAAATATTTACTATCATTTTTTTAAAATAGTATAAGTTTTTGTTTTCCGCTGCTTCTAAAAAAAATTATAAAAATTATATATAAATAAAATTTGTTTGTAATAAATTTTTATCTTTGATGATATAAATGCTATAATGAAATTATTATTTTCTATTTGTATTGTGATTGAGATCAGCTCTTTATCTCAATAAGTTTCATGTAGTATTTTTGGTATATATTTACGTTTATATTATGTTTATGCTTTTAAATATTCTAATAAATGTATTTTTGTTTATCAAAATAAAAGAAGGGTGATTAAAAACAGTTAAGAATTATAAATAATAATAATAATTTATTCGTTGCTTCTTCCAATCAGGATAAGAAGAGTGGAGTCTATGATTCTAGAGAGGAGTGTTCTGAATAATCCTGGACTTTGAAGACCTAATTGAAAGTATCTGAGTAGTTAGATGGTGGGTTTATAGGTTTCCATGAAATTAGGAAACCATGTAGAAGACAAAGAGGGCGGGAGGGAGGGAAAGGGGTGGAGGAGGGGAGGACACGTGGCAAGCAGGAAGATGAGACTAGGGAGATAGCGCGGTTCTTATTGGGTGAGAGAGCCACAGAAGATAATTTTGGCTTTGGAGGTGATTTTTGGACTCGTTTTGGCGTACGTGTCTTTCGTTGAGGATTTTTTATATTTTTATTTGACAAGAAATAATCTAGGTATTTTTATTATAGCTAGGCAAAAGGCTCCCATGTCCCAATTTAGGTCAAGTTCGTGGATGATATGCTTTCGCCCTTCTTTTTTTTTGGTTTATTTATATCAATTTTTTTATTTTAATGTGCTGATAACCTCATAAGATGGCCTGGTTAATTGATTTTTTGGTGTTTTGATTAAAAAATTAATTCAAAATAAAACCAAACCCAGTTCAGCTTCAAAACTAGATAATTGGGTAATTACTAAATCGAACATCGAGCAGTTATTGGCACCTGTGAGCACCATGGTATTCAACTCCATGAGTTAAGATGTTTTTTTAAGGATAGCAGACAAAACAAACAAATGTTTCACAAAAATTCAACTTTTTTACTTTTTCTATGTTTTTTAATCGTGTTTTACAATCCTAATATCAAAAATAATTTGTTTAAAAATAAAAAATATTATTTAATATATTTTCAAGAATAAAAAATACTAGCAAATACTTTCAATGATTTAAAACACTACTCTGAAAACTTAGACGAATTGAAAATTTTCCTCAAATAAAAGAAGAAAAGAGCAAGTGCAAAAAAAAAGGATTGAACTATATTAATGTTACAATAATAAAAGAGCACAAGGCATTGGATATATTCATAGTGTCCTGCAGTTTGCCTTGTAAGATCCAAAATGTAACCCAGAAAGATTCATATGCACAGATTTTTAATATATATTCCTAAGGGGACTACATTGGGTTAACTTGAATATTAGAGACAAGGTTGCAGAAGGGGCCATTGCAAAAACAAAAACAAAAGGTGAAAGTAAATCATGGATTCTCTTATCTGTTGAAAAGGTACGGTCATCTTGGACCGGACAATTCTACAGCATGAAGGTTCTCGGTGGAGTCAAGGAGCCACTCAGAATTTTGACATGGAGCCAAATCAAGATCCTGGCGGACCACCTCTACCTTCTGCCACTCCTCCCATCTCTCTGCCAATCCATCACCTTCAAGCATTCTCACCACCTCGGACATCTTAGGCCGGTCCATTGGGGAGCTTTGGGTGCAGAGCAATGCTACTTGGATTAGTTGTTCTACCTCAGAGTCGACATAATTGTTCTGCAGGTCCGGATCAACCAGCATTTCCAATTTTTTCTCTTTTAGGAGTGCTTTAACCTGCAGAACTTGCAGAAGTCTTGATTAGTGAATGAACAAATGTGGCATAGACTGGTCCAGCAGTTAGAATGAGAAAAATATCAGAGAAGTGTATGACCAAACCCAACTGCAAGCAGGAAGTTTACATCTGTGAAAAGATATGCACTGTCCATGCTGTGCCTAATGAGCCAACATAATTACTAAAGGCACGAACTTTCAGAAACTTATATGAAGAGTAAACAAAAACTGAAATTATTTAATATCAAGATGAGCTGTAGTTGAAGCCCATCCGGATGTTCCAAGAAAGTTAAATTCATTCTGTTCTCTCTTCATAACTATATGAACAAATCCCTCAGTAATCAGTATGATAGATCAGTTCAAGAGTACCAGCCATCATTGGAGAGGAAAGAAGAGAGATTCAGAAATAAGAGGTATTCTAGGTTGACAGTTTTCATCAATCACAAATCACCATATAATGATAGCAGCAACTACCTTCGAGTCAGCCATTTAATAGAAAAATTATACCCTAGATGCTATTTAAAGATGAATTCCATGGGATAACCAAAGATCCCTAGTATTTCAAGAATAGAATATTAAGGCCAGAACTATAATTCTTCTCCTAAGCCAAAGACAATAGTTCAGACATCTTAGACATGCCATGTAGTGACATTGTCCACAAACTTTTCCTCGAGTCTTTATACAAGGATTTGAATGGTAAAAGTAGGTTAAAAAATAAAGAAATTAAGCTAAGAGATAAAAGGTGGTAAGGAACAAAATACCATTTCCTATCTATCATCACATTAAATCTCGGAAGGCTAAATTTCTAAATTTCTTTCAGAAACACGTGGGAGTAACAAGGAATCAATGAAAACATGGAGTTACAAAAAAGCGCATGGTTTGTATGGAAAAAGAGAAGTAAACAAGCAGAGAAAGTGAAGCAGGTTGAAACACAGATTAAACTGACCAGAGCCATGAGCGTTATGGAGTGCATCCCTGATCAAAACAAGGTCCAGATATATATATATATATAGACACACAGAGTAAAACTGATTAAGAAAGATTATAACTTCACAAAAAAAACTTTTGCATCTTAACACGTATAACGGAAGAATCTGGCAAATAACAAGCAGGAAGGCAGTGAGTTTATTACCCAATCAAGTAGCATAACATCATCATCATTGGCAAGCCTGGCAAGATCAAATGCACGCTGTCCAGTGATAAGCTCTAAAAGCATGATCCCATAACCAAAAACATCAGTCTTCTCAGATGATTTTCCCGTGGAAAGATATTCAGGGGCTATATGTCCAATGGTTCCACGCACAGCAGTTGTGACATGAGTATCTTTGTAGTCCATAAGTTTAGCCAACCCAAAGTCACCAACAACTGCCTCAAACTCCTCATCCAATAATATATTTGCAGCTTTCACATCACGATGAATGATCTTTGGGTCGCAGTGATCATGCAAATAAGAAAGACCCCTTGCAGACCCCAATGCAACTCTCTTCCTAGTTGCCCAATCAAGAGGGGCTTCTGATGGGGGGCGTTCTACAAGAATACATAAAAAAGGATCATGAGTTCCAATTACACACATAAAAGGTGTTCAAGTTAAAATTCCTATTTGATATAAATGAATTAGTGAGGTGATGGGGGCATGAAAGCAGCAGAAACTAGAATGAGCATTAAAGCTTAACTCCAGTATAAAAACCACAGATGAAACTAAACCAAAGTGGTTGGATGAGGTTTGTCGCATAAGGGTAGCAGACATGACCTCCATGACCTAAAAGCACGAGAAAGGGACAAGAAGTAGTACCCCTTAGGCAGGATGCAACACTTCCATTAGCCATGTATGGATAAACAAGCAGCCGTTCCGTTGGTGTCATGCAAAAGCCACGCAACCGCAGGAGATTCCGATGCACAGCCATGCTGATCATTTCTACCTCTGTTTGGAACTGCAATTCCCCTCCAGGTGTCCGCTCCTCTTTCAGTCTTTTTACTGCCACCAATGTGCCATCAGCCAGGCGTCCCTTGTACACCTTACCAAATCCACCTCTGCCAAGAATGTTCTTGTTGCTAAAACTATCTGTTGCAACCAGTAATTCTCGCAAAGAATACCTTTTGAGCTGTCCCAAATGGACTTCTGGATCTTCTTCAGCTGGAGAAAAAACAGAGTTAAAAGAACATTCAAGGTCCAATCGTTAAAACTAGTCTATTTTGAAGGTGAAACACAAACCAGGTACATCAAAAAAAAGCTCTATCGGTCTCCTTCGCCTCCAATATGCAAACCAAAAGGCTGGGGCTGCAAACAGTAAAGCAGCACCAGCAGCCACTCCGCCAGCAATTGCTCCAGTGGGGTTATTTTCTCCTGAAATGATAATTTAATTCAGTCTCCCAATGCAAATTTGTTGGAACAAACTAACTTCCAAAACAGTGATTTCCACCTTCTTATGATATGAATACGCTTACAAAGAAGGACTTCTTTTTGAGAATTTGGTAATTAAATAAAGCTATTAGTGCAACATGTGGCAGCTGCAACATTAAATAAAAACAAATCTTGAAATGCATGTGAAGTTATAGGAACGATTGTAGTGGAAAGAATAAGTAAATCAAACACCATCTATGCCCTCATAAGAAACAATATGGAGATCATCAAGCTGAAGATGAGAAAAGATGACAGTATGAAATAATTGTATTTTCAATACTAGTGCCGGAGATTACCAGGATAAGAATCAGTTGATGGTGGAATAAATGGAGGTGGTGGTGCGAATGGTGGAGATCCAGGGCAAGGCTTCCCCGTAACTGGGCCACAGAGGTCCAAGTTATTCACAAAGCTGTTAAAGGCGATTCCAATTAGCTAATGGTTCCATTTTGGACATCCAGAATTTCAGGTATAGAAAGTTCCAATTGTAAGATGGCAAACCTGATGGGAGTAAATAGTGAAAACGAGCCATTGTCTGGCACAGGTCCCGAGAGACGATTATTAGACAAGTCTCTACAACCAAATTTGCAAAAAGTTTCATATCACATCATTACAACCAAGACAGTACTGATGGCTGAAAAGGAGAAGAAGCACTTACAAGACTTGAAGGGCAGTGATGTTTGTCAAGGACAAAGGTATGGAACCTGACAAGCTATTGTTGTTGAGTCGGCTATCCTTGCAGAGACATACCAAAAAAAATGATAAGTTTCCCCTCTACCACTTTAGCATGTATTATTAAAATCCTGCTGGAACCAACACGTGCCCACAAGCACTCAAGCGCACAAACAATAGAGAAGTTAGAAATTAATAAAAGTAGGAAAGAAAAAGGAATGGCTCAGCACTTAAGTTCTACTCCATTCAAGCAGAAAATAGAATCATGAAATCACCTCAAGGACAACTTGAGAACTACACCAGTCAAGAAGTCCTGTTGCAATTACTTACATGCTAGCTTGCAGCAAATGAAGCACACAAAGTTCCCTTGTTAAAAATTAATAAATGGAATATCATGCTACTTTCCTTTAACATAAACAACCTTCAATTAACTTTTCATGATTGTAAGGAAGAGTGCTCCAGTATCAAGGATAATTTAGTTCAATCTGCAGAACAGTCTCAAAATGGAAGGCAACATGATACTATTGGAGTTTACACTGCTGCTTTTACATTGACGTCCTCATATCAAGCAGAAAAAGAAAATAAAAGGGAAAGGAAAGGAAATTGAATGTGATGAAAAAAACAAACAGAGAAAGAAAGTAGTTATGAATTCCTTGGTGCTAAGCAATATCGGACCCTTTTACTATTGTTCATGGGTAAAATGCTGCATAGTAAGGCAATTATGATGCTAGCCGTTCCTTGACAAATTAAGCTTTGTGGCTCAAAAAACCGAGCTTTGTGCTAAGCAGTCTTTTCCAACAAACTAAATGAGGTTCTAATAAGCAGCAATGAATCCCAAAGAGAAAAATTATATAAGGCAAGGAAAAGGATGTTTATTCATACAGAAAGCGAAGTTTCGTCAGTTTGCCCAATGTGTCTGGAATAGGACCACTGAAACTGTTCAGGTAAAGATCCAAGCTCACCAAGTTTGTCAGATTCCCAAGATCACTAGGAATTGGTCCACTTATGTTGTTACCATAGAGTTCTCTGCATGTTAAAAATGAATCATAAGACATTAAAACTTAAAAGAAAACATTTATGATGCTAAAACACTACAAACTAATAACATAGTTCAATAAAAGAGTACCACTAAGAGCATTGTCCACACGCAACAATAATAAAAAGAAACTACTGTGTACTCATCTCTGTTGTATTGAACTTGTATCCTCTTTAATGTTGTTATTAATATAGCTATCATTCAAATTTTGATTCTAAATGCTGTGCATTGTAATGACCTCCAAATTTAAACAAAACAAAGAAAAGAACATTAAATAATGGTGATCATTATGATCTGAGTGAACTAGTTGATTCATTGCATTCACAAAATCCATTTCTCCTATAAAATAATAGCAAACTTAATTGGGAACTCACCCAGTCATTAATCCAATTAAACACTACAGATTTGTTGTGTGATAACTCAGTAGCATGTTAAAATAATTAGCTAAAATAACTTTACAAGAAAGAAGTACTAGTGTATAGTATATACAATATAAAAAACTTCCACACAACAAATTTTAATCAGGAAGGTTAACTAAGTTTCCCGAGACTTCAATCTCTATATATCCATGTTCATGCTGCCCTCCCCTCTTTTGAGAACAGGAAAGAAAAGCAATAATTGATAACAGCAACTGGATATTGTCAGGCATCACCAATAAATGCATGCCTACAATTCACTTAAAAGAATCCGTTTCATGAGAGAAGGATGATTGGAGAGGTATCGAACATTGAACATAAATTTTCAATCAAAAATGTACAAAAAAAAATGCAGTTCAGTGTTAATGGAAGCATAGAGAGGAGTAGAAGCTGGCCACAAAAAAATACGTGAAAACAGAGTGCTTCTAATAAACATTCTTCATGATAACTTACAGGTACTGTAAATTCTTAAGCTGGCCAACCTGTGGGACCAATTGACCAGATAAGGCTGCATTGCCAAGGTCACTGTAGGAGACAAGAAATGGTGCTTTTAGCATATAGAAGATCACAAAACAAGCATGGTTTGCTTAACAAAGAGATTGATTAAATCAGGTTGCTTACACTCTAATAACACTATTGTCATTGTTGCATGTAACATGAAACCATGTACAGGGGTTAACAAGGGTAGGATCCCAGCTCTGCAAGACATTGTTTGGATCTTGTAAATTTACCCGTAGATTACGCAACGCATCACCTGCTTCAACCACAATATTGAGACATGAAGGTCAATCAAAGGAAGAAAAAGGCAAGAAGATAAAGCAGAATTCTAAAGCTTGGAGGTAAATTTACTCAACTTCGCATCAGCACTAGATTTTACATCTCTGATATTCTCTAACAAGAATTAAAAGACCCATTACATCTGACTCTGTCCTACAAGTTTGGGAAGATGTGCTCTTTCAAACAGCTTAATGATATGAGAAAAGGATTGCTTTCAAAGATATGAATTACAAGCCAATTCTTGTGTCTGTGTTGTTTAATCTTAATTTCTCAATCAAATCTCCATATACTATAAGCCCATCTCCAGCTGCATCGAAACCCCTCTTTCTTATCTAAGTCACAGCAAAAGAACCTAGCATAGCACTTTGAAGCAAACAAAAATTGAACTCAGCCAAGAACTAACTGAAATTTTAAAACATTCAGCCCACAAGAAGAAAATGAGCTAAAACATCCTTCTCGTGCAATAACGTAACATCAAAAAATGACAGTAATTAACACTCTCTTTGATCTGATAGGAAAACGACACCTTAATTTAATAAGACACTACCATAACAAGTTCTGCGAGTCAAATTTATTATATAGAGCCTGTCATTATCTAATCCAGGAAAGCTTCTTAATTGCACATCCTATCAATAAAACACCTTAAAAATAATTCACCAGACCAATCCAGCTCCATAAACACAACAATAAAGCATTAATTCCATCCATCACTGTTCAAAATAACTCTATAAAGCCAGCATTGAATAACACAACAACTTAACAAACAAAATCCATAATTCCACAGACTTACAAAGGGCCACAACGATCTATTGATAAGTAACAAATAAAATATTCAAGAAAATAAGAAACCAGCAAGAACCTTCCATATTGGCAGAGATCCTTGAAAAAGGGAGCATGAATACCACCAGGATCGCCCACAGAGTTATCACATAAACCCCAGTTTCTCTCTCCATTAAAATTGACAAAATGAACACTGACACCAACCCAAAGCCCAAACCTTAGCACCTCATTTTAAAACACATAAAGAAGTAAAATTTCACACTCATAACCCTCCACTACCCACCCAAAAGACCATCATTAACGAAGACTAACAAAAGGGTAGTTTTCAAAAGTAAGTCTAGTAGCCTTCATGTCAAAAAAGTGTTTCGATTTAAGTAGAGAGGTTTTTCTTTTATTAATGTGATGAAAGAAGAACCTTGAAAATCTTTTTTTCAAATAAAAGCTTCAACTTTACTGTACTTTTTGGCAAGAGAAAATGGATTTGTATTTTTTTTTTTTTTGTCAAGCTTTTTACGGAGAGGGAGAGAGAAGGTGGCGTGCAGTGGTGCAGCGACAACTTGGGTCCCAGTCAAAGCATGCAAATGGCGAGGAGGAAGTGCAAGAGGTAAAAGAGTAAAGTATTATTTAATTCCTATGTTTTTTTCGTTTATTACTTCATTCTAGGGGATCCAATATTGAATCTCTCTAATCTTATATGTGTTTGTGACTTGGTTTTATTTCACTTAAAATGCCCTTCATTTTTATCAAATTTTCCAATCCCACCCACTACAAACAAGTAATTTACATTTAGAAAAGGGTAGCTCGGAGATTTTAAGAAGATTGACGGTAAACTCTAGTTCACTCTGAGGGACTAGTTTATAGTTTTCATGACAAAACAAGCCATCTTACAAGATCATCAGAAATAGAGGGACCAGCCTATAATTTACTCTGAAGCGAACTACGTTTGAGAGTCAAAGGAAAAGCAAGGTGGGGTACATGGTGCCACCTCGGATTCAGTCAAACAAACTTTCATGACACTCTTGATCGAAACAATCAATTATTACCACTGCATGATACTACTTGCTTTCTTCTCATCATACTTTGCGGGGTTGGAAAAAAAAATTGAATGTAAGAACATGATATCTCGGCTATATGATATAAAATTGAATGAAAGCCAACGTGGCATTAGAATTTAAAATTAAATTATGTAAAAATTATTTTTATATACTTATATTAATTTATTAAATTTATATTTTATTCATGGACTCCACTTCTTTCAATCAATTTCTTATTTTATTATATAATAAAAAAAAAAGCTTATAACTCGAAGTAACTAGTGTGTGTACCCGAGGCATGTTTGCTCAGTTAGGCTAGATATTTTTTTCTTGTTTAAGGGTTAGACATCAAGTTATCCAACTTTTATTTTAAAAAATATTATAACAAAATAAATATTAAACAATGCTTTATTTACTGGCTATAATTCAGATTCTAACATACGATGGCTAAAAAAACATTTTAGGGTTTTTTAAATTACAAATCCTATCTTAACTCGAAAAAACATGTTAAATACTATACAAACCTCCTCAAACCATCTAATAACCTCAAATCCAAAATCATTCAAAAAATCAGTCAAATAAAATATCTAAATAAAGTCTTATCTTTCTTTACATGGATGCTTGAAGATAAAAATCATTGTCATCAAACTCTTTTTATCAAATGAAATTCATTAATACTAATAGTAAAGAGTTTTGTAGCAAAAAATGGTTCAATTTACAACTCTTTTTTCTATAAATTGTTTTTGCAAGTTTATCTCTCCTTTCTCTAACACAAAAACTAAAAAATAAATAAAATAAATTTTTATACTAAAATAAATATTGTTGGGAACTTGTGGCTCAACATTTTACTTTTTAATCCTTTAACTTGTAATTTGATACTTTTACCATAATTCCTCACCTAATTTAATCTTATTAGGCTGAAAAGGGATATAATTAAAAAAAAAGTGCTTTACTTTTTATAACCATATCATTTCTTAGTTTTTTTAAATATATAAGTAATAATATTAATCATTACTAGTTTGATTGCGCACTCTCCATTTTGAGAATGGATTTGAAATGTTAGTAACAATTTTTTTTAATAACATGTATAAATTCATAAAATATCAAGTTAAAACAATCAAAATCTAATTTGACTAAAAAAAATTAGGATGATGTTATTCAAACTTATTTATAAAAAAAAATGTTAAGCAATGTTATTTGTTAAAATAAAAAAATTATTCAAGTCACAGGGAGCTTATGTAAGGTTTTTTCATTCCAGAATATAGTAATGATGTAGCTATTGTATGCTGTGGTGACTCATTTTTCTTTTCTTTTTTTTCCTTTAATTTTTCTTTCCCCTCTCTTTAGTTCCCACACTTGATTTCTTCTATTCTTCCCTTTATGGACAAAGAGGGCTATATTTTTTCATATTTTTAATTATATTCCTTTTATTTTTAATTTGTTAAAAAACAAAAAATTCAAATAATTTTACACAAAATCAAGTGCCAATACAATGATTTGATGTTTTACCAACTCTATAAAAACCTTACACTGAACCTATTGAAACAAACTATCAAGACCAATCTTAAATAAAATTAATGTGGAAGGTTGAAAATGAAAAGAAAAAAAACAAAGTGATTGAAAAAAATTGTGTGAATTAACAGTGTAATTATTTATGAAAAAAAGGATAACAATTGATTGCTTAACCCTTTTTTTTTTATAATTCACTATAAATAACAAGTTGAATTATAAAACTATTTTAATTGTTGTATGTCGGTAAGTTCTAAAATTAAAGAGTCAACATTGTTCAATTTAAACCAACTCCAATATTCATTGCCCTGTTTATATGAACAATTAAGTTTTTTTTTCATTTTAGTTATCATTTTTATTTTTTTGCAATTTCATCATTCAAAGTTGCATCGACATAGTTTTATATATTGATATTTATTTCAATTTATCCTCTCACATATACAAAGTACTAAAAAATATTTTGATAACAAATTAAGATTGATTTTGTAAAACAAGATTTCATTGGGAATTAAAAAAAGAAAAAAATTAAAATATGAAGGGAAAAAAATTAAAAAAAAAACAAAATATACCTCATTCAGATATTGTCATGAAAAACTTCAATTTACTCCTAAAAGTTTCAATATACCTATTTATTTGGCTTATGTTGTTTTAAAATTTCAAATTTTTATCTCAAACTTTTTTTTATTTTTACCTTTTAATCTCAGAGAGGAGAGAGAAAATGCATGAATGACAACATTTCACTTGTTACGAATATTGATCTTAGTGCTAGTAAAAAAAATTCAAGGGAGTTCAATAAAAATAATGCATTCATGCATGCTTTTAAACAATGAATAGAAAGATTAACATATCCAAATCTCATTAGCAATTTAATTTAAGGAAATGTTTTATAATAACAACAGCATGAAAAAATCCATCACAAGTCACGAGTGGTAAAAGAAATATATGATGGTGATGATGATGTTTGTATGCCTTTTCATCCATTAGAAAGATGAATACAACTAATCAAAGAAATTCAATTTAAAGAAATTTATAGTAATAATAATAGTTAAATGATAATTTAGAGAACTCTATCACAAGTTATGAGTGGTAGAAAAAATATTAGTATATATATGCCTTCAAATGGTTGTTAGGATGATAAACATAAACAAATCAATTAAGGATAATTTTATTTAAAAGAATTAATAAAAATAAATTCAATGAACTCCTTAAAAAATTCAGGTTAATAAAGCACAACTTCTACATTAACGAGGATATTAAGGGAGCAATGATGAATGAACACCATCCTTAGAAAGCACAATCTAACTATGCAAAACATAATGGCTAAGGACAAGTTATCACTTTAATTCTAAAAAATGATTATTATATTAGAATGTCTTAAAGTAAGGGTTTGTCTAAGAACATGGTACAAACCGCGTTCCTTTAAACTTAGAATTTTTCTTGTTAAAAATTATTTGTTATATATATATATATTTAGATCATTTTAATGTGATAATATTAAAAATAATTTTTTTTTAAAAATTATATTAATGCATTTATAAGTAAAAAATATTTTGAACTGCAACTACCACTACAATTTTAAACACATTCTAAATATGGTTGGAGAATAATATAAATTATATCTTGAGACCTCACCTAACAACTTAAACTATTGGGTCGAAATGATTATTTGACATGATATCAGAGTCTTGATGACCAAGTAGTCACGAGTTTAAATCTAATCATCTTTATTTATTTGATAAAAATCAAGCATAAATTAGTATAAACCTTTACAAGTTTCAAATCCAAAGAATTGTATGACATATAAAAAATCAAATAGATGATTCATGTAGGTAAGCTCGAGTAGGTTAAAACATAAAGCTAATGATTAAAAAAGACTAAAACAAAAATAAAAGGCAAATTAGGTTGAGCGAGTGAAGAAACATGGCCAACATAAGTTTGATGAAACTTTTGATCAAATATTATTTATTGAATTTACACAATTATAACATGTAAAAAAAGATTTGTCCCATGATTATTCTAAGAGTCTATTTTAAAATACACACAGTATATCATAAGAAATTTTAAATATATAAATTTCTTTAGATAAAAATCATAAGAAATAGCTTGATGGAGCATAGATTAGATAACATCTTAATAAGTTGAAAGAAGTTAGTTGCAAGTCACTGGGTTACAAATAGGGTTTCCAAGTATTATTCAAAGGTCGCAGACCATTGGCTCAAACACAAGCCTAACAATACCCCCAACCTTGTCATTGAGCTTGTATTATTAAAAAAAAAAATACTTCACATATTTATTAAACTTATAGATACATTATAATATTGTTATTCTTAATTATCCTTGATTTGTTATTGCTTATCAAGTTTAAGAACCAAGGGAAGGCATAAATCTATGATACATGTCATTTGTTTGATTTAGCTTTACTCTTTGTGAAGATAACGAGTAATATTAATTACACTTTATTTAAAAAATTGATATTTTATTTATTATGTTTATATATCAACTTGTGATGTCTCTTTATACCATTGTTAAGAGTTAATTGTATTGTTTATCTCTTATTGATATTGCACTAACCTAGCCAACTAATATAACTCTAAGGGATATAGCTTAATTAGTTAGGTTTAAGTTCTACAAATATCAGAATCATTAAAGGTTTATATAATCATTAACTTTATAGTCCATGGACCTAGTTAAGAATATATAAGTTGGCCTGAATATCCACGTTAATAATAAAAAGAATTCTATGTATCAACTTTTGATGTCTCCATGACATGTAGTTATATAAACAAAAATAAATGAGAGTTTTTCTATTTATTTTTCAAAAAAATATAGTGATTAATGATGTCATTTTACTATTTTCACTCTCTTTTTATTTGATTAAACTCAAGGCATTTTTCTTTAAAAATGGATACAAAATTGATTATTAAGAAAAAAAAATATGGCTTGTAACATTTTAATTAGTGGAAAGTCATCAAGTAACATCTTATTTGTTTTTGTATTTTAAAAGTATTTATAAAAAAATTAAAATTTTTTTATTTTTTTTCAAATGAATATTTTTTTTTGTAATTTCAAATCTTTTGATGTGTTGTTATCAAAAATAATTTTTAAAAAATAAAAAATTATTTTAATAGATTTTAGAATGAAAAATAGTTTGAAAAGTAACTATCATCGTATTTTCAAACACAATTAAAGTGCTCGTTTGGGTTTGCAACCACTTTTATTTTTTTAAGTATTTTTTAAACTGCTTTTTAAACTACTAATAATGCTAGAAATTTTTACATTGTTTCCTTTTTAATTGTATGATTTTAATTAATTAAATTTTCATTTTTTAACACGTAGATACTCAAAAATAAAAATTAATTTTGTTTGATTATCCTTTTTTTTTTCTATCCTGCATAATCTTTCACTATTATTTTTATACCAAATTTTTTTGCTCATTTTTCTTTCTTTCATCTTGATTCACTCTCTATTTTTTTGTTTCTAATTTTCTCATATAAATAAATAAATACACATAAATAAATAAAAATTAAGAAATGATGAAATTAGATTTCACTTCAAAAGTCTTTTTTTTTTTAGGATTTTCATATTTTGAAAATGCTTGGAAAAATATGAAAACATGCATTAACTTTTCAATTTATAATTAATTTTTCTTGTCAAAGACATGTTGGAAATGATTGTAAATTTATATTTTTATATTAAAACAAATTTTAGCCCAGCTTACGGAAAATCACGAATCAATTGGCTAGTTATTATTTTATTTTATTTTTCTTAAGAGACATCTCATGCCAACTTGGATTCATTGGTTTTGGATGGTCCGAACTAATTTTTTTGTGTGTTTAGCCGGGTGGGTTAAATGCGTTTCCGACTCATTTATAAAAACGGGCCTGTCCAGGTTACTGGGTTTTCAGTTTGACTTTCCATGCTGTCATGGTTTAAATGCTAATTATTTTTTAAAAAGATGAAAATAATATTTTTTTTCTTAGGTTAAAAAATTGTATTTAATGTTACATGTTTATGTTTACCGAGGTTTCCATCTTTTTTTTTAAGGTTAAATGTAATCCTTTAACATTTTCCCTTCTTACAAAAGCTACCAAAAAAAGTTGAGAATCTGAAACGAAATATCAAGAAATTGATTTTTAATGGAAGGAAAAATACATTAATATTATGATTAAAGATTTTTTCTAAAGAGGTTTAAATATTTTTTATAGGCTATGAAAACTGATATTAACTGGGAAATAAAATTAAAATCCTAACACAAAAAAAAAATTAACACAAAATTCAAAACTAAACAATAATAACTAAAATAACTAAAAAATTAACAAAATCAGTTCAAATATCAATTTATAAACCTAATTTATAGAGATATAATTAGCGATGCAATTGCTCTTAATTAAAAACAACCTGTAAAATCTTTTGTAAAAATTGAAGTCTAATTCATTATGTTATTTTTATTTTAAGTTATTATCTTAGTAAATCAGGACCAAAATTTCTTTTAATTCAAACATATCTTACAAGTTTATAAAAATATTTATTAAATATTTGCTTGGAATATATTTTTATATAATCACAACCTCTAGCCTATGTAAAAGTCGGCTATATCACAACCCCTCTCCATCTTCAATAATGAGAAGAATAAGAGTGGACCAGCATGGTTTTGGCTCAGTGGTTGGTGGGGGCATCCTTTTTCATTTGAACATGGTTTGAGTCCCAATGAGAGTGGGGCTGGAGGATTCTTCCCTTCAAGTCTTTTCTGAGTCCATCTTTACATAGTATGTTTGTCATTCTTGCGATACCTTACATACTTATTGAGCTTACAGGGTATTCGACGGGCTCGGGAAATAGTTAAGGTACACGTAAACTGACCCAGATACCCCGGTTATATATATATATATAAAGAATAAGAATGGTTCATGTTATAGGATTTAAAAACTGACATGAAATAGGAAATACAATAAAATAAAAATTTTAACACATGAACAAATGTAACACAAAATTCAAAAATAAATAATAATTTCAAAAGTAACCGAGAAAAATAACAAAATCAGCCCAAATAATAATTTATAAACTTAATTTTAAGAGGTATTACAGTCTAATGAGCGATGTAATAATTCTGAATTAAAAAACAACTAGTAAAATAAAAATTTAGATCTAATTTAACGGTTAAATATTTTGTTATCTTCATTTTAAGTTATTATATTAGTATGGTACAATAAAATTTTTTCTTAAATTTAAATATATTTCACTAGCTTATAAAAAATTTATTAAATCATCTACAATATTTGTTTGGAATATATTTTTGTATATTTTATCAGAACCTCCAACCTTTGTAAAGCTGGTTATATTAAAACCCCTTTCAATGGTTAATAGTAGGAAGAATCAAGAATAGTTTAATTTAAGAGTTATTGTTCAACTGGTTAAATTCTAGATTTATTCTCTAAAAATCATCTATTCGAGTTTTACAAATTTTAGGATGCTAGAGATTTATATAATCATTAATTTGAAGGTCTATAAAATTAATCAAGATGTGCACAAGCTAGACACGCAGGTTAATAATAATAATAAATAAAAAAGAGTGGCTGATATTAGTTGAGATTTCTTCCTTTCGGTTCATCTTCCTGTTATTTAGAAAGTGTGGCTTCAACAATCTTAATTCTTATATATATGAGCCAGAACAAAGAACTTGCCCAGCTCATACATCATTACATGCACCGTAGGTAATTCTTTCGTGCATCTTTTAGCAGATAATGGTACAATCAGTATGGTCAAAACAGTGTATGTTCAGCATATATGATCACAATTTACATCGAAACATCATTTTCGTGCAGTATAAAAGAGTGAGAGTTTAATCCCCTGATCGATCATATCATCACCGAATTAAAGCCTTCCTTGATGAGATTCTAAGATTGTCTTAGGTGATCAGTATCTTTTGTTTGGATGCCTCTGTTTCACCAATATCCTGACAGTTTTCAGCTTTTCCAACAACATATTTTATCTGTTAATTAAGCATGTTAATGCTGGAAAAACTGAAAACTATGTCAAACCCTAGCTCATCTTTTAATCAATTAGGGTTTTTTTAAAAAACACGGTTGTGATTTAGATAATATGATGCGAGTCCGTAAATAATTGCAAGTTGTACGTTGAACTTGGGACTTTAGTTGTTCATTTATTAAGGAGACAGCAAGTTAAAGACAGTCTACACCATTTTAAAATCATGATGCATGTAATGGTGGAATAAACAGGAAAAGGTAGGTGCCAAAGAAGCCACTTGTGATGATCCTGTCAGAGTGTTATAAACTATTTTTTTTTTCTAAATTTATTCATGAATTTAAAATGTATATGAAATTTCGAAGGTTTGATTGATATACTTTACGAGGCATGGTCACTGCTAAATCGAACAGGCTTAGTCAAAGTTTGCAAATTGCATAACAAGCTTGAATGCGAAGAAATAATTCTGAAAGAAGATAGCTCAAGGTTCAGTGAATAATTTCTTCACATCCTCCCACCAAGCATGTATACGCATAGTTCAAGGTTCAATTAATTGAAGTTTCAAAGAACGAATACTATGTTTAAGTAGGAGCTATACTCCAAGGAGAAAACAAATAATGTTTAAGGTTTACCACGAAAAATTAGAAATTTATAAAAAAATCATCGAAGAGGAAGTTTTGAAGTGAATTTCTTTCTTCTTTTTTTTTATTAATAGCTTGGGAGTTTTCATAGACCACTTGGCGGTTTTTTCTTTAAAAACAAAGAAGAAGAAGTATAATTTGCCGATCTAGGAAATAACAAGGAAGAAATGGTCGCTTCCGGTGTGTGTGTGTGTAATGGTGAATTGCTGACGCTTCTTTCTACAAATCATGCATACTGGGAATGGCTTCAGAAAGAACAAGGAGGAAAAATTAGTGGTTGCCTTGGGACCTGGGAGAATAGCTGTTGATATTTTGAAGCAGCATATCATGGATGTGATGCAAGAGAATCTTGAGAAACAGAAAAGGAACAAAAGATAGGCAAAGTGATCGTCAAGCATATGTGCCAGAGCCACCCCTGCCAAAAGACCACCTTTTTCTTAAGCCGTGCAAAGATACCATGTCCAATGATATGAATTAAAGGCTAATATTATTATCAAGAACCCTGATCCGAAATCAGGAAAAAAAAAGAAAGATGATGAAGATTTATACGAATATATATATCTGCATGGAGACAGGAATTGGGGAGGGGAGGTGGGGGGTGGGGGTGTGGTTGTTGCTTGCTTCCATGGATGTCCCATCCATATGTAGCTAGGATTTATTCCACCATTATTTTTATAGCTAGGGTGACCTAATTAAATAACAGTTATCTGATCAGGTTTATCAAGTAAATGTAAGGGGATGTTAACTTTTATCAATCTATATTAGTCATTGAAGCCGCCACTTAACATTGTTCTATACAGTGATGACAGTACTCGACAGACAGTAGTATCTTTCTCTCTTTCTTCTCAAAACATTTCAGAATCGATTTTTTTTTAATAAAAAACTGTTCTATGCATCATCTGACATCAAACTCTGCCTATGTTTGAAGGAGTTAACCAAGTTATAGCATATTATTACCCACCTTACGGGACATATCAAATTGCAGAGGGTTCCAAGAAAAGGAACAGGTGAAAGTGACTTGATGTCGAGTTCCCATTTTCCTTGAGAACTTTACCATGTTTGCATGCACTTTTTCTAATGATTTGGGTTGAGAACTAAAAATGTTGGTTTGTGGTCCAAAAACATTTCTAATTGAGTTTTGACAAATCAAACCGGCGAAGGTTGTGTATCAAAGAATACAGAGGCAAAAGTAGTTTACTAGCCATTGTTTTTCATACCCCACTTGCACTCAACCACCAATGAAACTCCTTCTACGAGAGAATCATGCACCATCTGATAGCTCCTTCATTAATCTTTTGCGAGTCCCACAAATTAATAGCTCTTACTTTTAACCTAGATTCCATGCTTCACAAACCATTCTTTGTGATGGTTCCACCGATCCCTCAAGTGCTTGTCTCTTCCCTTTTCTGTCCGCGTCAAGACCGCCTTTCAGCTATTCATATTTTTGGCTTCTTTACTCAGCTGCTTCTCGCTTAAAAGCCCGAGCCCCCTCATTGGATCCCAGGACTAAAACTTGAAGAGCAAAACACTTGTGCCCTCACCCAACCCTCCCTCTCCTACCTACCCCTTTTTTTTTTGGCACTTGGCATCTTTTCTTCTCCTGCATATTTGGTTGCCTAAAATGACTGGGAAAGGGACCCAAAGCAGCCCAATTGGAAGCCCCTCGTCTGAGAACATCTCAGACAGCTCTTCCAAATTAGAGCAAGACCGATTCCTCCCCATCGCCAACGTAAGCCGGATCATGAAAAAATCCCTCCCAGCAAATGCAAAAATATCCAAAGAAGCCAAGGAAACTGTCCAAGAGTGTGTCTCTGAGTTCATAAGTTTCATCACTGGCGAAGCATCTGACAAGTGTCAACGAGAGAAGAGGAAGACTATAAACGGTGATGATCTTTTGTGGGCTATGGCCACTCTAGGGTTTGAAAATTATGTTGGGTCCTTGAAGGTTTATCTCAACAAGTATAGAGAGACCGAGGGAGAGAAAAATTCCATGACTAGACAAGAAGACCAGTTATCCCCCACCAACCATGGCACTGTCGGTACTCATGAAACTAACAAAGTCAATGGTACTCTTACTGATTCGTCAACTGAGATGGATCTCCAAAGTTTTAACAACGGACTCTACTCGCTTGGCACTGAAGTTACAGCCAAGAGCTATGGGGAAGACACAAGGCTCCTTGGCTATCAAGAGAATTTTATGGCTGGTGATTTCAACATGAATAGGATAGGCGAAAACGGAGACAGGAATTGCGATAGAGCTAGGGCAGCTCAGCTTTATCATGGGGTTGGGTGGTAGAGATATACTGATCTTATATATTTATATAAGCTTATCTCTTACTTTGTTAGATCAATTCACTATCTGCATCTACTTGTCCACATAAATGAAATTATTGCTGATTGTGCTCTGAAAGTATGAACATCGTAGAGCTTAGAATAATCTCCATGAAATCTCTTATGCCTGTTCATTTAATATATAGTTCAATCACTACAATCTACAACCGTGAACGTAAAGGAAAATATTATACTTGTGGTAAGTGGTAACTTTCTTTTTATTGATGAATAATTAATATATATCACAGATTGATTCACAGAAACAATCGTTACCCATATATATGACTGCCTCTAAAAACTCATCAAAGATGTTCGGCTATGCATACTATACAGAAGAAAAAATCGACCTGGAGAATATGACCTCTTAGTATAGATTAATTATTTCTAAACTCTGGCAATTACACAAGCAAGAGGGGGGAGGCACTGTGTACTCTGCACTGCTGTCATTCCTACACAGAGCTTGTGATATTTTTTGAACTGAAGATCTTCTCAGTAGTCCAAACACAGAACATCAGCCCAAGAATGAAGCTGAAAACCAAGGTGTAGGGGTTTTGCCGAGCCAAGTAAAGCGGTGCGTGGTGCTTGCAAAGAGAGTGATAACGTAAAAAATTTCATTATCAATTCCAAACCAGCTGAGCCAGCAAGTCAAACCTCAAAGAGAAGGAGTGCACCACAGAAATACGAAGCAATAGCCGAAGCTGCCATTACATGGGCGGGAATTGAGCCCCTATCCCCATGATCAGTCCAACTACATCTCATCAAAGGATAACAATAGCATCATCCTGAATATTCCAAAATAAATCCGAAGGAAAGTCAATCATCCAATGAGACCTCAAGCAAGCACAAAATGAATTGGAAACGGGATTCTAGATGTCAAAACAAGAATTAATTAGTCAAATGTCAAAATCCTATTATAATGGATGGTCTTCTCATGGCCACGCGTATACTCTCAAAAACAGCGTCCCTTGCCTCCTCGTGAGTGCTTCCAGTTCCAGAGCAGTTTCGCTGTTTTTATTCATTTCGCTATCTATCAGTGTAGTATACAGTATCTTTTCTAACTCAAGAACTGCGGGAAAAGCACATGTATTCATGGTTACTGTGAATTTTAGGAATCAATTTGATCACCACAGAAAGTTGAGGGCTATAATGCCACCTCGAATCATAGGGTTGTGGACTCTTGGGAGGCCAGATTCCCCACGGAGATTCCAGCTCAACTGGGAGTCCTGGCGCCAGAGTGGATTGATAACCCCCAAATGAGACCGGGAGCTATCGATAAAATGAGACAGGGAGCTATCGATAATACTAATAAAAAAAATTATTTCATCCGCAGTAGTTCGTTTTCATTTAATCAGGGCGTCACCAAAAGAGGCTGAAAAGTAGCTTTTAAAACACTCCTATAATGCTGTTGATTCATGATCACATGAAATCCACCATACAAACACCATAAAATACAAGAAATGCCCTTAATCTAGACCACAAGGTGTGAATGCATCAACCAGACACGGGAGGACCAGCATGAGGCTGTCTATTTCTGTGTTTTTCTCTCTTTCACGGATTTCTCTAAGGATGCCTCCAGCTCTAGTGATTTAACTTTGGGGCCGAGGGAAAGCCATGTGGTCAGGAGGCAATTGTGTTAACTCTGGTAGCATTAGCAAACCAGGGAGATTTTCCTGACAACCTACACTGAGATGCCCGTTCCGTCATTATATCAGCGCACCTCCCAAAAGGGAAGCCCTCGTAACTAAGAAGAGAAACATCCTTGTAAAAGCTTATCAACAGGATACGATGGGCATTGGATCTTTTACACTTTAGGCCAAAAATATAACAAAGGGGTGCAATGGTCCTTTGCTTTCAAAGCAAGACACAAAACTGTTGAAAAAAGAAACAAGGGGCTTGATATTGGTACTCCATCAATTTACAACAGCAAAATATAAATTATTGAATTTACCGTTGTGAATTGGTGGGAATGGTATATCATCACCCACAAATAAAGAGTTTATTGGGCATGCATTGTTTTCTTAAGTAAAAGTACAGCCCTTTGAAAGCAAAGCCAGCGATTACCATTAGGCATTTGATTTTAACAACACAAAAAGTGATGATAGAATATGAAAAGAGGAATATCCTATCATTGCCAAAACGAAATGGTAAAACAGACGCTGGGGGAATTGACAAAAGTAGCTCGTCCATGCAATAAGCAATCCTGGCTATTCTAATTCTAATACAAAGCAATGACAATTTTCTCAGGCTCGTTCCTGGGAACAAATAACATTAAATGAAGAAATGGATTCCACTACAGCATGTGTTCCACCTGTTGAATGAAAGACTCCTCCCAAATCCCCCGCCCCCCAACACACACACACACTGTTTGTTACTTCTATAATTAACTTAAAAAACCAAAAGAGAAGAAATGCTTGTGCACTTTTTATTCATCCCCCATGTGCCAACATATATTCCACCATTCACTTCTTCATTCTTTTGTTGTATTACCAGTCAAGTGATGTACCTTCAAATGCAAACGTTCTCTTCTCCTGAAAAACCTCAAATATCAAATCAAGTCCAGTAGCCATAGTGGTCCCTGGCATCTAAAATATGCATTTCTCTTCTAGAAATTACCTTCCAAGTATACTATTCAGTGACTTTCCGTTGACACCATGAATCAATTGCAAGAAATCCCCTAAACTCAAATGAAACAACTACATCAGAAGTCCAAACTTCCACATTGTTTGCCCTCAATATTCTTTGTTCCATTACTTTGTTTCACATCCTTCCAGTGGTTGTTATCTAGGCCTCGACTTCGTCCAATTCCCAGCTTAGGCAAACCCTTATTCAGTCCTTCAAGCAGAACACAGGCTTTACACCATTTCTGTGCATGGAGCATCACCATGAAACAAAATATTTGTAAGCAGTTTAGAAGCACAGCTAAACATTCTAGGCACTAGCAGAAAAGGATTTTATATATATTAGATGAAAGGTTTTTTTCTATGGTCCTGAAATAATAACTTTGGGATCAATACCTGATTAATATATAATTGCTATGTGTCAGATAAACCTGCTATATCAGGTTAATACTACTGGTTTTAATCATATGCTAGAAAACAATAGCAAACTTTGGATGATTGTTTTATCAATTTACTACCGAGTAAGTTTTAATTTCATGGTGGATAATTTATTAGTTTCAATCCAAGGGTTTTATAGCTTTTCAGGATAGATTCTGAAAATTTTAAACCGGGACTACCCTGCATGAAATGCATCACATCTACACCATTCAGTCTGTCAAATGAGTTGTTCCACCAAACTCATTCCAGATATTAATCCAATCTGAACTCCAAGCTTATCTTGCTTAAAAGCAAGAGCAACACTCACCTGGCTTGAAATGTAACCACATCGTTCACATGTCCCCTGCTCTGGCATTTTCGTAGAAGTGGAAATTCTAAAATCTTCCCCTGATTTGATAATGTCAAGTATTGCCCTTGGTCTGCATCAGTAATCTACCAATAATTAATAGGGTAACACAGAGAGATATAAAAAGAGCATCACCAAATTTTTGGGGCATACAGTGTCTACTTGCATGTAGTAGCAAATGCAACAAGAAGATCATTAATCAACCAATAATAATTAATAGGGAAAAACAAAAGGAGAGATGAGAGGAAAATCACCAAATTTTTGGAGCAGACAGTTTCTACTTGCATGTAGTAGCAAATGCAACAAGAGGATCATTTATCCATTGGCATATTTATACTTCTAACATCCCCCCAACCCCAACACAAAAAAAAAAAGATGAAGAGGAAGAAAAAGAAAAAGAAATTTCACAAAAATAGAAAATAGAATCCTATTTCGAGATACTAACAGGGGAGAATAAACAGAATAGTTACCTCATCCTCTCCAAATCTTTGATGAACTCACGAGCAAAACCACGATATGCATTAGGTGAATATATGCCTGCAACAAAATACTCCGTAAATAGAGGCAGACAAGCTCAACGCCAAAACCCAATTGATAGACACAAACTTCAGACACCAAGTCCCAACATCCCACAGAAGACATAAAGGAAAAATAAAGTAACAAAACAAAAGCAAATTATAACCAAGGAAAAGGGGGGAAAGGGTAGTACATTCAGTGGAGAAGTAGTCCAGCCTCTTGAAATAAGCATACGTGAGCATCTTGTTAAGGTTCTCAACTATCACCACTAAGAAACGGATAGCAATGAAATACAATAAGCAATAAAGAATCTCCATGGGAACTTAACACCATGACCATGAGGATATATAACAATCTCCTTCTCATATGTGTACTTAAATGGCTTGCATCTTGGAATAGGTCCATCCTCCCCAGTGGTTATTGAAGTGCATCTACTCAATCTGCAAGGAAAGTTAAATCCACTCGAGTAACCAAACAATCAGAGGAAGACAAGAAGAAAGAAGAAACTCCAACCAGAATGCATTACCTAGCAATATCCCCTCGCAATATATTCAAGAGTACAGTTTCGGCAATATCATCTGCATTGTGTCCAGTAACCAGCTTGTCTACTTTCAACAATGCAGCACCACGGTCAAGGGCCTTAAAGACAGAAATAAACCGACCCCATCAAATACATAGATCTTATTCTTCACATGAAAATATCAATATCAAACTGCATGCGAAAACTTTTCGCTAAGATCTAATATCTAGCATATTTTCAAAAACCACTTGAGGCATAAGTTTCAGTTTAAAAAACTTTTTAGGGAATTGTTTTTTAAGTATGAACTAAAGCATTCTATTTCTCAATTGAGTGAAGTAAAATAAGAGATGCGTGAATAAAGCAGTTTGAGAATGACATAAATCAGGCTATATGAAGCATTAATTACTTGCCTTGACTAACAACCCAATCAGTGACTTGAACTCGGAACTTAGTTTGGAATAAAAGCAGGGTGTTTTCAACATCATTATTATGAATTTAAGTAATTGTCCATCTATTATGTCAACGTTGCTTTAGTGTTACCTTTTTCTATACTCAATTATTAATTTTTCTTTTCTTTTCTTTTTTCAGGAGGGATGCCCTGAAACATGTCATTCAGGCACCAGATAATCATTTGCAAATGGAGCCTAATGACATATCTTCTATATACAGAGCAAAAACAGAAAGCATAAGGAGCGTTAGGGAAACAAAGAGCGATATAAATACCTGCCTACGAAAAACACCACAAAATGTACAATTGTTCTTTAAACCAATCATCTTCACTATCTCATCCATCGTCCATCCATACAAATCCTTGTAGGAAACAATCTTTAACGGCAGCCCATACTAAGAAAAATGACAACAACCATTACATTTGGATTCAAAATTAGCATGCCCTTGCAAAAATCGAATCACTCGCACATTCCAATTCAAATCAAACAGCAAAGGCTAAAGCTTAGCTACCTGAATTTCATTTCTTTTAACCGTCTCGAGCGAGTCATCCCTGTATCCAGTAATGCCTTCATCAACAGACAGAAGGAAGAGATCCAGCCCATAATTGTGTCGACGATTCAACTCGGATAAAACATAAGCAAGCACTGTCGAATCTGCAACAAACAAACCAAAAAAAATCACAAAATGAATAAACAAGCAACCAACATAACCAAAAAAGTGTCCCTTTTTTATTGCATGTAACCTTTTCCACCGGAGGCACCAATAGCAATCCGCTCACCGGGCTTAAACAGCTGGTTTTTCACAGTCACCTGATGAATCTCTTCCTCAAATACCTCGTAGAAACAATCCCTGCATATCTTTTTTTTCATTTTAATTCAACCACAAAAGACACAATAGCAAGTTCAACTATCAGTACTTGTAAGTTAGGGCTAAGAATAGTTAATTTTTAAAAAAAAAATTTACCTGCTCTAGGGTTTTAGGTCTTTTAAGGGCAGCCCTTCTTTGGTTACAGAGGTAGCACAGGCGACCCGCAGCTTTCTTGTGATTTTCCGCCATAAATAACTCTTACTAGTTACAAAATTGAAAACCTTCTTTATTCAAACTTCGCTTGAGGAGGAAAAAAAAGATTACCTCTTGAAGCAAGCTGTGATTTTATTGTTATTTTTATTTTTTTTCAGAGTTTCCAGGGAATTCTGAAGCTTCTATGAATTTTGAGCCGAAATCAAATTGAATATCACAAATTAAACGAGGAAAAATTTAAATTAAATAATTTCGGGCGACGAGGTGAGAATATATACATAGCAATGCACGACGGCACTTACTAGAGAGATCATCGAGAACTACTGGACCTGCCTGGGACTGGGTGGACAAGCACGCTTGATCCAGTAATATAAAAGCACGCGCGAGTGGGCCTTCGTTTTTTTTTGTTTTTGTTTTTTCTTTTTATCTGAGCCTCTGCACTTAATTTTTTTAAAAAAATAAGGCGGACAGTATAGCTTACTGAAAAATCGAGAGGTTTTTTAGTTAAAAAAATATTTTTAATTTGAAATATCTAATAAATAATTTTAAAATATGAAAAAGCAATTTATCAACCAAAAAAATTTAAAGACACAAAATCAAAACAAAAAAAATTTCTCTCTTGTTTCTAATCTAATCTATTTTTCCATGTAAGATGGAAATTCAAAAATACTTCAATAAAATTTCCATGTTGAATTAAATTTATTAACACTATGATTAATTTTTTATATTAAAATACAGTCAAACCTTTGACTTTTTTTTTCTTGTTATTTTTAGACAACTTTATATCCTCTTTTAATTTTAATAACTCAAATATTAAGAAAATAAGATTTTAAATCAAAGTTAAAATTGCAGAAAGAAAATAAAGGAATTGTGAAGGGAGAAGAGAGAAAGTAAATGGGCTCGGCATGATTTTTTTTCTACAAGTCTTGGATTGATCATGAGATTTCTCTTTGTTTTACACTACGATACTTTAAAACACAATGCAGGCTAGATTTAATAATCTAGCACGTAGTTAAAATGATTCTAAGTTACATGCATAAAGGGTGTATTATTGTTGACACTTTTATAGTAAAATAAAATAAAAATCACATAAAAATTAACCCGGTATAAACTAGTTGACTTGATAAATTTAAAGACAAACAAAACAACTAGAAAAAAACATATTTTAACTCGAAAGAATTCAACATGAAATTTTTTATATAAAGAATATTGCAATGATAACATATTAGATCAACATGTATCAATCCTAATTAACTTGTTGATTTCATGAAATGAATCGCAGAATTATAATAATTTTATACAAAGTAAATCAAAATAAATTATAAAATTTAGTTATTAATTAACATAATATTGAAGGATTAAATTAAAAATAACTAATAAAAAAATATCACGAGTTAACATGTCAGACTTGTAATTTGAATCATAAGATCAAAATAACCTCATAAAAAGTAAACAAAAAAAGATCAAAATCAACTTTTTTTAATATGTTAAACTCACAATCAGGATCATAAAACTATGATAACCTTTGCATAAAATAAATTATAAAACTTAATTTCCATCAAACTCATCACCAAATAATGAAATTAAAAAAAAATCAATCTAAAAACATGACATAGTAAAATAACTTATATTTACTCGAGTTAACATACAAAATATTGATTTATAAGATCAAAATAACTCTATAAAAAATAATCTTAATTAATTCAATGTGAAAGGATGAGGTTGCAAAAATATTAATTAAAAAAACAAAAATAAAACTCGATTTAACTGAGTTAATCTGCTAAACTTGTCACTCGAGCATGGAGATAATTTTATAATTTTTTTAATAAATTATAAAGTTTAATTTTTAATAAATTAAATATTAAAATATAAAATGATAAATATATATATATATATATAAACGGAAAAATTATTATAATAAATAGTATCTTCACAGAGAGCGCACAACAAAATCACCGCCTATTATTTAGTTCATTATCAATAATAATTATAACAATACAATTTCACCATTATAGTTAGCAAGTAAAGAATACTGAGATAACAGATCAAAAAGGATTTTTATAGTTGAAGGGTAGTTTTACAGGGTCGAATGTGACTGTATACTGTTGCCTTATTGGATTGGGTTGCAACTTACAAGTGGATCTGCCATGATTGTTAAACAGACAGTACAATCTCACAACCATCCAACAAGCACTTGTGAAAACAGAAAAAAAAAGAACATTTTACCGAGTTTCTTGGATTTGGAATGCCTCTTTTGGAGAGAACACGCCCTCCTACACGCATCCTAACCGTATCTTTACTACCTAAACCTTTGTAATTTTTCCATTTAAGTTCCTGTGCTTAAGATTTTTGAAGATCCTGTCCCTCTCCAGTGTTTGATTTTTGTTTCACAATCTTGAATCACTGATAGAATGTGGTAAAAATCAAGTAAAAGAAATCTGGGAGGAGCACGAGATTCAGAAAGAAAATAAAAATTAAGAGTACAGGTACTAGGTTTAATTATGTCATGAATAAACAGTACAGACACGGTCCAAAAGCTACAAAACAGTCAAACCCCCATGCACAAGCTTTGTGGATCCGATTCCATTGTTCCAATATTTTACCAAACGCTCCTCTCTCTCCCTCTCTCCGTTGTTATTTATGAGATTTTAAAAATCGGTCCACGAGGCCTCCTACTCTGTACTCTTCCATGGATCGCACCGCTCCATCTCCTTCCCTCTTGACCCAAGAACCGACCCCGACTAATCATTCAAATCCAACTGTGGAGAATGATTGCTACCCAAAAACCATCAACAAGAGGAAGAAAAAAGGAGTCTTCAAAGACACAGCCATAACACCGCCCCCATCACAGCCGACCTCTTCTTCTTCTTCTTCTTCTTCTGTGAATAAAAGTCCGCGCGTGTCACACAAACGCAGAAGCCCTAAGGTGGTTTTTGCTCCTGTTAGGCGCAGGCGTGGTATAGGGAATGATGGTGTGGAGGCTATTGCATTACCTCTTGGAATGTCTTTTGCTGCTGTTGTTGCTCAGGTTTTTTCAATTTTCTGTTTTTTTTGTGCTATGTTGATTGAAATTAGGGATTTTGGCTCATAAAGTTTGGAATTTTGATGTAGCTTCAAGTCAGGTTTCTTTTTATTTGTGTCTTTCTAGTTTTTTTAAGGCAACTAGGGTTTGTATCTGCGTGCATTGGGAAAATTTTTTATGGCAATTTGCTTATATGTTATTCAAATTGATTGGCGTTTGTTTAACTGTTTAATCGGGTTTGGGATTTGTTTGCTATTGGTTATTGCTTTTCTAGATAAAATTTGCTGATTTGTTGGAATGGATATAGATAATTATGCAAGGTTAAGGAGATTGTTGATGAATTTTTGATGTTGTGGAGTGTTTAGCTCTTTGAATGTCCTTAAGTTTATGTATTGATTTAGATGTGCAACTATGGAACTCAAAGATTAGTTACAAGCACTTGGATTTTAGCTTTTGATCAACTATATTATGCATGAAATCCAGTGTTGACTTGAATTTAAGTTCTGGTAGTTGGCATTAAAATGATCAATGGATTGTGAATAAAAGGTTTTTAAGCAACCCTATAAAAAATGTATGCATTTGATGTACAATTGTGGCTATGTATATAAACGTCATTGAGATAGATATCTACCTTGTATCTATTGTTTTGGTGTTTTGGGAAAGCAGTAGGGATAGAGACAAGCCTGTTATGTGATGCTTAATGTGGATGTTTTATTGCTATCTGCGTGTCATATGGCATACACATTACATGCTTTTAGCATGCGCGCATATCGTTTGTTGCATGATTCTTATTTTGTTTACATTAATACATTCAAATCTATAACTTATGGCCTTCTTTGATTTATACATTGATATATGTATAATTAGTGTGTCCAAAGCAGTGTCCAGTTTTTTATTCAACACCATGTTTGTTCAATTAATTTTGATATTAGATTGACAGTTTATATCTACTCTTGCAATGAGAATTTTTGTTCTTGTGGGATGTCCATTAATGGCATCAGTTGTATTCTTGTAATATGTTAGCTTTGGTGAATCAAAAGGTGGACTGGACTCTGCCTTCTCTTAAGCATACCAAACAGATTGGTGATTGTTTATAAAGTTAACCCTCAAACATCTTCACAGCTGTTTGTTTGAACCTGAGATACCGAGCAGCTCGCCTGAACGCCGAGCCTTTCTGGTCTTGACTGCCAATTTTATTATAGTCTTCCATCTTTGTAAAAAAAAAAGCATTAAAAAAAAAACTTGAACTCTATTTTCTTCCTTTTTAAGGTTTTATTTTCAGTTTCTAATTGTTTTATATATATAGGTTTTTTCTCCCTATGATTTCTTTCAGTATCCCCTTTGTATGTTTCAGCACTCTCCTGTGGGATTTCTGAACTTTCAAATGAAATAGCTTGCCCTATGAAAAATGTCTCATTAAAAACACATAATCGCATTCTTACTGGAATGGAGACACTGGAGAGTTTTTGTCAATTAGCAAGGTCTCAGGCATCTTTTATCATATGTGCTAGTCATTTTGGACATGAGAAATTATAATTTCCCATTTCATACCTAACTATTTTAATACTTTATTCAATTTTTTTTCAAAAAAATGTTTTCTGAGGTATGCTATGTTACCAGATCTGAATAGTTTTGAATTTTGATAATTTTATTATCAAAACAGTGTTCAGAGGAGATTTGCAAAATAAGTGATGCATCACCACTTAAGACTCCATTGGCAAAGTCTCCAGTTTTATGCTCTGGTCTTAGAAATAAATGTAAATAATGTGCACATTTGTCAAGATTTTCTTGGATTCACATTAGTATTTTTCATTTGATATTGTTCATTTGTTGCTGTTTTTTTTTTCTTCTAATTTTAGGTTCTGGAGAGGAAAGATGCTGCAGGTGAAAGGATGTCTGTTGATCATCTTTCAATGGTAAGTTTTTTTTTTAAGCCTAACATGAACTTTATATTCACCTCTCAGAGATAGATCTATGATGTCATCGATGTGGTTTACATCCCTTCTGCTGTCCATCTTTTATCTGCGTACTGAATAACATACTAGATTTTTAACTCAAATGGACTGCTTATTATACAGTTCATATTTAGGCAACAATGCAATCAGATCAATGAAATTGCCCATCTAGTAAAATTTTCACTGCAACAGAAAAATTTGCTGCAGCATACTCGGGTTTTTTTTTTTTATAGGCTCTTTCCCGTTGATATTGAATCTGTTTGTTCTAAGATTAATGATGTTTGGAATATTGGGAATTAAATCAATCTTAATTTGTCTACTTTTGTGCAGATCTGCTCTTCAGCTGTCAGAGAATCTTTAGCCAGTGTAAGCCAGACCTTAACTGCTCACTCATCCATTGACTCTGGTTTTACAAGTCAAGTTTCCTCATGTACTTGTCAACATCAGACAGGCCACAAAATGCTGACTTATATGAATGCACTTGATTCTTTACACCCTATTTGCAACAGGTCTTTGGTAACAAATTTGATTTCTTCGCAAGGAATTTTCAGAAATCATTTGGGAGCACATTGAGTACTCTTAGATTGATTAATGAATCGTCTATCAACTGCGGACCGCATACTTTAATTCACCAGAACCTAGAAATATCTGCTTCAAACAGGACTCTCAATAAAAGAGATGGCTGTACAAATAGTGCCTTTACGAAAGACTCTGATTCAGAAACGGACTTGCCCAATAATTCAACTGAGAGTCAAACCCATAAACCTGAGCAGTTAGAAGAGAACATATCAGTGGGTTCCTTGGGTCAAGAACTTGTCCTGCACGGAGCAGCCAGCCAACTGGCTTGTGCTCCTAGGTCATACCCTTTAATTAACATGTATAACAATATTGAGAAATCTGTTGTGGAGCAAGTCCGTTCTAATGACCTGAAGGCATTGGAGATTGGTGTTGCAATGAAAAGATTGAAGTTGGATGAAGAATTGTTGAATCTCACCTCAGAATCAAACTATCTGGAGAGATCAAAACTAGTAATGGGCATGTCAAAGGCATCCTTTAAAGCTGACAAGTTCAAGACTCAATTAGAAGACACAAGGCATGCTGAGCTGCATAGAAATTGCGTTGACTGTCTTGTTGCTGGTTTGCTCATCATGTCAGCCTCGCTTTCATACAGTACATATGTTTATTCATACAAGAGGATCAAAGAAGCTACTGCATCCTGCTCTCATTTACACAAGGCAAGGACCATGCCTTATTGCTTATCTTGCTAATGTCATTTGATTTAGTTTCTTGACATTTGTGTAATTATCATATTTGTTGGTATTCTGGTCTGGTTCTACATGCTTTCTTTCTCGTACTAGGTACTAGCAAAGGTGCTTCCTTGAGAAATAACAGAGAGACTAGAGAGAGGCTTCTAAAAGTGTATTTTTAATTGAAACTATTATATTATAAGCAGGATATTAACTTCGATCCTTGAGGTAGGTGGTAAAGGTTAGGGCTTGGGCAGGCTTTATATTCCGACGAAGTAGAAATGACGGACAACCTTTCTCATTGGGCAAACTGTAACCGGATTCTCCTTCTCAAGTTTTAGCAATCTTGATCCAAAATAGTCTTAATCACGAGCAGAAAGAAAATTCTTTAGCATTGTTTCCATGTCTAATACCATGTCTTTGTTTTAAACCCTTTCTAGTTTTGTGATCTTGGGTCTAGGTTGACACTATTCCCACTCCCTAACATTATGAGGTGGCCAACTTAACCTTCATTTAGAATGTTCTCATATATAATTAAAGCACCATCAATTCTATACACTATAAATCTAATATAAATTTATAAAAGAATACTGTCTTAAAATCTAAATTGAATGTGCTAATAGTATTTTTGTTTTCATTGAAATATATAGCGTAATGTTCAAAATCATTATTGTAAAAAATGTTTTATAATTTACAAGTTAGATTTAAAAAAAATATATGATATTTTTGTGATAATGAATAAAATGTAGAACACTTTGTATCTGCTATAATATAGATACTCTTAATGATAACATTGAGTGATAATAGTAATGTTTTGTCATCTAAACAATGTTTAACATAAACAAAATTAGTATATTAAAAACAATTAGAAATGCAGATACATTTTACAACACTTTTCATGAATTTTAAGTACATTTATTTTTGCGTGTGTGTAATAGAAAATTGCATTGCTAATGTGAAATTATGTTTTTTTTTTTTGGCATGTATATCTAAAAGAATTTAATTGGTTTAATTATTTGAAGTTTTGAGGAATTAAATTGAGGTTAGTTTTGTCACTTAATGAAATTATTGACGGGGAACGACAAATAAGGGGTGGGATTAGCACCAACCCTGGGTCTATGGATTAGACAATTGCCATGCCATACCTTTGGTAGCAAATGATTTTTATTTCTTTTTGCTATATGTTCCTTTTCTCTTGTTAATTTCATATCAGATGCTGAGGAAAAATTCTATGTTTCTGGCTGTGTTTCAGGAGTCCAAATTCGGGTGGTTTGTCAGGCCTTTTTCATCCTTCAATTCCTGGCTGCAGATACTGATATGTCAAGTTCAAGTTGTGAGCCAAATGGCGTTTGGAATCCTAATTATTCTTGCAGTTGCTTTTTTGCTTGTACAACGGTCCTCGAGTTCACACCGGACAATGCCAATAACTTTCATTCTGCTACTGTTGGGAGCTGTCTGTGGTTTTGCTGGCAAACTTTGTGTCGATACACTGGGAGGGAGTGGATCACTCTGGCTTCTGTATTGGGAAGCTTTATGCTCGCTGCAGTTCTTCTCAAATGTATTCACACCAACTGTGTTCCGTATACTTCATGGCCCCGTCGTTGCAATCTCCCAAGGGACAAAACCCAACACAATATTTCCATATTGGCTCCGGAAATTACTTTTCTACGCTACCTCCATCCTGTTTCTACCATTGTGCTGTGGTCTTTTGCCATTTGCTGGCCCAGGTGAATGGACAAATCATTTTTCTGTTAAAACCGAACATGATGTGTCCCAAAACGGGTGATTGAAGCTCCCATTCATATCGCAACCGGCCAAGCGCTTGTCTATTTGTATGTCATGTACTTGTACTGTACACCAAGCTGCCTAAGTATTGTGCTTGGGCTAAATAAATTACGTAGGCAGCTGGGTTTATTTATTCATTTTGTATGCTTCAGTCACTGCAAAATTAGCTAGGGATGCTTAACAAAAAGAAGGCTGAAGTTGCATAGCAGGTCGTTTGTAATGTTAAGTGAATTGTCATGTTGTATCATGGTAGCAGCATTTTAGTGTTCAAATATTCGTGAACTGATATGTTACTTTATCGTAGTTGAAATGGAGCCTTTTCTTCTTGTGTGCGTGGATCATCTTGCTGCGGCAGTGTTTGGTGTTGCTTTGTTGCTCAAAAAATTGAATGTTTTTAGTTTAGAATTATTATTATTATTTTAATATATTGATGTTAAAAATAATTTTAAACAAAAAAATACCTTACATAACAACTTTGTAATATTTTCAAACATCCTGAATATCATCTCTATGGCTAGGGTTTTATGCGGAAAGTATTTGAGGAATTGACACCTGGGAATTGGGATCATGTTGAAAGCAGATGTAACTTGCAAGGCATTAGATTAAGGTTAAACTGTCCACACTGATAGTTATTATGGTGTCTTTTCGTATGCACGGGACACCATAGGACAAGACAGCATGAAGCGTTTCGTGAATTTTTTTAATGCACGGATGGGAAATAGATGGTGCCTGTGCTGTCTCGTGTTTAAGTTTCTATCCCACGGGCACCGCTCCTCACTTAATTTTAAAAATTAATTAAATTACATAGTTTAAACACTTTATATAATTTTTTATTAAAAACTATCTTTTCCAAACCCTTCAGGTTCATCTCCCTTGAACTCTAAGAGTATACTTCGCTCTTTGAGCTTTTTTCATGTATCTTATTATGAAAATAAATAATAACTAATCGTTTGTAATAATGAATTTCCAAAATGAAATCTTATTATTTTCCCTTGAACTCGAAAAGTATAAATCTTAAGGCCGCACTGCTAATAACCAAAATAATCGTTCACCTAACACACCAATGAGATTTTTATTTTGCTCGAGTCCTCAGACCACCGATCAAATTTAGAACGCAGGTCAATGCATTGCGGTCATTTATTACAGGGAGTTGAAATGCTATAAATCATTTTGTTCTGCGACTAAACTTCTGGTAATAAATCTAATTATATCAGAACAACTATTTGGGAGGAATGTATGGGGGAAACAACGAGAGATCCGAGCATCAAGTGAATTTCACCATCTGCAACTCTATAACTGGAAAATGTGATGGCCCTCAACAGTGTTATCTTACAAATGCCTGCCAGAGTACACCTTGTGCTGACTGTCAAAGAAATTCTGAAACTAAAAAGTTTACATGCCGGGAGACGCCTAGACTGATAAAGCGAAGATTATAACGAGGCCCCACGGGCATGACTCCCATCTTCATGGTGAACAAAATCTTCAAATTTAATTCTTTGCAGCCAAAGCAGGCTTCAAACTGTCACGCTTGTCCTAGATGTATCCACTCATAGAACCTCATGAGCCTTCCCATAATACCTGTTTATGAAGGATGCCTGCAAGGAAAAATAGCAAAAATAACAAGCAAATATCAGATAATCCACTTTCTGGAAAGAAAATGCAAGGTGTGCATGTACGATCCTTGTTGAACTGGGACAATCTATTAATACTTGGAAATTGAGAGAAAGAATGGAAAATTTAAGATGTTCCCTTGAGAAGTTGGAACGGTAGACTGACAAAACTGTGGGACACGATGGGGTATAAAAGAAACCTTAATCATACAATCTAAACTTGAAACCCGCCCATAAATAATTACTCATTCCCTAAAAGTTGTAGCATTCAAAAGACAGAAGACCTTGATCCACAGAATTTTCTCACAGAAAGCATATTCAATATGGAACTGCTATAAATAATGGAACCCTGACTATTTGGGTGTTTTTGCATGCACCAGAGATAATACCAGACAACAATACAAACTCATAAAGGTAAGACAGGCCTGTATACCTCATTCAAGGACAATATGCATGCTCTGATAATAAAATGAAACGGGCACGCAGGATTTGAAAGAGGCTCATATTTGGAATATGAAATCCAAAATAAGCTAATTAGACAGATAGACAAGGGGTTGATATGTTTGACTTGAATAATGTCCTCCTTTAACTTTGTATTCCAACTACTTGAAAAATGAACGGGCAATCACAAAGTTTGCTAGCTATTGAACTACAATCAGAATAGAAAAACAAACTCTGATTAATCAAAAGCTGTTTTTGCATGTCCTTGTGGACAACGCTTTACCTTCACATTTGATATGTCAGGTGTATCAGGTGTTTGCACAGGATAGAACTTGTAAAACCTCAACTTCTCAAATGCTCGTCTACTTTCCTCACTCATTTCATCCAGGGCCTTCCTCCTGGCTTCCCTTGCCTGCATCAAAGGAAACTTGTTAGAAAGCAGATCAAAGACTGCCTACTTATGCTCCCAAACCAAACAGAACCAAACAAGTTACCTCTCTGTTAGCTTTCTTTGCTTCTCGAACTTTCTCTTTAACAAATTCCTAATAAAGGAAAAATGCAAGGTTCAATTATTAACAAAAATAAGATGAAACGATGAGATATTCAAATATATTTAACAAAATTCACCTTAAAGGCATCCTTTTGATCTTCAGATAATTCATCCTCCTGGATCAGTTTATCAGTGAACTCCTGCAGATTGATAGGTAAATCTTAATATAAATTAATTGTACTTTCTTTGCAGTGGGTAGGGTGGTGGTTCAGGAAAGAATTTTGACAAAGTTGAGCAATGATAGGACAAGTATAATCACAAGGGGAAGTAAGAATATGTTCATAAGCATAACACCATTTCTACATCATTCCTTCAAATAGCAGGAGAATCCACCTCCACAGTGGTGGATTTATAAGACAACTATTATAACCACATGTTCAAGCCAATTCTCCCATGATGTCTGTCAACAGTGGTTGTGATACATTCAAAAGACAGAAGACGTGAAAAGAGAAACTTCATGAAAAACCATCCAGGTCAAACTAAGAAAAAAACATCAGAAATAGAACTCTTACCTCAAGTTCATCAAGTTCCCAATCAAATTCACAGAAAATCTGCAGTTATTAATGATAGAAGGTCAATTTACTCAATCATATACCAGTGCTAACTTTATCATCACAACTAAAGTAAGCACAGCAGTTTGCTTAATTAACCATAGACTGTAATTTCTGAACCAATCTCAAATCATGCAATCCATCAACATCCAAAGGTTTTGGTTTCCATCAATTTGTTTCTCTTACACGCTATTCACTTACAGGCTTTAGTTCTGATGGGAAAATTATCTGAACCTCAGTGCTCTGCTCAAGCTCATCTTCCTTAAAGGGGTTGTAGAAATCTGTCAAAAAAGGGAAGCATGTCAGAGGAATAGAACAGTTCCCTATACATTAGCAATAAAAGATGACAGAACACTAAAAGCTAATACATGAGCTGTATTATCCTCTGCTCTGATCAATCTAGCAAACAATCAAACATTGTTCGGGAAATAGGTGTTGTGGCCACTAACTTTTTCTACTCATCAGAACTTAGAGAGCACTTTTTTCCATTATTTTCACAACACTGTTTAAGTAAAAAGAAGTTCGTGTGGAATACAGCAATCTACATATCTGAAATTTCCTCAAAACTCACAAGGTAAGCAGTACTCATATTTCTTGATCTGATCTATCTTCAAATGTTTCAAAGCAGCCCTGCAAGCAATCCATGTGCACAGGCAACAGGAATAGACACATGTAAGGATACACAAACATCATAGTATCTGAACATTTCAATGAAACAGTACAAACCTGAATATTTCTCATAAAATATGGTATGCTTATGTGTGCCTCAACTTCCAATGATTAATGATTGGAGAACCAGAAAGGAAGCTTAAAAAGTGAAAAGGTTATAAAATATTCTGCTGAAGGAAGCTCGAGTCTTAAGTTCTCAAGTTTGTTGTGCACTAACAACATGCTGGCTGTAAGTGTAACAGCAGATCTATGAACATAAAAATGTTGATTCCTCTAGCTTCTATTTTGCTAAAAATCAAGCCCAGATGTGTCTTTATGTCTCATTATTTTCTTCATATCACACTTAAATGTCTATTGAACAGAATGTCTCCAACAGCCATAATAAAAGGTATATATAACCAAGAAAAAATGTAAAATGAGAAACCAAAATGTAGCAAAAGGTGAAGTTATTTCTGTTAAATAAATAATATAATAATGATTCTCAAAAGTAGGAACTGAGAACTGGATTATCTAAAAAAAGTACCAAGCCAGTTGTCTAGAAATGGCCCTAAGACATGTGAGCACCATGCATGCTTATCACGTGTATTTAGGACCAAACTGTGATAATGGTTCTCAAAAGCAGGAACTGAGATCTGGGGACTGGATTATCCAAAAAAAGTACCAAACAAGCTGTCCAGAAATGCCCATGAGACATTTGAGCACCATTTACGCTTGTAACGATTATTTAAGAACAAACTGTGATATCAACATATGTAATGAAAATGGGCAGCAGTAAAGAACTTAAAGACCAGTTTGTCCTGATAACCGAAAGTCTACATACAAAAACAAATCAACATTCAAAAACCAATCAGAGCAGAGCTCCATAAAAATCAACATTCAAAAACCAATCGGAACAGTTCTCCATACATACAGCTCAAGGAAATTGAAAAGGCAGCCAAAAGAACTTTTAAGTAATAACTATAGGGTAAGAAACAACATCATATAAAACACTAGAAATGATTTATTGTGCGTGTACAGGAAGATTGAGAGGGGAGCAAGGTACCTTCTCTGAGTGCAGCTCAGAATAAAAATTTGATGTCTCAGTCTGTCAACTTGACTTTCTCTGGAGAAGGATTTGAGTTGCAAAAAAGACATTGAGCAAAATATATAATTAAAAAAAAATTGGGAAAAGAGAAACTCCATGAAATCGTGTAGAAATGCACATTGGAATATGAAAATTGGATACCTATTTTCCAGAGGTATATAAGGAACCCAATCCATTTTCATTTGTTTCATGGGAATTATTTCTTCAACCTCCCTCTGAACCGACTTAATTCCAATCTTATCAGATGGAGGGAAAGGAGATGCAACCTGTAAAAGAATATGTTTAATAAATAGAAAGGCAGCAGCAAGAAATGACTAGCCTCCATTAATATAAAGGATTTTTATTTTTTTATTTTCTTTTTCAAGGAAGACTAGAGATAATTGTCTTCACAACAACACCAATCTGCAACTGTACTTCTGAAATTATAACAGATAATGAAATATGTGATGAAACAACTCTTCGGAAGAAAAAATGTGATGTTGGGAAAAGTAACAATCTAAGAGGTAAATTCTCAAGCTCTTAATCTATAGCCTTAAGAACAGCACAAAATGGACATCTTCGTAGTAAAACATAGGCTTCCTTTTAAGTTCATCTTATAAAAGGTTTAACTAGGTGTAAAGGTAGGGCCAATTGTAGAACCAACATTCTCACTTTGCCAAGTTCAAAAGGAGAGATCTGTGATCCCGCTATTACCATAAAGGAAATGTAGAATGCCTATGAGCGCTATGACCTTTTCACTCCTGGATTGTGCTTCAATGCATGGAAGCACTTCTTGGACATATATATCTAGGGCTTTTGAAACTTGAGATCCGTATTATATGAGATTTAAGTAGGTGTAAAGGTGGGGACAACGTAAAGCCATAACCGGACACAGCTAAACCTTTTATCAGATTAAGTAAAGAAAAAGCCCATGTTACTTTCATTATGAAAACAAACCAATGTAAAAATATGTATATCAGAGTGCATGCAAAAGTAACTGTTTCAGTAAACTTACCGCCACGACTGCAGGTATGTAGATTAATAGGCTTTCATCCTTGAAAGGGACCAGTTGAGCTGAAGAAACCAAAGAAACAAAGTAAGATTCATATGGAAAAAGAAAAGGGCAGGGCATGGGAAAATCAAGCAAAAATGAAAGTAATGCCTGGCTATTTAAAGAAGCCTGGGCACAAAGACTTGGAAAAAAAATTAAGGTTTCAACTTAGAAAGTAACTCACGCTCTGTACACCCAAAAAGGTAAACTTTCCTCCCATGTAGAACACCTCCTTCTTCAAATGCATTCTGACCAGTCAGAGCAGTAGTTTCAGTTTACACACATACTAAAAACCGTCTACGCAGTGAAAGATATAGGTGATTTTATGACAACCACCTCTAGATTAGAGAAATTCCAGTTGAATCCGTAAACCTTGTCCAGTTGATCCCACTGTACAAAAAAGAAATATTGTAAGCTATAACAACATAATTAATTAACCAACAAGGAAAAGAACAGGATAAAAATTAAAATCTAACCTCTGTACCGACAGGGAATATTTCCTTCCATAAGTCTTCCTGCATAAGAAAACAATTTCACAATGCTTAATTTTTTTAATTGACCAGCTTAAAAAATAAATAACACGGTACTTAAAAAATTCAACAAAAAAATTCCAAACTATCCTTACTATAAAATCACTACTACTCAGTTCAAGAATTTTAACCTGATTAAGAAAAAAATGAAGAAAATAAAACTAAACTAAACTAACAAACTGCCAAACTGCAGCTATTAACCTTAAAACTCAGAGCTAAGCTTTTCCACTGTTTAGTTAAATGACTGATTGGTTAACAATATAATTAACCCTACGGAAAAATATCCGATTTCATTCATTTTTAAAAACCTATTAACAAACAGAAATTGAACAAATTATTCCTAAGTTTTTCAATATATAAAAAGAAAAAACTTAGATTAATTAATTTCTAAAATCCAACAAAATAAACTAATTGAAACACAATAATGGGAGGAAGTAAAAGATTAGAATACCAAGTTGCGCTTGTCTTCGAAGTATTCGGGTTCGGGTTTGGATGCTTTGACTGACTTAGCTCTAGTAGCTGGTTTCGTCGATTCGGTGGTTCTGTGGTTGTCTTGAGCGGGAACGGCAGCAGCTTCGTCTTCATTATTATCTTTCTGGATTCTCTTTCTCTTGGCTCCTTTCCTCATTATTGATTGATTGATTTTCTAGAGAGAAAAAACCAAGTAATGGCGAGAGAGCTTGGTTATTTTGGATCGAACTCGAAGGATCCGGATTCGAGTCTTAGNGGGGGGGGGGGGACACAGTGTGTTTTTGTTTTTCAAAAGCGTGACATTGACGCGGGGAGATAGGGTTTTTTCTCTTTCGGTAGGTTGAAGTTTCAGTTTCTAGAGAGGCGCAAAGATTTGAATTTTTTGGATTTTTTTCTATTTTTTTTTTTAAATGAAGCACTGAGGGCGGTGTACGGACAACGTCGGCATATACAGTGGGGAAAGAAAACGAAAACACGAAGTAGTTAAACCCTCTTTTGCTATGAAGTAATTTTTAAAAAACAAATAAATTTTGAAAAAATAAGTTTTTAGAAAAAAAATGATTTTTGAATATTTAATAGTATAATAAAAAATAAATTAAAAAATATTTTTTAGTGTTTAGTTATATTATAAAAATAAGTTAAAAAATAACTTATTAATATTTTATTTTTTTTAATATTATTAAAATGATGATGAATAAATTTTTTGAATGATAATTAAATTAAAAAATATAATTCTATAAATTTTCTCAAATTTAATAAATAATAATTAAAATAATAAAGATCAAATTTAAAAAATATAAATATAAAAGATGAAGAAATTAAAACAACAATAATTAATATTTTATAAAAAATTTCAAATAAAATAAGTAATAATCAAAATAATAAGGATGAAAAATGATAAATAAAAAATTTTAAGAAATAATTTTTTTTTAAAAAGCAAATAATAATTATAAAAAAATATTTAAAATAATATATATAACATTAAAAAGTTAAAATTAATATAATTAGTAAATAATATGATATTTTTAAATTTTTTATAATTTTTAAAAAGTATTTTCAGTCTAAATTTTTTTAAAAAAATATTTTTTCTAAAAATTAAACACAGCTTAAGATTGTGAGACTATCTCAAAGTTGTCTTTTAATTTTTTATTTGAAAATATATTAAAATAATAATATTTTTTATACGAGTATATTAAAATAACTTTAAAAAATTAACTTAAATTTTAAAATACAACTCAACCCCGTGAACAAACATCCTTTAAATTTTATGTGAGGTAGGTGATATTTTTTAGTTCCTGTCAGTATTGTTATTTTGTGTTTAGGACGTTCTAGTTTTAAGAATTATATATCGGTTACCTAACTATAGATGGCCATGATGTTAAAAGGAGCTCAGATTTTCCTTTCAAAATGCCAAATTTGCTGCAGTGGATGAGATTGGATTACTTCAAAAACATGAAGGGTGTATTGGTAAAAGATGATTAAATTGTGATGGAACAAGAAATGATAGATAGTGATAAAAATGAGAAAATTACGAGAAAACAAGTAATAAAAACAAATTCTAACAAAACTAGGAGTGCTTGTATTTTTATTCTGATGAAAGATCCAGGATAATCTTCACTTGACTTGATGAACATCCTGTTTGGAGATATATTTTGAGTTATTTTCTAGAATATTTTTATATTAAAATAATATTTTATTATTTTTAAAAATTATTTTTAATATTAGCACACTAAACTAATTTAAAACATATAAATAATTAACTTTTAATAAAAATATATTGATTATTTTAACCAGAGGCTTAATGTTATTGTAGAAATAGACTTGTTCAAAGGTTATACAGATGCAATACAAGCTAAAGAAGCAAGTTTGAAGTTTGTAATCCACTACCCATAAACCAAAAAATATATAAATAACATGTTAATTGTTGTTTCTTATTAAAGATTTAACATGAATTGATTGAAATTTCTACCTAAAATTATTACACATCTAAAAAAAATAATTAGTAGGTTTTAATTAAACAAAGATAATATTAAACAAAAATGATTAGTATTTACAATAAACTCATTATCGGCGCTCTTAATTTACCCAATCAAGTTTATTAATTGATCTTTATAAATGGAGAAGATATGCATTAAGAAATGCTTATAAATCCACAAGTGACGGATCATGCACATAGAGGATCTGAAAGCATGTATGTTGTTATTGCTGGTGCAATGCTTGTAGACTTCTAAAGCGGCTAGTTCATTTTGAACGACTCAGGCAACAAGCCTAAGCATGTACCTGAAGCCTTGTTCTGGTAGAATAAGCCCTCATCCCCTCCTTCACAGCCACCCTGCACTGTCCTTTCCAGCTCTGAAAACTAATATCACCGACGAACACTCGTCTCTTTCAGATCAAAACCACACTGGCAATCTCACATGAACAACACTCACATGCCTCCATAATCCATCACCCTTTCTCTCACACATAACAAAAATCATTATTTGGTCATCACACAAAAACCAGTGGTGACCACCATAAAAAAGTCCCGAGAACCCAGACGATGGAAGAAAAACAAAATCATAAACCATCTGCTCACTAACAAATAATAAGAGATTTGCAATGTTAATGTGTTAGAATAATCGAACAAAGAATAAAAAATCAAGTTTCTCTACGATCTTTAACCTTTTCTTTTTTTGGGGGGGGTTAAGGAAAAACGATTTTTTTTTTTAAAAAAAAATAGAGAGATCTTAGCAATGTGAGGAGAAAGAAATCATGTATTTATCATGAGAAAAGAGAACTCAATTAAAAACACTAAATTAAGTTTTGATTTGAGGTCAGATCATCGTGAAAAGAGAGAGAATCCTGTTCGAGGAGGAAGAGATCTTGTTTGATTGATATGTCAGGTATTTCTGGTAAGATATATATTTTGGCAGCTTAGTATTTCTTTTCAAATTTAAAAATTGTATTAATCCATGATGTGAATTGTAATTTCCAGGACAATAAAAAAAATAAATAGCGGCAAAATGCTCGAATTATTTATTTTTTTAATAGATGTTTGACATCACTCTTGAAAACCAGGGGCCAAATTATACATAAATCCAAAGATATGAAAATTTAGAACGAGGCTTTTAAATTAAAGAAATTAGCTAGTCGTGCTTGAGGTTGTTGCCCAAAGATCATGGGAGGGGTTAAGTTTTGATCTGAGTTCGGATCATAATTCGTGTTTGAAGAGGAAGAGATTTTGTTTGATTGGCATGCCAAATATTTTCGATGAATGTTTAACATCACTCTTGAAAACCAGGGGCCAAGTTACATACAAATCTAAATTTAGAAAGAGGCTTTTAAATTAAGGAAATTAGCTAGTTATTTGGACAAAACCAGTATGACTGAATAATAGTTTACTGTTCCTGCCAAGTTGTCACCATTCATTCACGTGAAAATATTTTCTTACTATTTATTTGAAACAGCGCATGAAAAGGAATTCCATAATAATTGTTGATATAATCGAGAATGTGGTGGTTTTGCATGACAAGTACGTCACATAAAATGGCGGGTCAAAGAAGGTGATTGGCAATTAAAAACAATATATCTTGGCGTTCAGAAAGTCTCATTAACGAGACGAGTTCTATTTAAATGCTTGTTTGCGCTTTATGTTCCCTGAAAAATAGACTGGGCTTGAAAAGAAAATTGATCTGGTTTGAACTTGTGCTTCTTGAATAGATTAAAAAATGTCTTGAGCTGGTGAATTGATTTGAAGTGAAAATAAGTCAAAAAATGGTTTTGGTGTTTCAAAACTCATGCCTCGATTTTCCATCAAGAACACTGTCTTGCTAAAGTTCAATTCGATCCTCTAAATTTCACCTTTTTCATTTCTGGTACATTTTCTTTGGAAATTTTACGACTCACCCTTAAGTTTTTTTTTTCCCCATGCTTTAATCCTCGAATGTTTAAGGAAGAGGCAGAAAGTTCTCAGGGAAAAAAAGGAGAGACGATTCCTGGATGACTTAGCTTGTTATTTCCTCGCACATTTTAATTATTATTTTTTTGTCAATTGTTCTGGCGATATGTTGCATTGGATTTAAGTTTTAGCCTTAGCTTTTCGTCGATCACTGTTTACCTGTCCCAGTATATTCTTAAATAGATTGTGTTTTACCCGAGCTCTGTGGAGGTGGAGCTATTCTTTTAACATTAAAAAAAAAAATTGCCGTGTGAATATTTTAAGGATATTTATTTAATTCAACCGTACAAAAAAAGCTAATGGAACATTATAACATCAATTAATGGCATAATATAAATCTAATGGAAAATAGCTTGTGACCCTATCGAAAGGCTATTTGCTTTATGCAAGCAAAGCCAGCTACATCATTACACGATTGCAATCCAGAGTGCAATACATCTTCAATGCGCTGACATCTTGCACCACAAGAAAACCATCACACACCTCTGTTGTCACAATTTTAACACGTAGTCTAATTTATACAAGCTTGTCGACTACACACCTTATTATATGTATAAAACCTGACCCAGTTTGGTGGGTTGACCAAATAAACTGAGATCTTGATCAAATTTAAATAGTCTAAACCTAAAATTATAATCAGCCCGGCAAAACTCATACAATTCTAGACCCAGACCAAATTTTAAATGCTCTAGACCGTGACAACACCCGGGCGGGATGACGTACCTATGACCCAACCTTATAGATTTTTGCCTCGCCACGCACCAAACAATGTAGATCTACCCGCGTCCACAATAAGAGTCGCTTATTTTAAACCTGGCTGCCCCAAGCACCCCCTGTCCTTTCGAGCGCCACATGCCATAATCATAACCAATCACGAGCCTAATTCCAACGTGTGTCTCGTGGAAACCTCGATCAACTGAGAATTACGTGCCGCGATTTTAAAGCGAGTACGAAAATAACAAGGCTTCTTGCCGGACATTGGGAATTATCCCCTGCGTGTATACAGTTCAAATTTGACTCGCTTTTGTGCATGTGGCCGAGAGGTAGGCGACAAGACCCAGATGGGCACCCACATCTGGCGCCGGCACTTTAGATGATTCGGAAAGGATGAAAGCCGAGCCGAGCCAAACCAGGGGATCAATGGCCTAGTTTCGCCACGAGGCCTTTATCGAATTCATTTACTTTCCATGATATAATAAACAAATCAGAGTCTTAAGAAAAAAATATTAAAATAGTTTATTACGAATATAAGAACTAAAATACAAAATTTGTTTAATATTCGACAGGATTCGATTAGAGATAAATTTAACTTATATATAAAATCTGGCACGTGAATACCTTTAGAGGGAAGAGAATAAGAGAATCTTGAAAGAGCTGGAAATGAGCATCCTGTTGTACCAGTATCGTTCCCATTTGCAATTACTTTTGATGAAAATATCAGCACGCGAGGAAAGTTTGTGTGGTTGTTTGCTTAGACAATAGCTCGTGGAGTCACATGAAAACGACATGCCGGCGTGGGTAAATCATTTTCACCCTCGATTTTATAATAAGTTTCGCTGGGCATGAACCTACTAAGATTTAAATTCCAGGATTGGATTTTTAATTGTCATTTTTTAGATATTTTTTCCGTGAAAACTTTTAAAAATCATAAAAATATATTAATTTAATATCTTCTAGAATAAAATTTATTTTCAAAAGCAGCGCAAATAAAATTTCAAATACAATACCGATCACAGGAGCACCACAATTCATTAAATAACTCTAGTCAACAAGTTCATTACTAGCAGCCTTGGCTGAAAAGTAGCCTGATGGGGACCAATGAAATCAATTGCTGTGTAGTAAATTAGTTCCCATAAAATCTAGGCACGGCAGCTGGTACGTTAGGAGTGTGTTTGGTATTACAGGAATTATCATGTTCCTGGTTCAAAAGAAGTTATTTTATAAAAAATATTTTTAATTAAAATTAATTTTAAAAAATATATATTTGGTTAAAATTGAGNATGCATATTAATGGTTTTTAATTTACATATATTTAGATTTAACTAGTGTTATTATATTGTGGAATAAATAATATTGATATTAAATTTTTTTATTATTTCATTAAATTATGTGTAATTTCATCACGTATGAAATCTATCCAATAAAAACTATATTTTTCATGGTTTCTTAAGCACGCAACANCATCACTTATGAAATCTATCAAACAAAAACTATATTTTTTATAATTTTTTAAATGCAAAACAACAAAAATTAAATTTTTTATTACATTATGAAAAAATCTTTTTCTAATTTTTTAAATAAAATATAATTATAAATAAAAATAAAAATTAACATTTTATATTATCAAACTTCATGTTTCCGTAATCAATTTTAAAAACAGAAGTTACCACGTAAATAAGCACCCACCTCTCGGAAGACGGTCATAGCCATAGCTTTTTTTTACTGTCCATTTATCACAATTCAAATTAAGATAATAAAAACCCCGTACCTGCTGCACCGTAATTATGGTATGAACAACACACGCTAGAAACTCCCCACCGTGGACGACCCACTGTACAAGATGGGAAAGTCGTCTATCAACCAACAACGGTGCAATTCAAATTGGCGGTTCGCTCACGAACCCTGGGTTCCTCCAAGAGGCTCCCACCGCCACGTCATTGCCTATAGAGTACCGACACGTGTCAGTAACAAAACTCACCCTGCATTCCGGATACTCGAGCCCCATGGTTTTCCCGACCAGATGGGCGCCAACGCCACGTATAGAGTACTGAGAAGTGTCAGTAACAAGATTCGCCCAGCATTCCGGATGGAGTAGACTATTCTCGAGTCCCTTGGTTTTAAACGTATTTGCAACCTGGTCCGTTAACTTGTGAAAAATCTATCATTCTGTCCCTTCACTCTTGTTAGTAGTTGTCTTATTTACTATAACATTTTTTTCCCCTTAAAATAAATGTTACACGCAAAACATATCATGAAATACGTTGCATTTTCTTCGCGTGTAAAATATAAATAAGGTGTGTTTCTATGCAATTTTTATTGTATAAGCTTTCACCATGTTATTTTTTTCTGTAAAAAATAATCATAAAATAACACGTTTGGATTTTTTATTTAGAAAAAAAAAATAAATATTTCAATAAAAATATCACTAATAAGAATTAAAAGATGCTGTGATTTTTCTAGAACTATTTGCAAAATTTTAGCTGATGAATCATATGTTTTTGATAAATCTATTATAGCATTATTTCTTATTTTAGTTACTTGAAAAGTGATTTTTAAAAAAAAAACATTAAAACAGCAATAATACTAAATGGGCCCTAAATTATAGGATCCTAAAAAAAGAGGAGTGAAAACAACCGAGCTCAATTCTCAGGGACTAAAGAGTATTATACTCCTCTAGATTTGGTGTGCGCTGCACCTGGTCCCGGATCATTCACCCATCCCTTGCGTTCCCTGGTCACGTCCTCTTTTACGCTTTCCTCAAAACCTGGCAAAAAAAAANAACCTGGAAAAAAAAAAAAAAAAAAAACCTAGAAAAAAAAAGAAGAAAATTTGGAAATGAAAATCTGCTCTCCATCCTGACTCTCCAGAATTATTTTTTTCCCTACTTGCTAATACTGCAACCACTAATAATAATAAAAAAATACTTTCTCTCTCTACAGCAAACTAAATCAAAACTCTCTTCTTCATTCCTCTCTCTATTTTCTTTTTAGAAATGACATTAAAAAACCCTAACTCAAGCTCGCCGCCTCTGCTATGTCGAGTTACAGCAGCATAGTATCTTCGTCGTCGTCATCTCCATCATCAATCACGTACCCACTCCCTTGTAAGTACTTTCAATTTCTTGAAATTTACAGATACTTGTGAATTTTTGTTGTTGCACGAGGAATTCATCACGGTTAAGGAGAAATTCTCGGGTCGTGCTTGGTTCCTGAGATATTTTAGACACAACAATGTGAAATTTGAAGTGTTTCTGTGTGCTGAATTGTTAGTGATAAGTGAATTTAAGTTAGTTATTTGATTAGTGAATGATAAGTTTAAAAAAGGAGGGAAAATGATGTTTTGATTAGTTGTTATCGTTCGCTGCATTTTTTTTTGAATTCAATGGTTTTGTTTGTTGTTATTGAATCGGAAATTTAATTTTTGCAAATTTTTTGAAGTTACAGGGATGGGAGATGGCTAGGGTTTGTTGTGAATGGATCGGTGTTTCAAGAGGGAAATCGAAGTTTGACTTTGGAGGAGTGATCTTGCATTTGAAAAGTGTTTAGTTGGTATCCTGCTAAATCATTTGGACAGTGTCCTTTTCTTTTGATTACAAATGGCAGAAGAGGGAAAATGGGTTGGAGGGATTTCTTCGGGCTTGGCTGTATTATTGAATGGTGAAGATAGAAAGGAGAATTCATCAAGAACCCGACTTGTTTTGTCTTGTGATGATTTTGGTAATCAGCCTGTGGAGCGAGCTCTTGAATATATCTTTGATCTCCCAAACAGATCACTTGGTCAATTGACTGGTCCAGTTGATGCTAAATTAGTTAGCTCTATTATAAAGAATGAGTTTTCAAAATTTCGTGTCAAATCTGGTGATCTGGTTGATAACAGAGATGGGGTTCATATTAGTAAGGAGGGCTGTGAATCTCAGCTGGTTGGGCTTGAAGAATTGAGCATCTGTGGTGATATTAGAGTCATTAAACCCCCTTTGCTTGTAGAAAGCTTAGCAATGTTCAGTAGTGCTAGGTCCAACGCTTATGTTTGGAAAGGGAAATGGATGTATGAAGTTCTATTGGAAACTTCTGGTGTACAGCAGCTTGGATGGGCAACTCGTTCTTGTCCTTTTACTGATCACAAGGGTGTAGGTGATGCAGATGATTCATATGCATTTGATGGGAAAAGGGTTAGCAAGTGGAATAAGGATGCTGAGCCATACGGTCAGCCATGGGTTGTTGGTGATGTCATTGGATGTTGCATTGATCTGGATCATGATGAGATATTGTTCTATAGAAATGGCGTATTCCTTGGAGTAGCCTTTCGTGGTATCCGCAAGATGGGACCTGAATCCGGGTATTACCCAGCGATCTCTCTTTCTCAAGGTGAACGCTGCGAATTAAATTTTGGGGCGCGTCCCTTCAAGTACCCCATTCAGGGGTTTCTTCCCCTTAAAGCGCCGCCTCCTGCAAATCTTTTGGCTGTGCAGTTGCTTCTGTGCTTATCAAGGCTGTCAGATACGCTAGGCGTGGAGCGGGCTGAGAGTTCTTTAGTTGGTAAACTGAGGAGATTGAAGAGGTTTGTGTCACTCGAAGAAGTATTTTATCCTGTTTGTCATGGGATATGCGAGGAATTCTTCTCTGTACTTGAGGGATATTCTGGGAGCACTGAGTATGTGGCATGGGGTCCACTTCTTTCATTCATGATGAAGGTCTTCAGAGTGCAAGCACCACATAACTATTCAGTTTTGGATAGGTTTATTGATGTATTTCTGGAGTTTCAAGAATCACGCCTGATGTTTGAGCATATTATCAATGCCCTTTCAAGTTGCTGCAAAACAGCATCTTTGGTTTTAGCTGAATGCCCATACTCCGGATCTTATTCTTATCTTGCAATGGTATGCCATATCTTACGACGGAAAGAATTGATGATTCTTTGGTGGAAGTTGGCTGATTTTGAATTATTGTTTGAAGGTTTTCTATCGCAAAAGATTCCAAACAAGCAGGACCTTCGATGCATGGTGCCTTCTGTTTGGTGGCCTAGTTCAGGTGAGGATATGTATAATGATGGAAGAAGCATGATGCTGACAACTACAGCTTTATCTGAAGCTATCAATAAGGTATATCCTATTGTGGATCCCTGATAATTCACGTTAAATTTGTAGAATCTGAGTCCTATACTGTTGTAACCAGAATGATGCATGGATAGTAAAATACTATCAAATTCAAGTGGTCAACCAAACTTCCTTTGTTGTTGTTACCTCTCCATTCGATAACTTCTCTCCCCGTATGCTCAATTTGTCCTCATTAATTTCACTTATAAAAAGCAATTTGTGAAGATTTGATCATTCACAGTTAATCAAGAAAAATATTATTCAAATAAAAGCTCCAAAAGACAAAAAGAAAGAAAGAAAGAAAGAGAAGAATTCTTTCAGTTGAATTGAATATCATGAGTTTGACCTCCCATTTTCTTTTTTATTTTATTCATGCACAATGAGTAAAAGATGATTGGCGGATCAAGTAGACTGTTTACTTGAATATTAACATATCTTATATTTATGGAGCATGCACATGCACTTATATGATGAGGTCATGGATGGCTATGGGGAGATCATGGGTGAGTGTAGATTGGCTGTTCATGAGTGAGAAGACTGACATTGTGGTACACGATATTTGTTGATAAAATACATTTTGTGATTCTGTAATTCTCTCTGTTTTGCAGCATTATATGAATTTATTTAGCTAGCTTTATGCAATTTAATATTAATTCTTACCCTAAAAATACTGATGTTTTGTAGATAGAGGAGAAGCATAGGGACCTATGTCTCTTGGTCATGCAATTTGTACCACCTACAGCACCTGCTCAATTACCTGGCTCAGTGTTTAGGACATTTTTACAAAATATTCTATTGAAGAATAGAGGAGCAGATCGCAGTGTGCCACCACCTGGAGTTTCAAGCAATTCTGTTCTTGTTTCTTTGTACACAGTTATACTTCATTTTTTATCTGAAGGCTTTGCCATGAGAGACATTTGTGGCTGGTTGAAGAGGTGTGAACCCTGTGGTCATGATGTTGGATTTCTCCACAGAGGTGGAGAACAAAGTTTCCCTGTAGATTTATTTCTCAAAAATGATCCTCATCGAACTGACATTTCTAGACTTGGGGGATCATTTAGTCATCTTTCAAAATCTCATCCCGTATATGATCAAGAAGCAGAAGTAATCCGGTGGGAGGAAGGTTGTATGGATGATGAAGAAACCAGGGTAACACATAAAACCGCACGAAAACCATGTTGCTGTTCAAGTTATGACACTGAATTGTCAAAAATCTCAAAGCATCAAATTAGATACAATGCTAAAGGTTCTCGTGTCCATTGTGGTCCTATTCCAGACAGGTCTGCTCATGTTGCTGCAGAATGCAGTGAAGGAAGTTTGAATGATGAGATAGCCGACAAACCTAGTACAAGTGATCAATCTGAACCTGATTTTGGTTACCGTCCAATGCGGGATATTAGGATTGTACAGAGGGAGAGTGTCGTGTCTTCAGCTACACTGAGAGAAGAAGAACTGCTAGATACATTGCTATTGTTGTATCACATAGGTGTTGCACCAAACTTCAAGCAGGTAAGACAATTTTCTGGATGAAATTTGCTTTTTTCTTTTTATTAATTTCACTTTACTGCAATCAGGTGTACTTGGTATCCCTTTTGATCTTATTGGTGAAGGGCTTTGTGCTGCCTGAAATGCATTTACTCCCCTTTCCCTTAGAATTACAACAGAAAATGAAGTTTGCAGCAAACATGGAAAGGTATTAGGAAGTGAAATTAACAATGGTTTTTCCCAATCCTGGATGAACATGATTATTGAGTTAAGATATTAACTACTGGCAGCTAGATCAACTACAATAAATGAATGCATTTATTGAAGCCTGAAAAATTGATGAAATTTGTAGTGGAGCTGGAGAAACCTTTTTAAGTTTTGAAGGACCCCTTGTGAAATCTGTAGAGTAAAACCAAAGACAAATGATCATGTAAAACCGCTGAATTCCAATAGTTGTTCTTGGTTCTCCAAAAAGACAGTAACTTGGGATAAAGTATAGAAATGATGAAGTTGAGGTTAAATCACCATGGCACACTTTAATGTGCCTTTCTGTTGAAATAAGAAATGATTGGTGATAAAAAAATTATGCAACAAGGAATAATTTATGAGTAGTTTCATTGGTTGGAAATTGAATTTTCCTAGGCAAGTGCCTGTTAATCTCTATGTGTTTGTGACTATTTTCTCCTAAGGTTCTGAGGCAGGTAACCATTACCAAATGGTTTTACACTCGAATGTCATCACAACATATGGTATCTTTTTATTATTTACACCAATGTAAGCTAAGATGCCTGTTGAAGCTATATACTTTGTCATATGATATTAAACACTTGTTCTTTCAATCATTTGTTCAAGATACCCAAAGGAGAATTCGATAAAAAGTGAGAAAGTTACATGCTGTATTTAAAACAATTTTGCATTATTTTATTTTCTTGTAACTTTTAAATTTTTTCAAAAATGTTTTTTAAATCAATAACAAGCAGGCTCTAACTTCTTGACTGTTGTCCAAAGGGAACAACCTTTCTTGGAAAACTTGTTCACATTTCATTTTTTCTGGGACTGCACTATGGTATTGTTTTTCTGTTTTCTTGTGATGTTTTGTTTAATGGATGAACATTGTTTTGTGCTCACCATTGACATGCTTTCTTGCTGCATTTTGTTTTGTGAAGGTCTTAAAATTTCAATCTTTGATTGCAGGCATCAAACTACATGTCTCATCAGGCACAATCAATATCACTCCTGGAAGAAACTGATAAACAAATAAAAGAACGTGTTTGTAGTGAGAAATTAAGACAGCTGAAAGAAGCTCGAAATGATTATCGTGAAGACATAATTGATTGTGTCAGACATTGTGCATGGTATGATGTCCCTTAACTACATTTATCTTAGTTTTTGGAAAATTATTTATCTAGGTCTCAACCACATGAAACATTGAATGAATATTTGATGCTGTTTTCCCTTCCATTTTCCATGATTAGAATGAGAAATCGATATTCCATTTGTCACTATGCACTCTGCAACACCTAGAACTGTTTAAAATTCTTTTTATGATATTTCTATGTTTGTAGTTCTTCCTTGCTGTGTCCTTAATCTCCAGGTAATCTGAACTCTAAGCACCTGCAAATTTTGATCATTGCCTAGTGGCCCAAATTTGGTTTCCTACTTCAAAGCCTCTGGAAATATACAAGATTCTTTGTGATAAGAAGAAATTTCTTTGATTTTCTGGTAGAAATTGGGAAAGTGGGAAGTCAATTTTCCCAAATCTTTAAAATAAAAAAGAATTACTATCTTGTAGTTCTAACTGCTGGATATATTTCTTCTATAGTAGTTTATTTATTTATATTGCTCTCAACCATATAAAAATGGGGTGATATGTTAACATCGTGTGTTGAGGGGTAAATGATACCGGACTGCATTTTCTCCTCTTTATTTATTTTTGTTGAAATCGAACATCCATTTCTTTACTTTTTCCTTCCACCACTTATCTTGGACCCACAAATATAAATATTGAATATTGTTATAATTACCTAAACCCTAAACCAAATTTGATTTGATCTATTGTGGGCCCACTAATAGCACTATAATTTTTCAAAACCCTTAACACTTCACCTCTTCAAAGATTTTTTTTTCACCTTTAACACTTCTCCCTTTGTTTTTATACCCTTGATATTTCATCTCCAAATTTTTCACCTCATACCCTTAGTTTTGCCACTCTTTGATTGGTGCTGGTTATTGATACTGAACAACTTACTACCTGTATTTTCTGGTTAAATATAGATGAAATTTATGGGGTTATAACATCAGCTACATGTATTACATACTTTATGCCAGCTCAGTGCATCTTCTGATTTTTTGCTGGCCTTTTTGTCATGTGAACAGGTATCGCATCTCTCTTTTCTCGCGGTGGAAGCAACGAGCGATGTATGCAACATGCATATGGATAGTCCAACTACTTCTGGTTCTTAGCAGAGTGGATTCCTTATTTATTTATATTCCTGAATTTTATCTTGAAACGCTGGTAAATGAATACTTTCCTTTAATCTCTGCAAGATGATACTGGGTGTATTTATCAACTGTTGTCTCTCTGAAATAGTGTTTATCACAGTTTTTAACAAAATATTACCTTTGTCTTTAGGGTTTTGTTGTTTGTCATGGTCGGTATTTCTTCAGAACACTCTGCATCTCTTTGGGATTATTGCAGTCATGCTTACACCTATTGTTCGCTTAAAAATATATTATCACATCACTTGTAGAAGTTGAGCTACTTCATGCAGTATATTAATGTGCTTTTTAGGGTCTTGTTTTGGGAGTTCATCAGGACCTCATGGTATTGCTTGATAGAGCTGCAACTTTAGATTTAAATCTATCATGAAAGCTTTCTTTTTTTCCCCTTACTATCTTTAAAATATCAATGCTAATCATGTGTTATTAACATCCCATTCTAGCAAAATTACTATTTGTGAAGATTTTTGGTTGGTTAAGAGCTTGCCTTGAGGTGCCAGTTTCCTTTTGTTTCAAATGTGATCTAAATATCATTTACCTGTATTTTTAAATTAAGTGCTTTGCTTTTATAATGTGTCATTGATGTGTTTTGCAATGTTAACTTGTATACCTAGCTGCTACATGCTGCTGTTCTATTGCCATTACAGGTTGATTGCTTCCATGTGCTGCGCAAGAGTGATCCCCCATTCGTGCCCCCTGCAATATTTATCAAGCAAGGACTCGCCTCATTTGTAAGTCTCACAAAATACACATTATTTTGTCTTCTTGTGCACAAGTTTATTTTGTTGATTTTTGAGTCATCTGCTGTTTGGTTTTTGGCGGGTTTAAAGTTGTCAAAAAATCTTGGCAACTTGTTTTCCCATTTTGTCTATAGATCTGTAGAGTAGGAAAGTGTGTCTTAATGATAATTTCAAAGTGTAATAGTTGAAATTGATTGTGGCCCTTAAGATGCATGAATTATTACAGCTCTAGCACGATTATTTCTTTGATAGCGCCATCGATTTGTTACATATGAGAGATGGGGTATTACCAAGTGTGACCCCACTTTTGTATCAAAGCAAGAAGAATGTGTCCTGCCATGTGGTTGATAAGTTTCTTGGCAACCCTTAAATGAGGAGGTATGGAACAGGGGGAGCTAAGCTGCCACCATTGCAACACATGTTTGGCATCTTAGAAACATACTAACAGGAAGGGAATTATTGTCTTAAACACATTTTTGAAAATTTGGATGATTATTAAGATCTTGGTAGGGTTGTTACTTCGTGGAACAATGATCTTGAAAAGACCAACTTCAATTGATTCACAGAAAGTTAAACCCATCGAATGTTTGATTGTTTCTCTCACTCTGAAGCACAATTGAATGAGTCTCTACATTCCAGAATTCTCATTCCTACAACCACATGCTTAAATCACTATTCTGGGTATTACAACAATTCTTCTTCCTCCTCAATCCTTTGGTTATTATTTTTTGCTGGTTGGCACATTTTTAATTAAGACTACTGAATTTACTATGAATTTTCCATCTCTCAAACTTTCCTTTTCTAGCGGTCAACATAAGTCTGTAATTTTTCTTGGTGTTATCAAGAGGTCCTGGATAAAAAAAATACTTGAGATCCTAATGCTGTAGTATGTGTTTTGTATTAATAGAAGCCAAAAAATTTACCTCCTATCTGCTTTGTGCTAATCTCTCTTTTGCTGTGTTACAAGCTATTAATTTTAATGCATCTTTTCTGATTTACTGTGAATCTGTGTCTTTTTGAAGTCTGTTGGATTTATTGCTAGTTTGAAGTTTCAGTTGATAGTTGCAAGTGTATGCTTTTGATTATATTTCCTGAGATTTGGTAATTGTGACACTTGATTGTTGATCAAAGTTAAGATCTGTTGCATGTGTGTTTAAGAATAGTTTGATTGTTTTCAGTTAGAAAATGTAGAACCATGATACCACTTGACTCCTCAGCGTTGATGATAAATGGTTCAACTTTATGGATGGATTAAGATTTTGATGATCCACAACGTGGTGTTCCAATCCAATACAATTTAATTTGTGCCACATATGATTGAGAGAAGCAGAATGAATTATTTTGCACATTTTTTCTTACAAATATCACAAAATCTTACCATCCAATTTTCTAAACAAGAGGCAATTAATTGCTGACAGTTGATTCATTTCCAGAGCCCAGCTGGGTTCTTATATTTGACATTTTGACTACTTCTGTGCTGTAATTTGCGCTGCACCAATTGACACCAACAGATCTTTTCTTTTCTTTTCTGTACTTTAATATTTGTGACATGTATCACTTCATGCAATCTGGTGATTTCCTCTCAATTTAAAGTATGCTTCAATCTGAAAGTTGAATATATTCACTGCATGAAGTCAATGAACTTCAGAGAATTGATTGATTTCTCCTGTTCATCAGGTAACTTTTGTTGTTTCCCACTTCAATGATCCAAGGATATTGAGTGCTGATCTTAGGGATCTTCTCCTCCAATCTATTTCAGTTCTGGTACAGTATAAGGAGTATTTGGCAGCTTTTGAGAGCAATGAAGCAGCCACGCAAAGAATGCCAAAAGCTCTATTGTCAGCATTTGACAACAGATCTTGGATCCACGTGACCAACATTCTTTTGCGATTGTGCAAGGGTTCTTGTTTTGGTTCTTCAAAGCATGGGGAATCGTCATCGTCGTCATCACTTGTTTTCCAGGTAAAAATGATCAATCTTGGCTTTTGATTTTTTTTTTCTTTATTTTTTCACTGAACAATTTGTGGGCATGGATTTATTCTTCTTTTTGACTTAATCCATGTAGAACTTGTTGCGTGAAGCTTGCATCGATGATGAAGAGTTGTTCTCAGCTTTTCTGAATCGACTATTTAATACACTCAGCTGGACAATGACTGAGTTCTCTGTTTCCATTCGGGAAATGCAAGAAAAATACCAGGTATAATTTACTGATACCAAGAATTTTATGATAGCTGTTCAATGGCTTTCAAAAGATTAGAGTTTATACTTTACACTAGTGCAAATAGTCCCCCCTACCATTCACACACATGGGTGTGTGTTCGCACATGCTTATGTATCTATATCCTGGGGAGTTATTTTTCTTGGTTTACTTTACATTTCTATAACATTTGCTTTGCTTTACTGACTTAAGTGGATTGCTTGTTTGGGTCGTCGTATTACTGTCATGTAGTAATGCCAGTTGTGTTGGTTTATCTTTTAAGTCAGCAATAGCTTAGCTGTATGGAGTTTTCTGTTATTTTCCATTTGCAGTTTGCTTCAAATATTTTCTTACAATTTTAAACATCTTTTTAGGTTTTGGAGTTTCAGCAAAGAAAATGCTGCGTCATATTTGATTTCTCATGCAACCTTGCAAAGGTTTTAGAGTTCTGTACTCGTGAGATTCCTCAAGCATTCCTATCTGGAGCTGATACGAACCTTCGGAGGCTAACTGAATTGATAGTCTTTATTCTCAATCACATTACTTCGGCTGTGGATGCTGAGTTTTTTGATTTGTGAGTTTCCATGCTGGTGAATAGGAATCATGTTTCTCATTCTTTTCCATCTTTTTGTCATTTCCCCTTTCTAAATGTAGTAAGTTTTTCAATACATGGTGTAAATGCACTCTGCCATTTGAGCTTCAATTTGTCTTGCTTTCCTTGAAGAAGCATATAAGGGAATCGATGATGATAGCATGTAGACATTTAGGATATCCTTGGTTGGTTTGCTTATGTTATGACAACCATCCAATGTTGTGCTTGATATTTTTAGATTTTTGTAATTATGTATGTTTCGTAAGTACTTGTAGATGGTGGATGTATCATGCCTGTCGTGTCTTTGGGCATTTTTAGGTGGTTTTTTGGCGATGCTTTTGGCATTTCTAATATTAATAATAAAGGCTTCACTGGTGCATAAAATTCATGCTTAATTAAAGAAAGGACTCTGAATTGTTTCGAAGTTCATATTGCGACCTCTATGCTTCCTCAACAGTCGTTCATATAGTTATGCTACTGTCTTTGCAGGTTCATATAGTTATGCTACTGTCTTTGCAGGTCTCTCAGACGACATGGTCAGTCTCCGGAGAAAGTAAATCGAGGCATGATATTAGCACCTCTTGTAGGGATCCTCTTGAATTTGTTGGATGCAAGTGTGGAGATGGAATGTGGAGAGCGGAATGATGTTGTGGGTGTTTTTGCAAGCATGGACTGCCCTGATACCGTGCATTGCGGATTCCAGTATCTCTTGGAGTACAACTGGGTTAGTTTTGTCTACTTTAAGCCCCATCTTTCTTCATATGCATGTTTGAACTTCTCTATCTCGTGGATAACAACCTCATTCATTATTCCACTGTGCTTATGAACATAATGATTAGAAGGTTCATGCTTATGGTTGGCAATAGAGGGATGGGGTGGGGGTTGTACTTGTGGCTGAATTTTTGTTTGCATCTACTCGTATGCAATTCCATGGAGGAACAAGGTTCTGCAATTCATGTAATTTTAATGGGCTACAAGAATTATAAAAAAAGGGGGGCTACAAGAGGAAGAAATGAAATAGGCGTATGATGTTGCCTAGAGATGACTGATGTAGAAAAAGAAGGGTATAAGGAAAAAATATTGAACACCTAGAACCAACTAAACTAAACCTTTGAAATCCAGAAAGATGCTTTATGAATCCATCAAAATCTAGGATTTCTGAAATCCGCAGGAACAGAGAAATTCCAAAAATAAAAAAAAATTATTTATCAAATGGCCTTCCAAAATACAGTGTGTAGCACACTAAAGCCTTGCGAGTCATAACCAAAATAGGAAAAGAAGAAAAAGTTTAACAAGATAGAACTCTGAACTAGTTATTGTTATTTTTTGATGAAAAAAACTCGAATAATCATCATTAGAACAAAATATGAAAAGAAGAAAAACCCTAATAAATAGAACTGTCAAGTAATGTTCTTGTCCTCCAGAGCCAAGAACTCTACCAATCTTGATAAAAACAAAATCCTACTTAATTCACTATATAGCGTACATAAACTATATGTCCATTAGCAAAATATTTTTTCTAAAGAAATGGAAAATTTCTAGATGTACCTGATAGTTTTTTTCTCTTGTACATAAAAATTATTTATTGGGTGCTGGCATGCTTGGTTTTTGGTGGTGTACAGTTCTCTTAATATGATCTGAAAGTGCTCGAACCACCATTAACAGAAAGATTGAAATGAGGTTTCCTTTTGAAATCAGTGTGTGTGCTATTTATCATCTTTTTTTCATCTCATTTATTAAGCTTTGCAATTTACTCTGTTGTATTGTGCTAGGCTGGATCCTCGAGAGGGGATGCTTATAGTGGGAAACTTCGGCAGCTTGAGAGTTTCTTGAACCTTCTTATCAGGAGGATTGAGTTGCAACAAATTGAAAGGATGAAATATGGCGAAGAAACAGAAGCCGATGACAACACCTGCTGCATTTGTTATACATGTGAATCAGATGCCCAGTTTGTCCCTTGTTCACATAAGTCCTGCTATGGTTGCATAACCAGGCATCTCTTAAATTGCCCAAGATGTTTCTTTTGCAATGCAACAGTCTTGGAAGTTAATAAGATTGGTGAAAACAGAGCTTAAGTCTTATTCCCCTCAATACTCGTATTGTTGCCCAGACTCATGGAATCTAAATCCAGTCATGGAAGGATTGTTGGTTTCCGCACGGGCTTCTGAATCCTAGATGTGTCCAAGGCAGAAAGAAATTAGAAATGAAAATAGGCGGTAGTTTAATTAGAGATGCTGCAATTTGAATTATGACTAGGTGTCTATTATGGGTTGCAAGGTTAGGTGGATGGGGATTGGAAAGAAACAATTCTCAATGGGTTGGTGAAGAATTTTGTAGTGGAAATCTGAGGGCATTATTCTGTAAATATGAGATGTAAATGGCAATGAAAATCTCTTCATCTTCTCTCTTTCCCCCAGCTTTTATATTCACTCCACATCGGTTTGGTTTTGGCATAAAGCTGTCTTCTGGTGATGGCGAGGGGACTCGTAGGGAATTTATGTAATACAAATCCAACCCTGAAGCACGCCCTTTCTTGCTCTCAATGAGCTTCTTCTTATTTATTATGCTGTAATAACTTATTTTACCACCTCTTAACTTAACTAATCATCCCATGATTATTAATATTAATTACAGTATAACTACAACTCTAAAGGTATATTTAAAAAAAATAAATACTAAAAATAATAATTATAAACACAAGTATTTAGACTTGCTACATTTTTTGATATGAGCGGGAGCAATAGAGCACAAGTATAAAATAATATCATAATAAACTAGAAAAATCCACTGCTAAATAAACATGTTGTCGTAATTTTACATAAAAAAAATCTTTTTACAATGTAAGAAAATTGTGTTCTGTGATCATTCTATCGTTCTATTGGGTTAATCACGCCAATGGGCTTTTGGACTTTGTTTATTCAATCAATCATGTATCATTTTTATTTTTTACAATGGGAGACTTTTTTTAAGGCTTTCCATGCCGCAAATCAAATCATACTGATGTTATAAAGATAAATGAACTCTGATGGACATGTGTAGTAGATTTTATAAAAAAGACAAAGGAATTAAATCTGAAAGCCTTGACAAAAATTCCATTCTCCTTCTGCTTCAGGAGGAGGATAAGTAGCTACTGACTGAGTCACAAGACTCACAACCCAAGTACTTCATGAAGACCCAGATAACTTTTTGGCAGGAATAGCAAGGGCTGTCTTGACAGAGGGTTTCTTCCTCTTCTTCTCTGTTGAAGTTTCCATGTTCTTTGATTGTCGTTTCCTTTCTTCTCTGCCTCTGCCTGATCAGAGTGGTGGTTACGGTGGTTTTAATTCACCAACTTCACACCTTGTTATTCGAGTGCCCTTATAGAGACAACTGCCGATCTTATTTAATACATGAGAGAGACTGAACCTGCAGCTGCTTGTATAATAGAAATCTGGGTTTGGGTCCAATTACAGACAGTTTTTCTGCAACATACCTCCTTAAGCCTTGATTTGCTTGATTGTCAATGGGTTTAACTGTGCATGATATTTTAACAAATTAAAACATTAAGAAACTTGAAGTTTCTGCACTGTTCAGACAACAGTAAACCAGGTGCCCTCTCAGTAAAGATTGTCGCGTGGACTTTCACGTTTTGGATTTCAAATCTCTTTGGTCGCTCCACAAAGATTGTCGCATTTGACGGCTTCACTATGTCTTTTCACTCCTTCATCTAATTTATCAATGTTATTGACCAATTCTTTTATTCCAAGAGTTGATCTTTCTATGATAAAGACTCTTTATTCTTTAATTTATACTCTTTATTTTAACAAAAAATACGGGTGGACAAGGAATGAAAATGTCCCTGTCAATATACGATATATCTATGGATGACACAGCCTTCTCCAAACCTCCAGGAAAAACATGGGAAAAAAAGGCTCAAATTGAAATAAACCCGACTTAATATCAACAAATTTATTGTTAATTATTAATATATATATATATATAATTCTCCATTTGTTTTATTAAACACGCATTTAAACTTTTCTTAATAGTAAAAAAAAACGTTAATGCGTTGGATAAAAAAAAAAGATCCATCTACCGTATAATCCAGCAATCAAACTAGTATAACCAAACAAAAGATTCGTCTTTTATGACGGAGCCAAAATAAATAAATAAACGCAGCCAGCGTTTTCGGCCCTCGCCCACGTTGAGTACTAAAATAGAAATGCCAGCACAGAAATGTCTTTTCCTTCGAACAGGCATGGGCATTTGCTCGTTGAATACCAGCTCGATATCATCATGCAAATCTTTAGATCAAAAGCTTCTGCATATCTTGCTACACACAACTATGTTAAATTCAATGCCTTGGAAAAATTAGCATCTGCTTATTAGCCTTCGTTGCAACTAGCAAGAAGTAGTACAAAGTAGTGAACACAAAAAAGCTTTCTAAATTTGAAAGAGAGAGATGGGAACGCAAATGCCAAAGAGCTTGATCATTCTACTCTAAAAGAAATATGCCATAGAGTTTATTTTTGAGTCAAAGAAAGTAATTTATGCTAAGCACACAATCCCATGATCTGTGTCAAAATACATGTGAGATTCATGGGAAACCAGCTTCGCTCCAATCAACATTTTCAGCCTGTACTCTGATTGAAAACCATAAAGGTCACACCTTGCATGATTTTAGCAGCATACACCTGAAACAAGCTGCAACCTGATTTCTATCCCTTGATTAGGATCAGTGGTTCTCGTCAAAATCGACCTCCTCTTAAGCAAATGGCAGCAAATTTCCTGTACAGATTTTTCTCTGGAGAGGTTCGTCTCCTGTACAACAACTTCAGAAAAGCTAGATAGATGGACTCAAAGTGATCAGTTAAAGAGAAGCACGATAACATATATTATCTTTCTTTTTTCTGCTCCGAGTTTAAGGAATTATCAGACATGGAGTCCAAGCCAAAACACTTAAGGAATGCAAGTTTAGCAAGCCTAAAATAGTTGCAGGGATGGAAATCGATGAAGTTTGCAGAATTTCCGAAGTTGTCTTCACTTACTATTCTTCTGCCCGTGTTTGTCGCTATCTCCCCTTTCATACTTTTGTTCTGATGTACCTGCGAAAATCCTAGAACTGTTAGATTTCTCACAATGCAATCTATATTACACACATGAACTTCATTCCTCTTACAAGTTCTCCATGTACTGTTTAATGCTAACTGTCTAGGGCCTAAGAAGTGTGCAGATTCAGAGTTTTTAAAACACTTGCAGATTTTGGCAACCTTCAAACTCATCACATCCTTAACTAGAAGTAGGTAAAAAACAATTAAGACTACGTATTTGAACCATAAATGCCTTTTTTCTTTAGTTACAATCATAAATCCATTTTTAAAATGCAAAACATATCCGATTCTAAGTTAAAATAAGGAGACTATGTTAAAACTATAATGCACTACTCACACGAGAAAGAAAACCAAAATTAATTCAAAATAAGGTTGCCTACCAATTACTAACTTTTTTATGTGGTTAAAATCATCTCATCATGAATTTTTAATAATATTACGTGTATAAAATACATAACTCCGATTTGTACCCAGTAACCTATTATTTATTTCCCTAATTTTTCTTTTTTCATTTCTCTTTCATTGTACATGAGCTTATCTTTCTTTTCTTTTTTAGTGACTATAGTTAGAATTATTTCATTGAAATTTTTCTAACGATACGGGGTATGTAAAAAACTAAGCTCTAACGTGTCTTTGGTGACTTATTATTTTTTTTCTCTTATTTTTCTTCTCTCATTTCTTTTTCATTGCACATGAGCTTGTCTTTTTTTATTTCTTTGATGGTTTTGCATAGTATGGTTAAAATTATCTCATCGATATTTTTTTTAATGATATTAAATGTATTAAAAACTGAGTTATGATATGTCTTCAAAAACCTATTATTTTTTTCACTCATTTTTCTTCTCTGATAAGCTTGTCTTTCTTTATCCTTTTGCTGGTCTTTCATAATGTGTTTGAAATCATCTTATTAAGATTTTTTTAACAATACTAGATATATAAAAAGCATAGCTCCTATGTATTCCCAAAGACCCATTGTTTCTTTCCCTCATTTCTTTCTCAGTAAACATGAGCTTGTCTTTGTTTTTATTTCTTGACCAACCATTGAATCTTGAATATTATATTTTAATTATTAGATCTTTATAAATTTTTATGATAAGTTAATTAATTTACATAAGGAACTTCTATTCCTAATAACAGTTGTTTTAAAATTAATGTTCAAAATCAATGTTGTGTTAAAACTGTGTTATTTTTCAAAAGAATCCTTGGCAAAATAACTAATTTGTAAAGTTATTTTTGTTATTATCATAAATAGAAAAATATAAATATATATAAAAAGTATTTGGTTGAAAAAAATAAAATATAAAGATATAAAATAAATCTGAAAAAAATAAAAATTAAGAAGCATTTGTGTATTTTCAAAACAAGAAAAATACAAGACCGTCTCTTTTATCCACTAACTAAATGTTATCGAAGTCAAGGGGTTGGTTTAGTTGGAATTTTAAAATTTTAGGAGGAAGAGTGGTAGCAAAAAACAGAAATCGGTAATAACAATTACAATTTCTTTCTATCATTACTAGCTCGAGAAGCTTAATTAGGTGATTAAGTCGCTGAATTATAGGCCTAGATCCAAGTTTTTTTTCCGGATTCATTTACAATGTCGAAGTAATTACAATGAGAATTAAGTTGTTCTACTGGTAAAATCTTTAAATATCAACTTGAAGGCCTAACGGCTTAATTGCAGCAACGAGAACCAATCGTCAATCCTGCAATTCTCATGGCTAGAGAATATGTGACAGTGACAATGGGGGTAATGCAAAAGTGTTTTTTTTTTTTTGTAAATATATTGTAATAATATTTTTTATTTATTTTTAACATTAACATATCATTATCATTACAGTATTTTACCGTTCAGCTGGAATTTGTGAGAAAGGTGGTAAAAAACAAGGGTAAATATGTGAAATCTTATAAAAGGTTTGAAAGCAAGCAAGCAAATAGCAATAAAAAATCAGCAAGAAATAGACAAGAACCCACAATAAAAGTAGAAAGGAGCTGTTTCCAAGTTTAAAAAAAAAAACAAAAGTATACCTAAAGGGGTTTAAAAATTCTTTTTAAGGCCAAAGCAAAGAAAACATGAGATAAGAGAAACAAAACGGACAAGGAGCTTCATACCTGGCTGTGTTGCAAGCAGTTTGTGGCAGTTGTTGTGTGATCATTATGCTCGAGCTTTTGCTTGTCTAAATGGGAATTGAGAGGCATGAAGACACCAGCAGCACATGGCGAAGCCGAGGAAGAAGAGGTTGTGGTGTCTGGGAGATCTGAAGGAAAGAAACTGAAACAGAAAAGGAGAATGATGAGGAGGACCAGGACCAATATTTGGATCCATATCAGCCAGGGAATTCTGTAGCCTTCTACAGTAAGCTCGTCGCCAAGATCAAACATGGGTAGAAGAAGAGAAGGCACGTGTGGAAGCGGCTGCCTGAGAGAGAGATAGAGAACCGGGGGGCGGGACGAGACGTAGGGAAGGGGAGGAGCTAAGCTAGGAGGAGGTCAAGGGGTGGAAAGCATAGAAAAGAATTAAAAATTGAGCCATGAAAGTGGTCTATTCACAATGACAGCTGCTATTGAAATGTCTGTAATAAGATGCTATTACTTGTCTGAAACAAGTACACACTACCCTCTTGGTTTCGCGCGCGTGGCTGTGTTATATAACGCTCGAAAATCCTAAAATTCGAGATGAATTGCTTTTCTCTAGTATTTATTTCACTAGTTACTCTCTTTTCTCATTGAAAGCTTGCGTATAAATGTTTTTATAATATTGAACATCTTGAGCAAAGATAAAGAGAAAATGCCTTTTTCTTAGAATGAAAAGGAGGGATTGTGTTTGTTTCCACCAAATTAATTGTTTGTTTTTGTATTTTTTACTTGATTTTCATAAATTAATTATATATCAAACATTGAAAAACTTCTCAAGAATATATCACTTTGATGAAGGCCTTCCAACCAATTAATGGACATTTTGAATAAATCAATAAATAAAATCAATTACCTTCACTAATTAATTCAAATTCAAAAGATTTTGAAATTAGACATAACTAATCTAATAATAAAGATAAATTTATTGTGCCACTAAAAAAAAGTAAAAAGAATTGATTTTTTTTATATGTATATAAAAATAATGATAGTAATAATAGTAGATAGGTAGAGTAAATCGGTAGTTATATAAAAGAGTCATTTGAAATTATGATTAAAATATTATTTAAAAAAATATTTTTTTTGTTTATAATTTTTTTATTTTTATAATAAAAATAATTTTAAATAAATAAAAAATATTTTTAAAAATAACAACAACAATATACTTAAAAATAATAATTAATAAATATATTTTTATCCTCGTTATTTAATTGATCTTGGCTGGGTGCCAATTATTTATGAAAAGACCGGGTACACTTAAAAGCAGGTACATGTGGTGGTGACCGATGGAAAATGAAAGCCACGACTGGTTGACGTGGCATCTAAACCAATGGAATCCGCTGAGTTTTCTTGATTACCCAATCATTTTCGCACACCAGCGTGCATATATACCTGGATACTTTTGCTTGATAGCACTTTCCGATAAAATAAAATAATTTACGTTAATTATTATTATTATTTTTTAATGCTGCTAGATTTATTATTTGAGAGATTTTCTTTTTATGGCACAATTAGTGTTGTAATAGAAAATTTAATATCTTTTTAATGTTTACTTATTTTCTTTTTGTAATCTATTTTATTTTCTCTATTTTTATTTTGATTACGATGCATTATGTATGTCTGATAAAAATTGTATTATTTTACAGATTTTATTAAAAATTTATTTTGAAAAAACAAGTTTGATATATGGTCTAAAAATCAAATGAGTGGTGTTTTTAGAAAGATATCCACATTAGATAGGCATTAATTACACTATGCATTCGAGTATTAGCTTGCGTGTTTGTTGCTTTCACGCATGCAAACACACCTGGGACCTTATGACTTTTTTTATTGTAGCCGGATTCATTACAACATGAACAAATTAATTGCTATGTTTTTGTTTTCACATAGTATTTTATTATTCGTATTATTATTGCAATAAATTATCAGAAGCACTTTAAATCCATCAACAGCACGAAGTTGGGAATAGAATAATTTATATATATAATTTCCTCGTAGAACTCCAACAACTGGCAATAATAACGTTGGGAATAGAATAATTTATCCATCAGATCAATCAATAGCCCTGATATTGACGTGTTTTTAAAACTAGACAGTTTTACGCCACCTGAGTTAAGTCCATGGGAAACTTCGGCGAGACAGTTGCCAGAGAAGAATGAATACGTTGCTGCCAGGTAACCACTGAGAAGTCTGTTATGTGAATAAAATAACCTTTCTGCTACTGATGAAAAAGACTGGATGAACTGCTTGATGCTCAAAAAATTTCTAAAAACAATTAACATCAAGACCTTCAGAGATATTTTATTCTGTTGACCATTACATCTCTTTTAACTTTGAACATTTCATGGTGAAATGATATCATATTTACGTATCATAAAAAAAAATTGATATCTTCAACTATTTGATTTTTATAAAAACTAAAATAATAACATTTACATAGTTATCCATCTAAATATTTTTTTAGGTTTTTATTACTGTGCTCATTTTAATCCTGAGAAACTTCTTAATTCCTAAATGTTTTAGGAAATTTAATCTTTATTAAAATTCATAAAAAAATAATCATATTATTCACTTATATAAATGATCTTTAAAGTATTTTTCTTGGTTTACTAATATATAAAATTATTAAGTGCAAAACTTATTATTATTTATTGCAATGTAACTACCACTTATTTTATTATAAAAATAAATAATAAATGATATTTTTTATAAAAATATTATATGACTTAGTTTTTTTTTAAATTTAAATTTTGAGATCTTCAATCAACAAGGTATAATTATTATCATCACACTCTTTTATTTTTAAAAGGCTTTAAACTTATTACTCTTGAAGAATTACAAGTTAATTCTCTTGATAAATTTTTAGTTAGCGAATTTACACAGTTAATGGAAATAATTTTATTTTAAGAGCAAGTATTTAATAATATTATACCTACTATATATGTCTACACTTACCATTATATATAGAGCATGTTTGGAAATGCGAGCCAACCCATTTTTTTAAAAATAATTAATTTTTTTAAAATAATTTTTTTGTATGTCATAGATTGTTTTGATGTGTTGATATCAAAAATAATTTTTAAAAATAAAAAAATATTATTTTAATATATTTTAGCACAAAAAACACTTTGAAAAATAACTACAATCACATTCTCAAACAGACTAATACTATTTTGTGCCATTCAAATTGTTAATTGACTATTGCAATAGACACAAATAGCTACCAAAGATTTTGTCTAATATGAAATATATTTTAGAAAATTCTAAAGTTGTTAGTTTTTTTTTTAATTTTATCAAGAACAATAAATTTTAATTTTTTCATGGATCTTGGAATACATATTTGTTTAATTTTATAATAAATATCAATCTCATAAAGTATATTATTCTAAAGGAAAAATACAATTTTTTTAAAGTATATTACCCAACACTATTCTTACTAATTCCACCTCTAATTTACCATATAGCATGATATAACCAAAATACAATTCATGATAACGATACCACAAAAACCATAGTTTTTTTTTTTTTTNGGGGGGGGAGGGGGTGTCTTTCTCACATTCTAGCTCTTGAGGGAAAAACCAATGTTTCTTGGTGGATATACAATATTTTTCAATGAATAACAACAGTATTTGGAATTAAAGAAATTAATATACTGCAACAAAATAGATATTTAGTTCACAAAAATTAATTTACTATTCTATAATATTTAGGATGGGCGTCAAGTGGGAGTGCATGGTATAGGACTTAAAGTGCTCGGACATGATTAGATCGAAACCTCTGTTTAGCTACTAATATACTGTTCTATTATTAATTGAGTCTTAATAATTTTGATTTTATCAATTTTATGCTAATATTAAACTTCAATCAAGAATAAAAGAAAGGCTTTTTTTTATTTTTATTTTAGCTGTAGTAGTATAACTGGATAAATTTTACCTCAACGGGAGGGAAAAAAAGCCAACCACATCCCCAGAAACATAGGATCGTTGACCGTATCCAAGGCTCCCAACTTTATCCCCTACCACAAACCAGCATCTAACAAAACGTACATCAATCTCTCCCTGTCTCTGTGATGGCAATCTCCCCTTTCTGGAACATCGAAGTCCATTCATGGGGGAGTTATTTCCTCGAGGCAGCTCTGCGTCCATAGATGACTTGCCAGAAACACCTAAAACACCACAACCACAACCATCACCACCACTTCCCCCAACACAGCACCAACAATTATCTCTTGTCCAACCACCCCAAAAAAAGAAACACCAACCCAAAGTTTTTCGTATCTTACGCTCGGTTTTTCGAACTTTCCCCATTATAACGTCCCCAGCATGCAAGATTCCCGTCCTCTCGGGGGGATTGTCAGAGAGTGCTCGGGGGATTTCGGGAAGTAAAGTTACAGGGACCTTATTTGGGTATCGTAAAGGTAGGGTAAGCTTGTCCGTGCAAGAAAACCCCAGGTGCCTCCCTTCATTAGTTGTTGAGTTAGCAATGCAAACCAGCGTGTTACAGAAAGAAATGGGCACAGGGATGTTAAGGATTGCCCTAGAATGTGAAAAGAGATCTGATAAAGATAAGATTAGGGTGTTAGATGAGCCATTGTGGACAATGTTTTGCAATGGCAGAAAAGGTGGCTATGGGGTTAAAAGAGATGCCTCAGAGGAGGATTTGAATGTCATGGAGCTTCTCAAGGCAGTATCCATGGGGGCTGGGGTACTTCCAGGGAATTCTGTGGTCGAGGGCCCAGATGGGGAGTTGGCCTACATGAGAGCCCATTTTGAACGTATTGTGGGCTCAAAGGATTCCGAGACACTATACATGATAAGCCCAGAAGGTGATACCGGGCCTGAACTTAGTATATTCTTCGTGAGGGTTTGACTAAGATTACTGAAACGGGGTTTTGCTGTTCTTTCTCTTGGAAAACTCTAAACTGACGTTTTCTTGCTAACGAAAGAGATGACCGGCGAAATCTTCTTCGTTTCGAGTTATTTTTTCATTGTCTTTTTATTTGTACAAATGTAAAGTCTCCTCCATGAAAAAGGACTAAAGCCTCTAATAATAATACCTTATAGCAATTGCCATGATGTCCTGTTCTGTGCTCATTTACCCCTTTCTTGTGTTTTTTTGGGATCAGACTGGAAGGTGATCATGCACTCGTTCACTTTGTTTTTAACCTTTTTTTAACTCTTTAATTAGATGGGATTCATAATTTGTCCATGGATTGGACTCTTAGAGTCTACTAGCAACAAGCTGAACATGGTGGGAAAAAAAGGAGTATGAAGGGCAAATTTTAAGCTTAGAATGCGACTTTCTAAGAAACCAGTCCCCAGCTAATTGATATTAAAATATATAAAAATATATTTTAAAAATAAACACTTGCAAATGTTATAAAGTTTTTTTCTATCATCTTATTTAAAAATAAATAAAAAACTAAATGATATTTAATCAAATAATATATATAAAAAAGTTATCGACTACATCAAATATATATATATATATATATTCAAATGAAGGGTGTTGCAAACCTGCTAATATAATTGAAAAGGGCCATATCTTAGTTTTTTTAAAAAAAGAAGTTAAAATCTCAAATTAATTTATAATTAATCTACATTAAAACTATAGTAAAAAACAAAAACAAAAAGGCTAAATGCATTGATCCAGAAGGTCAACACGCTAGAGCTCTTCCCCCCCCCCCCNCCCCTGAAAAAAGGGTAGGAAGATGCATCGTCCACCTTTTATTTATTTAAAAATAGATGATGTTTTCTCTGCGTCAGTGACCAAAGTGCAAAAAATTTCAAATGACAAAACAATTAGATAAACAGCAATACCATGTGAATCTATAACATCATGTATCCTGCTTGGTGTCAATTTTGACATTGCAGTACCTTTTATCTTTCAAATCATTTCACATTAAATTCATTTTTTTAAGATTTTTTTTATGGTTTTGATACGTCGAAATTAAATATAAAATAAATATTCATAAAAAAAACACAATTTTAATTTATTTTTATTTAAAAAACACATTACATTACATTATCAAACACACAATAATACATCTGCAGGCAAATGGCTGCGCAATTTAGTTTTTCCTTTGATTTAATTTTCATCTTTAGATTTCAAGTCTTTTTTTTTTGTTAAGAAAAGAGATTTAAATTTTAGATTTCTTGAGGAACATAATTATTGATTGAATTATAAATTTATTGACAGATTTCAAGTCACTCAAATGACTTTTACCAAGTGAGCACCGTCAAGAAGTCGAGCACTAAAATTCTCAATGATTGTGAAATATGTATTAGCCCATATACATCCATTTTCTAATAAGGAGTACTCATTACTGGGAACCTTCCAGCCAAAAGCAATGAAATGGCATGCAATAAAATACAATTATCAGTCAAATTATAACCAAAGCACATGGAATGGTGCTGGATCATCTATTGACTCGTCTAGGGACTGCAGAAAGTTCGCAGGCATAAGCTATATATAAAAGCTCCTACGGGTCATCTTTGACTGCTGAGACCAAGAAAGTGCGTGTAATGGAGAAACTTGCACAAGATCTGAAGAGAGGATTCCTCAATCTATTTGAATCTATCAGAGGTAGCAGAACCTCTCAAGGTAAGCCCATCATCTAATATCAATTAATTGGAAACAGCAATACTGCATTTTCATGGCAAAATCCAGTAAATCCCATTTCCTTTCTGTTTTCAGGAAATGAAAACGGGAATGAAGCCACGTCAGAATCAGTGGAGGTTTACTTTTTCTTTCGTTTTCTTTTGTTCTTGAAATCATCTGATCTGTCATTAGGAGTAGAATACTGTCAAGAGACCACTGAAGTAGAGATTTGCCATTGTTCATCTGCAGGAAGTAACCGTTCAAGAAAGAGGTGTCAAAGTCGCAGCCAGGGGTCCAAAACGCCCAGGGGTGCCCAAAGGTCCACCCCCTAAGAATGCTTGAAGAGTCTGCTACTGAAATTCACAAGTCTTGTACCCAATCTTGATTTCTGCTCTAAATAATTTCTTTGAGGTTACTTGTGCTGTAATCAATCATCCATGTTCACTTGTATTTGATTTGGTGGGATTCATCTTCTCCACTTTGTTTTAGCCCTGTAGGGAATGTCTTCATAAGATCAAGGGTATAATTATGTCTTATGACCGATTTCTGGCTACACGTGAAAAAGTCTTAAATCCCACGACATATCATCATGGTATAAAGTTATTGTCGCTATCAGTCATCATATAAATTCAATACAGCAAGTTAACGAAATAAAAATCCTGATGAATAGGAAAGTTGAACAGGTAGGAAGGCAGGTTTGCACCTTGAGCTAGCTTGTTCAGTGTGGATGGCCACCGCTTTGAAGTCTTCCAGCTGTAAGCGGCGATGGTGGTGCTAGGGGCGGAGCCAGGGTCAAATCTTTGCAGGGGCCGGCCTTGCCAGCGCCCCTGGGTGGTACCATCCGTGCTGTACACAATAGGGGTCAAATTCTATATTGCTGCACAAACAGCATGCAAATGATAAAAACAAGTTCAGAACCTCTTTTCTGATATCTACTTGAATAAGTTCCCAGAAAATAATCTTTTCTGGACACTTCACTTCTGAAAAGTCATTTAAAAGTCGAGAAAGTTTAAAAAATATTTTTTTAATTTTTAATTTTTATTTATTTTGATATGTTAATATAAAAATAACTTTTTAAAAATAAAAAATATATTTTTTAATATATTTTTTTAAAAAAATACTTTGAAAAACCGTTTTATTTTCATCGTTTCAATTAGGATGAGACGTGGTTGTTGTTTTGGACGGGCAATTCACTAGCCACTGGACTCGGTCACCTAACATCAATGAGGGCCTGGAGGCATGCTTCGCTCATTTTGACACGTAAACCATAAAGCAGCCTGTCATATATTCCATTTTCTTTTTTAATAACAAAACTACATGTCGTCTTTGCACTGGCCAACCCACCCACTTCTACCATTTGAAAACGACGTCACCGAACCAAAAGCTCACCACGTCATCGCTGGACATCACGAAGAAAAGTCCTGACGTGTCTACATAAGCTACCACCACCGAGGCGACCTCAAATGGCACAGTAACCCCAATATTCCAGGAATCAGTATACCAAACCTGCTCGTCTCTCTAATATGGCAAGGGTGGCAGCGCGTGCTATCAACTGTCAGCTCGTAGATAAAAAACCAGATGTTTTCAGCAGAGAAGCTGGTGCGGCGATTCCAGTTCAGGTTCCGGTTCCAAAAATCAAGGCTAATATAGCCGAGAATGGGAAGATAATGTTGCAACCAAGGCTGTGCACACTGAGGTCGTACGGCCAAGATGGATTTGGGGTAGTGAAGACTAGTTCAAGAAAGGACAGTGGAGATCATGATGATCAGGTGGTGTCTCCGTTTTTTGAAACTTTATCTGAGTATATTGAAAGCTCTAAGAAAAGTCGAGATTTCGAGATCATTTCTGGTCGACTTGCTATGGTAAGCCAATTCATCTCTATTCGTCTCTCTGATTTTTAACGCAGTTATTAACCCCTTTTATTTTGTTAGATGAGTGATTATGATAACCTTTAATAGTACAAGTAATAATCAACAATAAAAGAAATTTAAGATATGATTTGTAGCCATGTCACATAATTTAAGGAAATAATTTTAAAAAATCAAGTTACTTGAGAAAAAACAAATCAATCCCATGAATTAATTAGTGCTCGGATTTAATATCCTGTAATTACCTCCTGTAATTGGATATTGGATCAGTAGTTAGGAACCCGTCACAAAATGAATAATTGTCTACTTGATTTAATCTCTTCCATTTTTTAGTTCTAGCTAGAGTTGAAGATATAAAGCATATCGATCATTCAACTTAGGAAGACTGATCTTCTCCCTTAAGATGTTTTCTTATTCTAAATGGTAATAAGTGTTGCTTTCTCTTATTTATAGTGCAAATTATTGCGATTTTGAGTTTGAAGAGTCTCCATATATAGCCGAACAAATCACCTGCTAGAAAAAACACTATCCAGCTCCTCTCTTCTTTGATCTAAACCTTAAAATCCCCAGTTTTCCTATTCCACCCGAGACAGAGAGAAACTTATAGAACATAAACTCAATCTGTTCACTCAGTTTGATCCTTGTCACCTTAGTGCAATAAGAACAATTGATGCAAATTTATAAGTGTAAAAGAACTATTTTAATGTAAAAGTTTAAGCTATTAGGAAAGGTTTTAGAATATAATTTATATTATTTTTTAATATATTTTTTTAAATGAAAACGTTTTAGGTTTAAAACTTGCATAAGTTTACATTACCTTGTGCTTAATTTTTATCAAATAAATAGGGATTGTGAGATTCAAACTCGTGATCTCTTAGTCATTAAGACTATCTTAACTTAGAAATTTAAGTTCTTAAGTGACATCTTGAAATATGATTTATATTATTTTTTATCAGTAAACCCTTCACTAAGAATCACTTTTTTCATGAAATGAATGTTCCCTGCAGATTGTGTTCGCAGCAACGGTAACAACAGAGGTGATTACTGGGAATACTGTGTTTAGAAAGATGGATTTAGAAGGGATTGAAGAAGCAGTAGGGGTATGTTTGGGAGCTGTTACTTGTGCTGCAATTTTTGCTTGGTTCTCTAGCGCTCGCAACAGAGTAGGCCGTATATTCACGATTGGCTGCAACACGTTTATTGATTCACTGATAGATGAGATTGTCGATGGCCTTTTCTATGATATCGAACCCAGTGACTGGTCTGATGAGATTTAAGCATACGAAGTGCAGGTGCATTATGCAGAGGAAGTTGAGCATCTAAGGAAATTGTGCTTATATTTTGCAGATTGGTGTATACATATCTCAGGAATCTCTGTAAAATTATGGATTTTGGTTATTCATCATGTTGTATTTTCATTGACAAGTACTCAAAGAGTTGATCGTGGTTTATCCTCGATTACAATGATACCTATAGTAACTTTCAGTGTATACCTACACACAAACCCGTGCTTAAGTCTTCCGTAAAGTCATCTGTCCTGCATGTAAAAAGAAATTTGCTCTTTTCTTTTGTGTTTACTGGGATTGAATTTCCCAAGCAACTGTCTTATTATTTTCATTACCATGTCCATTTTACGACTTGGAAGGGTACTATGTAGCAGGTATGAGCATATACTGCATCTAATAACCTTAGTTTGGTCCTTATTGCCTATTGTCCTCAACGATTGCCAGCGAATTTTTGTTTTCCTTACGAATTTCAGCTTTTACCTGCCTTGTTTTTGGATGATGGTATAAATATATGGCTCCCATCAACAAGAAGGATGTTACAATGTGATGACATCCAAGAATGTCAAATCCGTAGAAAAAATTATGGCATTTATCGATAGTCAATCAAAGAAACAAATATCTTTCTATTGATTTGTGTGGTGTTTTTGAGTTACTGAAAGTCAAAAACTACTATCGGGGTTACTTGCCATGGACAGACAGCTGATCTCGCGACTGTCCCTCGCGGCTCTTCATGAGACGAAGTATAGAACAAGTCGTCGCCGCTTGTAATTAAAAAAAATCGATAATGCAGAATAGAACAAGGTAGGTTTCTCTAGTTTTCTTGTGTATCTGTACCACTCGTGCACTTTAATAATAATAATAAAAAAAAAACCGTCTAGTCTAAAAGACGTAAACGGAAGGATTCATTGAGATTCGACCCGCAAATAAGGCTTTGATTGATGTTGACTGAGATTTCCAACACGCACTGTCAAGCTGGAATATGAATGTCCAAAGTTCTAGCTTGGACAGGAGGGTATGAAACAATATGTTGTCAAGCGTTTTATAGAATATATCTGCTGTTTATTGAGGTGAAGAAACATAATTCGTCTTGACTAAACCTCATTGTATTTTCTCGCACATAGTGACAATTAATTTCAATATATTAATTGCAAGTTCGAGAAGAGACATTTGAGCCATACTAATTCAAGATGTCTTGAATTTGTGTTCTTATTTTTGCTGAGAAGCATGATATGATTGATTTTTTTATTTTTTTTTAAGATATAGGTGCTCCTCCAAGAAAGACATGAAATCCAGTAACACGTCATCTAATTGTTGAAATCTATATTGTGATGGGTTTGAGTAGTTCATCATCTGAAAGTATGAGTATTTTATTTTGTTCTATTGGGAATTTAGTTGGTTTTTCTCTAATCATACTTGCATCCTAAAGTATATATAAAGTGTATTTACACTGAAAAATAGCTATACTTTACTTTGAGCAAGCAACCACAACTCCAAGGAAGTATTTGAGATTATCCAAGTTTTTTTATCTAAAAATTATTGTATAAAAATCTCCTTTTTAATTATAATAATGTTATTTTCTGTAATAATTATATAACCGATATAAAGTAATATTATTGTAAAAAATATGCCTCTTATCTTGATAAATAATGAATAATTTGTCTTAAATTGTTGAAATTCAACTTGTTTTAGATTGTTGTTAAGAACTTTAAGAATTAATATTGCTTGCTTTAAACTATATAATGAATTTTTAATTCAATACATGATATTCACTTCTCGATGATAAAAGCCAAAAAATATATATATAAATTTTTTTATCTATATCACTATGATGGAAAGAATTTTAAACATCGAGTTCATGCAAAGACCAATGTTAAACAACATCAACAACAAGTAAGCATTCAAGAGTGGCCAATTTGATCGCAGTTGAAAAGGTTTTGATACATGCAAGACCTTTCGTTTATATAAAATCCTCGGACAAGATAAGATATGTATCTTTTATCGTGTCATTAGAGTGATATTTATTATTATATACCCATTTGCTATGTATCTTTTGATCTTGCCATAGAGTGATATTACGATTATAACCCATTTGCTCTTTTAATGACTCGTTCTTTCCAGTGGTAAGGAGCATAAAGTGCATGTTTTGTTCTGTTCAAAAGCTGTCAATTTTGCCTGCATAACCTCCCTGCATCTTGGATCAGAATCAACGTGTGCAAAGAATTTTGGTTCATTATAGGCAATAAGACTAATGATAAAACAACGGTGAGATGAAGATAAAAGATCATAAAAAACAAAATTAGATAAAAGGTGATGGTAACAACTAGAAGACGATGAGATGACCTGAGTGGAAGCATGATAGCGTTGAAACAGTGGTAATCTTAGAGGTGTGGTAGTAGGTGGTGTTCACATTGACTACATCCTGGAACAACATACGGAGTGATGTCATGAGCGTGTTGATAATAGCTGTATGGCTTCAGGAGGTGATAGTTACATAAAAAGTGGTGACGACATGGTGTTGTTTGGTGAAGAGGAAGTTGTGGGGTTTGGCTGGATGCTGTCATGGAATTTGTTGGGCCGAGTGTGGGATGATGCTGTCATATTTGGTGATGAAGGTATTGGTTTTAAGTCAGTTCGTGTAGACAACATTTGTCAGAAGGCATTCAAGAAATATTTCTGTAAGCCGGCCGTTTCTGTTGATACCTTTTAAATTGCTGTGTAGAGTTTGGAAACTGGATACCTAGCCATGTGAGCTCTGATTACTTGGAGAATGGAGTGACAAGTCTCAAGGATTTGCTTTCAATGTATGGTCGATTGCAAATGAAGAGATATAGATGAGTGATTTAGCCTGTTGCACGATTTTTTCTGATACGGATGAAATAGAGGCTACACTTGAAGATCGGAGGTTCATTTTACAGGATGAAATACTGATTCAAATGAACAAATGGAATCTACACATTGGTTGTAGTATTATTAATAGACAAGTCTGACTTGAAGTCGGATGCAGAGTTAATTTAATTTCAAACGAATAAAAAGGTTTCTGCACATTCTGTTTTTCCACGTCCATTGCAAATGACATGTTTTGGCTTCATAATTCATCACCGCATCTGCTGAAGGGACCAGTTTGCTTGTTTAACTCTCTATGATTAAGTTCTTTTCTAAACTTTTGTCCTTTGCTCTGGGAAATGAATCATGTACGATGCGATATATACACAAGATATTCTACGAATCTAGTTCGCTGAACCAATGATTCATCGCTCGTAGTTGAACTAGAATTGCTCAAAAATCACCTTTCATTAAGAATTTGCATGGAAAAGAAGAGAAGGGAGAATAAACAGCAACGTTGGAAGTAAATACGATGGTCTAAGAAGGTACAGGCGATAGAATTATGCAGCTTTCTCGATCGCTTGAATGCATTCTAATACAGTCGCCTTATTCGACATTGCTGTCATTAGGGCTTCATGGAGTGACTTGTTATTTTTAATAAGAGATCCGCCAAATAAAACCTGCATTACTTTCTCCCAGAATCAGTATACACCATTAAAAGACTTCACAGGTGTTTTATTGCTTCAATGTTTCCTACCTTAGTCATGTATCACTCCATAATGAAACTACAGAAAGTCCCAGTTGTGTAGCTTTTATAATTTATTAATGTTCTAGCCGATATATACCAAATATACACACGAACATGTATTTATACACAAGTACGTATGGAAAGGAAATGAAAGGACCATGCAAGTCAGTTAATAATTACTTACAGCCCATCTAGTAAGATTCTGTTGCTGGTCTTTGCTGATCTGTGGTTTGCTTCTATTTATAAATCTCTGCATTAAATGGAAAGAAAATCCTCTTCGACTTTCAGTTTACTTGCAACGTTTCTAAAAAACATTAGCATAATCACTGTGCGATAGCAAACCTGAAGAGTGAAAAGGTCAGCAGATTGGCCAACCACTTTTTCATATTGCAGACCCTCTGCGGCAAGTCCAGCCATTGCTACAACCGCCAACCTGATAAAAACATGGTTCAGCTTTATCAGTGTATGGTGGAACATTATGTATTTTTTAAGTATCTTACACCGAATTAACTTCCCATATTCCATCAGCAACATAGATTAGCACAATATCAGGAAAATATATTGAACTTATTGTTTATGTTTTCGGGAGTCGATGTTTTAAAGCAGATACCTATCCAGCTCCTTAGCATCAAGCTGCCCACTATATATCAGCTTTTCCAGCTTTTCATCAACGAGATTGACGTGCTCTTTCCCGATATCTAATGAGTAGTCCAGTATAGGAAGGCCAATCAAGTATCCAACTGAAATACAAATAATCATTATTTCATCAATCAGCTACTGAATCAGGCATTTCAACTCATTTGGTAGATGTATAAAATAGAGAGAGTACTTAAAAAATGAGCTGCTTCATGTCTAGCTATCCTCTCCTGATAGTCAGGAAAAACTGCAGAGAAGCCACTAATAGCAGCTTGAAGAAGCCTACAATTAACAGATAAAAAGTATCAGCCATAACACATGCATCTATGAGTTCTCTGTCGAGTCTCTTCTAAAGAAGAAGGAAATTAGACTCGTTGCAATATAAGTGCATCAGAAAAGCACTTTAGAAGATTCTAGGTGACTTGTGAAGATATCTGTTTAGCAAGATCTTACCCAGGAGAAATACTCCCCACAGCCAGGACAACTAGAGAAATGCTCCCAATCAAGTATGGCACAAAGAAACCCCAATCCTACAAAAAATATAAATATCATCAGAAGCAAGACTACTCAATTTTTTCTTGTATATGTTACACGTACAAAAGACTGTTCATAAGACTGCAGGAAGACACACAAACACTGCCTAACGTATGCTTTTGCATGCAAATCACATGAAATAACGCCGAGAAACGTTAGAATTTACCCCAGGAAGCTGGCCAGCAAGGACCCCCAAAAAGCCTGTAGTTCCCACCACTGTGAAAAGAAAAGCTGCCTGTATTGCTGAAAGATATTAACTACATGAATGGTGGTTTGAACCTCATGTTTACGCTGTGCAGAAGGTGAGATTTGTAACAAAAATAGTATTAAAAAAAAATAGTAATCAAACTCCAGCAGTATATAGACTGCAATTTAATTAGTCAGGAGGAGTTCAGATGCTTAAGTTGAAGCTAAGGAAGCCCAATTTTAAAGCAAGTCGCACTATTAAGTTTCTCAACCTGTTTTCGTTCCGTTCAATTTTAGCAGATGTTCTGTCATTAATGCTAGCGCACAGTGCCTATGTTAATGCTTTCTCCCTCCAAGTAAATCCATCTGGTGTAGCAGTATAGCAATTATTAACACTTACATCATTTCTAACACTTGGAATTGCCAGGTTCTCTGCATTCTTAATTCCAAGAGTCGTCAGCTCCCGCAGAGATGTCTGGCAGATGGTTGACCAGTCAAGAAATTTGGAACAAGTACAACACAAAAAAGACACAGTATTCGGGAAAACATAGACATGATTCATGTACATGTATGAATGGTTTTGCAAGTATTTGCTAATATTTTGAGCAGCACAATCCCAGAACTTCATACTTGTGATGGAGACTGACCGTACGGCGAGAGACATATGGCTGAGAGCTCCACCTCTTAGCCCAACCAACCTCGCTTAGTTGATCAAGTGCCTCTTTAACAGCATTGCTGTCTTTCTGCAGCAAACAAATATTTGTCAGTGCTCCAATATAGCAACAGCAAAGAGGCGTGTAATAAAGCTGGCATCCATTATGGTACGTCAATTGGGATTTGTTCTTGAAAGCTGAAGGGGTTGGTTCATAGTTGCTAGATTAGAGTGACAGCGACATTCATGTTCATCTCCTATAATATGATTACTGGCGATCAATTGCCTGAACTAAATTTGTCATGGTTATTAAAAAATAGTGTAAACAAATAATTGAAAATTCACAAAAATAATAGAAGCAAGCATCTATTTTCGTTACTTTAACTAGATGAAAATTTTATAGATAGAACCTCAGCAAGTGCAGACTCAAGGTTCTTGAGGTCAACACCAGGTGCAGCAGAAGAAGCCCTTATTTGCAGCAGCTTGTGGTGATGATTACAGCACTGAAATGCAGTAGTATTTGACAGAGAAACCATTGAAGCTAGCATTTTTTATTTTTTTTTGGCTCTTATTATTATTTAAGCTGCAGAAATTAAGCAAGCTGCTGGTATTGGTGAAGATAAAATTCGAAAACTGAAGATAAGGCTAATTGGGCTTGGCACGCGGATCATTTTCGGACACGTCGCGACTTTCAGGCTAAAAGACTCGAAAATTTCGAAAAACACAAAAACATTTTATCATGTTGAGAGTGGGATTTGAACCCACGCCCTTTCGGACCAGAACCTTAATCTGGCGCCTTAGACCAACTCGGCCATCTCAACACATGTTATCCGCTGCCATACTTCAGTTAGATTTATAATATATTACGCTTTTTTCAGAACAGAGAAACTGTGTGTAATACCAAGAAATTATTGTCTGCTCTAACGGGGGAAACCTATTAGGTTCAATCATAACATTGTCTCTTGATTAAACGTTTCTCGTGGTTTCTACATTAAAATACATTTATCATTTCTCTTTTATAGGATTAAATGATTTGTCTATGCTCTAATTACTAGTAATATAATGCATCGTATTCTTAAAATATAAATTTTAACTTCATTCGTAGAAAAGAAAATATCCACCCCCACTAACTTGTGCAAATGTAAACTTAATTTCGGAATTTTAAAACCAATGATCTTGGATTCAGCCAAATAATACAAAAGGAGCAAAATTTTGAATTAAATTATTTTCACTTGTTTTCTACATGTTATTATAATGGTTGTTTATTGAAATAATTTTATTCCGAAAAGTATTTAGTAATTTTTTTATTTTTCTGTCAAGATAATCTAAAAACTTAAAAATTTTATTTTAAATAAAAATCTTTAAAAACACGCAACAAATAACATAATCACTTGCTACACTTTGAACGGAAAAAAAGCTCCTTTCTTAAATAGCATGTAGGATTATATTATATTTATTATTTGTTTTTAACAGCTCAAAACCCAGTCCATAAACCCAAGACAATTTAAGACCTGGGAAGAGCATAAATAGTAGTTAAAATAAATTGACCTAACCCATATCTATGAAAACAAAATTTGGGCCCGCAATTTACAGTCTAGCAAGAGCCTAAATAGTAGTTAAAATAGATCGACCTAAATATCTATGAAAACAAAAGTTAGGCTTGGATTGAGCTAAGCCATAACAAACCAAGCTTAGGAACAAGTCTTCTAAACTTGAGGTTAGTTAAAAATGGTCGAGACCATTTAAAACACATAAACTTTTTCTTTTCACGAATTAAATTCATGTTAAATTTGATCATTTTCTATAGAACTAGTACATCAGGAAACGTTCCCTCGAAAAAACAAAAACATATCGTTTGCAAAGAATATTCTAACCAGGATATTTTAGGTTTATTTTATTTTTTATACTGATTTAAAATTTAACAAAACTAGAAAGTTACAAGGTTATTGAATAGATAGAGAAATGAGGGATTGAAGATCATGAAAGAAAATAAATAATAATACTTAACACTGTATTTATATTATAAAATTTAAAGTTAACTTATCTTTACATTTGAATTGAATTCTTCACACATAGAGAAAATACAAGACCATGAAACATAATGTTGAAATGTTTTAGAACCGAAATTTATTGTTCCAATAACAAAATGTTAACAAGAATGGAACTGGCAACCTTGTCAGGGACAAAAATTTACATGTTTAGGCCGAAAGTATATTAGTTTTAAACCATATTAGCCCTACCAACCTGGTGTTCTATTTTTCTCTTTGAACTATCATTTGCTAGCCAACCCAAACACACTAAACTTACCTAGATACTGGAAAGATAAATCATCATTAACTATAACGCACCTGAATGTATTTTCTAGTTTTGACAAGTCAAAATAGTGTTGTGCGGATGCACACCACTTCTTCGTGCAAACTACAAGGAAAAGACACAAACTTTCCTCACCAATGACTATTTCATGATTACATGTAACCTTAAAAACACTTGTTAATCACCAATACAAGTCACCACAACAATGGCGAGCATAAACATCTACATAAAAGGTGCAATTATCAACTACTGATTTTTATTCACTCACCATCAAGTACATATAAGTGTTCTTTATCATTTCACAACTCTTCTTGAGGTAAGCTGACATGAAAAATACATACAAGAAAAATAGTGTTATATGGAACAAGAGCAAACTACACAAGGCCATACAACCACTGTCCATGCTCTTACATATTTTTTTTTAACCGTAACTTAATTTTTTTTACGGTTAACCTACTTCTTTCCATTTACATTTCATAACTTAAACATGGAAGAGTCACCTGTTACAATAAAGCATTTGTTCTGCAAAGAAGCGTGGAAGGCACACTAACACTCTACTGGACCTATATGGAAAAAACTAGACCGTATTTGGTCTATATTTCACAGTATTCTCTTGAGGGATTTTTAAAATTTTCCTAGTTGGTGCACACTTAATGGTAATTTAACTTGTACCCCAACTGACTATGGTTGCGAGTTAGATTCAGGTATAAGTAAATAATAGCAAGATATTTCTGAAAATCTATATATTAAATAAAAAAAATTATCTCACATATCACACTCTCTGTTTGAACATCATTCTCTCTCTTTTCAATTATTTCTCTGTATCTGATAAAGCTAAGATTTTTTAAATCAGTTTATATTTTAAGAGTTGTTTGGAAACACAGTTGAACTTATATTTTTTAAAAAATTATATTTTTTTTATTTTTATTAAAATTTAATATGATTTGTGGGTTTTGAATAGTTTTGATGTATTAATATTAAAAATAATTTTTAAAAACTAATAAAAAATTATTAACATGTATTTTGACATTAAAAATTATTTAAAAAACAATCACTATCATATTACCAAATGCATTTTTAATATATTTATCTTTTGTACGGATAGATGAATATTTTCCCCAATATAATTCCTCCATCGTATCCTAAAAAATATAGTTTTTAAACCAAACTGTTGTTTAACCTGGCACATTACATGTTTTAGCCGGTTTATCAAATTAATTGACCCTAATTTTACTTTTTTATAAAATAAAATAATATTATTTTTATAAATAAATAATCATCGATTCACAGCTTAATTTTTGATCGGATCACCTGAATTTTTATCTTCCCTTGTTTTTCTTGAACCAGGCCAGTTCCAGTCCTGCATTTACTTTTAAAACTATGCTAGTGAGGCTCCTCGCGAAGCTGGAAAAAACATGGGACGAGCTTTCCTTTCCATGGCAACAGGGAGAGGAGGTATACCAAGCAAATGGGATATCGAAACGACGGAGTGGGAATTAAAAAATACAGTAACTGTTAACAACAAACCCAAAAAAACACATCAATGGTCCGACGAATCATGCTCTTTGTTGACCCAACAGAGAGTAAAGAGACGCAAAGAACAGGTAGATGGCATATTTATTGATTGATCGAGCGGAGCGAACTTGCCAGACCACTGTATTTACTCCTTCACATGCCAATTAGATGTGAGGTAATATCTTGGATCATCGTATTTGAGATCATGAAAATCAGCAACCACTTCCCAACCCCTTTCATAACAAGATATCAACCTAATATTCAATAGATGCACATATTAAATAATAAATAAAACACATTTTTATTATATATTAATTACCAGAAAAAAAATACTTGTGCAGTTTTAAATCCGTTATGCAAGCAGCTCATACTCCATTTTCATACGAGGAGGAACACGCTATGGATCAGGTGTGATGATACCCCAATACCACTCCAGTTTTTTTCTTATATGAAATAACATGATAATGCTTTATAAGTATTTCATTTTTCTATATATCTCATTGTTATTGTGACCAGGGGTGGCAAGCGGGGCTCGCCCCTGCAAAAGATTTTAATTTTTTTATTTAATATTTTTAATTATAAAAAAATTTTTTAATAATATATATATATATATTATATTAATTTTGGCCTCCCCTGTAAAATTAATCCAGCTCCACCCCTGATTGGGACATATAATTTTGGTGGCAGGCAAACCTAATGTGATCACCATTTTTACCTTAGATGACTAATGACAGATAATACATAACTTGTATATTCATTAACTGGAATGTGCTGTGGTTAGGGATAAATAGAAAAATTAAAAAATTGATTAAATCAGGAAAATCAAGAAAAAAATTAAATCTAGAAAAAATTAATTAAATCGATTAAATTTTTTAAAAAATCAATTGATTCAGTTTAATTTTAATTTTATAAGTCTGAAAACTAAAAAAATCAAATTGAATTCAAATAAAAAAACAAAATCAGATCGAATAAAAAAACCCAATCAATTTGACTGATTTTAATTCAGTTTAATTTTAAAAAAATATTTTTTTATTTTATTTTAAAACAATTAAATTACACTGAAAATAATCACTTCTAACTATTATAAATAGAATTGTTGCATCTTATAATCCAATCAATGAAACTAAACCACATCCATAGATACCAGAGACTATAGATGTTCATGAATTATTACAGGATTGAGAATACAATTCATTCATGATATAAATTTTTATTTTAAAAATAATTAATCTATCACTTTAATAACATAATTTTGTAACATGTACCTTATTAGCTTCTTGGCTATCCAACTAGATTATGATATGATAAAATAAAAGAACATGATTTGAATTATTTTTAATTGGAATTATTTTACACCATCTTACATTGCAAATAACAAAATTAATAACAACTCTGATATAATCTAATTTAGTTTTATACAATTATTATTATTATTATTATTATCATCATCATCCGTTCAGCTATTATATTACATGGACTCTAATGCTGTTGTGATGCAATTATTATTATTGTATATCTATCTCAAGCACCATTTATTTTATAAAAAATGGTTTTTTAAAAATTATTTTTCTATTAAAACATTTATCAATAAAAAACATTTTTATATTTATTTGATATTAGAAAAGTTAATTAACATAAAATACTTTTCAATAAAAAAATTATTTTTTTCAATAAAGCATTTTTTTTATTTTGATCAAAAAATATTTTTTAGAAGTTGTGAAATTTAAAAATATCATGTTATTTTTTTATTATATCAAATCTAGTTCTCAAATTTTTTATTATTGTATATTTTATTTTATTTTATTTTCAATTTAATATCTTAGAATTTGATTTAATTTTATTTTTATATCAATTTTGGTCTATATTTTTTTTCTTATTATGTTTTAATCATAATTTTTTATTTATCATATTTAATCCTCATTCTTTTAATTACTATTTATTTTACTTAAAATTATTTATAGAATTATAATTTTTTTATTTCATTTATCTTTCAACTTG
>SRLM01000046.1:381299-398595 GCA_015708895.1 Populus ilicifolia | reverse complement strand
ATATATATATATATAAAGAGAGAGAGAGAAACAGTTGTATAGATCACACAATGGATGAAGAAGTGAATCCTTCATCCGCCACATGATCATATATTATCTAATCAAATCGGATGAATTATAAATTATGGTCCAATGAAATCTTTGTCCCTCTTTAATTAATTATAACAATAAAATCATAACATAAACCGACTGATGTGATTAGATGACCTAACCATTTATTGGCAGAATTAACCTAAAAAACAATTATGGACGCGACATTTTGAACGAACTATTTACTCACGAGGGAACCAGATATTTAGTTATGAGTTTGAGTAGCTTGCATTGGTGAGGAGGGTGACAGTTCGGAAGTTTTTTTTTTTACAGTATAATTGTTTGATTATTTTTTAAATAATTTTTTATGTTAACATACATATTAATTATATTATTTTTATTTTTAAAAATTATTTTTAATATCAATATATTAAAATAATTTAAAAACACTAAATATATATTATATTAAATCATAAAAAAATTAAAATTTATTAAAAAATACTTTTAAAAAACAAAAACAAACCGTCCCTCCTACTCAAGCAAAAACAAAAAATGAGCCCTTCGAGGACTCTGTACAGTGGAATCTGGGCTTCTAATTGACAGCGTACCTATATATGCTACAGGTATAGTTATTGTCCTAGCGTATAGCAAGTTTAGATTCGCAAGCATCCTCAAAAAAGGGCCACTCATCTGCTGGAAACCTGCAGGAAGCAACTAGCTAGGCATGAAAGGAAAAACTAGCCCTTGAAGATGACAAGGAAGGAAGTTCACTCTTCATGACAATTTGATCGAAGAGATAACCTGGAAACCAACTAAAATGAAAAATAGCAATTGATAAGATCCATTTGTTATTTGTTTATTTATCGACCACTTAAAAGAAATTAATATTAAATTCTTGATTGCATTTTAATCACCTCCAGCTCAACCCTGACCAATATAGAGGGAGACACTACCTTTTTCCATTATAATATCCCGATTGGACAGTAGTACGTAATTATTGACATGTCAGCATATACGTGAACACTTTTCAACATTTGAACTGCCATTAGCAGATCTCGATATATATATATATATATATATATATATAAAAGGGGGCCCAAAATTTCTTTTTACGTTGAAAATTAGTTTTGATATAATATATTAAAAATTATTGATTTAAAAAAATAAAATATTTTTAAAATACAAATAAACAGGACTATAGTTAAAAATTTAATATAATTATATTTATTCATACTACCACGTCATATTATTACAATATATTAAACATATACGTATATACTTCTAGCTATTACAACTATCAAGAAAAAATTTACTATATAATGAGCCTAAATATCCGTGGAAGAAATACCTGGAAATCTATGTAGAAAATACAATGTTCATATAAAATCTCCGTAATCAATTCATCAAATATTGCATACCAAAACTTACAGACAATTCTAATTCTTTTCTTTTTTACTTTTATACATCCTCAAGTTCCTATAACCAGCTTTAATACACTACCTGTTTTAATTTTTTTATAAAATATTATTTCTTATAGCTCAATCCAACTCATCATTTATATTTCATAATTTTATTTTTGGTTACTTAAGATGTCTTTTGTTATATTTAATTTATAAAGGATATTGAAATCTTCAGTATCTATATAGCTTAAAAATATATTTTTAAATTAATTTGAATCTAAAAATTTCTCCTTTTCTTCGATTTTCAAATACTAATTGTTGAAAATTAAAGCATACAAAGTATCTGAACCCCATCTCTTCCTTGAATCAAAATTAAACTATACAGTGCTTTACGAGCACTGCAGGAGACTTGATTTTAATGTTGATACTGAAGCCAACTTGTTAAATTATAACTGTTAATATAAATATTCAGGCTAACTTACTAAATTGATACTAATACAGTGTTTATGTACAATTTAGATAAAATAGGTGTATGGTTATAGTTGTGATTTCCCTCAGTAGTATTTGAGATTACATTTCTATTGATTTCTATGATATTTTTCTGATATAAATATATCTAACTAGAATTTTTTTTATTTTTTTAGAATTTATTTTTAACCCAAGTTTATTAATCTAAAATTATATAAAAAAATTTCAAAAATAAATTATAATTTTCAAAAACATTTTTTAAATTAAATAATTATAAAAAAAATTCACTACTTTTTTAACACACAAAAGAACTTTATCTATGGCTAGACAACTCTATTTATTGGGTCCCCAGGTGAAAAACATTCAAATTGGATCATGTTTCGCAGTAAGAAATACAGTGTATTTACCAAATTCAGTAGAGGTCGACTATCCAAATTTCTTTTAAAAACCTTGTTGAATTTTCGCTGTAATAATATTCTTACTGTAATTAACAAATTCAGTAGAGATAGACGACTCCAGGGTTTTTTTTTTAAGCTTATTGAATTTAACTCTATTATCTTTATCATGGAAGTTAAGAAGACACGAACAATCTTCCTCAAGACGCCAATCTAAGTGGAGACTACAGATGCTAATCTCGAAGAATTGCAATGGACAAACTACAATTTATGTCATCAGATAAATGTTACGGAAAATTTGCATGAATCCCTAGGGTAAACCCATGTCGTGCAAACAGTTATTACACCTGCCAACATGAAATCATGCGAAAACGTTAGATCAATTTGTACAAGCAGTTCGAACAGAAACAATTTGCTTCCATTTCCCATGTAACTCTTACTTCATCATGCCAGCAGCAGATCTAAACGAAAACATACACAAGATTTTAACTAGTGACGATTTATCCATGGAGTAATTAAGCAACTTGTTCACACTACCTGACATTTACATTAAAGAAAGCTAAGGTGCGAGACAACATCCCCAATGCATGTTAGGACAACTCAGAGAATTTCCTCAGAGTAGCCATGTTAAGTTCGACTCATTAAAACAAATGCTCCTCGGTAATTATGTGTCGATCCATGCATAGGATGTTCGGAGCCCTTGTCATTCGAACAGTTGGGGAGAGTTATAATACAAGAAACACCATATTAAGCGGCAGCAAATACAATAATGATACACGAGGCAGAAAGGCTCCTAGATCTAAGATTTCACAAAATTGGAGCCCTTCCAATGGCGCTATCAAGTAGCAAACCAACCATATCACCTAAAGGATCTATGGTAGAGGGGAAAGGAAAATTAGTATAGGAAAAGCTACGAAGACCACAAGCCCACAGACCCTATAGCCAATAAAAACCCTACAGGCCTCTGATTATTTCCTTTGCACAGCCAAGGCATGGAGGGGATACTTCATTTCACAAGACAGCTTCAGGACCTCACTTAAGTCAACTGGGTGATCCACATCTTGATTCCACTTGAAACAGTGAACTAACTTGGCCACCCAAAGCGTCACAGTGACTAACCCTAACTTCTTGCCAGGGCACACCCTCCGCCCAGCCCCAAAGGGTGCAAGCCTCAGATCATTACCCCTCACATCCACGTCAGCTTCTACGAATCTCTCTGGCTTGAACTCCAGCGGGTCTACCCACACGTTTGGGTCATGAGTGATGGCCCACATGTTGACCATGGCAGTGGTGTTAGCAGGGATAACCATTCCATTGTTAAGCTGGACGTCTGAAGTGGACAACCTGGCCCACGACAATAGCGGACCCGGCGGGTGGACCCTGAGAGTCTCTTTCACCACTGCCTGCAGATAAGGCAATTTTGCGACGCCCGCATCTGTCAAGGCGGCCAAGCTTCCGTCTTTCACGGCCGTGTCTAGCTCACTATGAAGCTTTTCTTGAACCTCTGGGTGCAAGACCAACTCTGCCATAACCCACTCGGTTAACAGAGCAGTAGTATCTGTCCCTCTAAAAATCATTTCCTGTAAAACCAAATTCAACGAGTCGTTTAGTTTCCATTAGAGTAGACGGGATGGTATACAGTTGATAATGAATAAAAAAGAATAGTACCCATAAGACCGCGACCATGTCATCGTCTTGAAGCTTCTCTTCACCATCTAGAGACAGCAAAACATCAACAAAATCCCAACTGTCACCAACTTTTCTTGGCTCACTGATTCTATGCTCTTCAATGATGCCCTTGACGAGTTTCCTAACTCTAGGAACCAGTTTCAAGCAACGTTCATTTATACGAAATGGGTCATAAAAGTAGTTGAGCCATGGCAGATAGTCACACCAATTGAATGCACCCAAAAGCTCAAACCCTTCTCGAACCATGCCTCTAAGCTCATCTAGGTCTCGGCTGTCGTTTTCCATGTCGTACCTCTTTCCAAAAACACTTCCCATGATGTTGTTCAGGGAGGCAAACTGTAGGTGTTTTCTTAGAGAAACAAAACCATTAAGTTTTTGCTCATTGGTTATGTCACGCAACATGGTTGAGCATTCCAACTGTCGGAGGGATTCATGGGCTAAAATGCGCCGCGGAGAGAACAAGTGGCCAGAAGCTATTCTCCTTAGAAGCCGCCAGTAAGTACCACTCGGCGCAAAGCCTATGGCCCGGCTAAACATGAGGCTCTTTGCCGACTGTTTAATGGGCCGGTCGGAAAAGTGGATGGAGGTCAAGATTTCTCGGGCAGTATGAGGGTCAGAAGCCACAACAACAGGAGTGGAGCCAAGGCTTAGAGCCATGAGCTGAGTGTTGTCTCTGCTCCAAGCCATTGAAGCCAAGGTGCGGTGAGCCAGGCCCCGGCACAATGTGAGAAGGCTACCGAAGACGGGTAAGCCTCGAGGTCCAGGAATGAGGCGGTGACCTTTTCGGTTTCTTCCATTTTTCCATGCTACACCACCAACAGCGAAAGCCCACGTAAGAATTCCTAGTGTCACAAAGGCCATAACAAGAGAAAACAAAACATATCCATCTATTAGAATTTCGGAACCTAGAAATGCTGGAAGGGTGTACACCCACCAACTCGTGTCTTTAGTCACCAAATCGAGTTCCATTTTGTAAATAAGAAATCTAGAACCTAAGAACGGAAGAAGAGAGGGTTTCCAGGCGAAATCAAGAGGGAGATTCTTAGACACCTACGGGGAAGCGATGGGGAAGTCTCAGAAGGATGGGTGAGGCTGGAGCGTGGAGAAGGGTATAAATAGATGAAAGAGGTGGTTGGGTAACAGTGATGAAGAATTCGATGGGACTAAGAGATTGTTTGGAGTGCATATGTGGTTCTGTTTTAAATAATTTTTTATGTTAAAATATAAATTAATAATAATTTTTTATTTTAAAAAAATTATTTTTAATATCAATATATTAAAATATATTAATTTTAAATAAATATTCTCTGAGCGTTTGCTCTGTTTTTTAATAAAATAATATGTTATTTATTCATTTATTTATTTATATGTTTTAGAAATATTTTAAAAAAATTTATTTTTTAATTAATATCTTTTTATATTTTCAGATTATTTGATATACTGATATTAAAATTAATATATAAAAATAAAAAATATTATTTTAATATATTTTTAAAAATAACAATAACCCGAATATTTATCATTTACATGTTTGTGTATATATTTAATGTTTAGTGATAATAAGGCAATAAGAGGACGGGGCTGGATTCACGTGGAGTGAAAGAGAGAGAGGGGATCGTGGCTTGCAGCAATGGCATGAGCATGAGGTGGGGGAGAGGGTGAGTTATTGTTTGAGAGAGAGGGGCATTTAATGGACCATAGTTTCTTTTTCCTCTTTTTTTAACAGAGGGACCATAGATTTATAAACGATGAGCGAGATGGGAAAGGAAAGTGGATGTAAATACTTGCCATTGAAGTAGATTTATAAACGATGAGCGAGATGGGAAAGGAAAGTGGATGTAAATACTTGCCATTGAAGTAAGGCATTGAGAACTGTGATGGCTTGAATTTATTGTGCGCAAGGAGAAGGTGAGAAAGGCTGCAGGGTAGACTGGTGCTCATATTATTGATCTAAGACTGCAAAAAGAAAAAGAGCATATTCCTGTTATTTGTATATAGCCAATTGACTAATGACTACTTGTTATAAGCCGCTATAGAAGCGTTGAACCTGCTGCATGCCATCTTCTTCGTGCATGCACCTTCCTTAAGGCTCGGGGTGGTTGGCTCCCATTAGAAAACCGGCTATGGTTATTTTGGACTCCTTTGGAGGATGAAATGGTAGGTGTGGCGGTGGGGACTCTTTCCAACTTGCTTGAATATGGATACAGACTGAAGGATAAATACCACATGGATTTTACTTCCAAATAAATAATGGAAGAGTTAAATCAATTCTTGATACGATAGTGTATGTCAGTGGAAACCAAAAAAAAAACGCAAAGGAAATTCACTGTCTATCCAGCACTATAATGAAATGATGCTTTTATGCTTGAAATAAAAATAATAAACCTTGATCCTGGAGAGGTATTTTGGTTTTTACACACGGTCTCTTGGTCAATTAATAACTGTACGGGGTACTGATATTTTTTTTATAGTTTTTGAATAATTAAATTACTTAATCATCTCTAATTCCAAGTGAAATTAAAACAATTGGCTAAGGGTATTTTTTTTCTTTTCCTTTTTCTTTGTGCAGTAAAAACAATCTTCACTCTTGCAGCCGAGACTGGAAGGAGAGATGAATTGTTGACCAGAAGGTTCTTGAGTCTTTTTAAAAAGTTTTCATGGTGAATTTTGAATACATGAAGTAATTTCATTGTAAAAAAAATAGATGTTTTTATGGTGAATATAGGTAGTGATTATGTCTTTTTATCTCAAAATATTCTCTTTTTTTCAATAAAAATGATGCTTTACAATAATTATGAGTCGACGCGTAGAACACATCGTGTATTTAAACGACATGTATGGTGTTTTTAAATGGCCAGATAAGTTTTTTTTTTTATCTCATTTGATGTGCTGTCATGTTTAATTCCACTTGGTATGGGATTTGTGATAATAGGTGTTACAGTTTATAATAAAAAGTAAAACAAACTTATAATTTTCTTGGTTGACTTTTTTTATTGTTCTTCTTTTCTTTCCTTTTCCAAGAAATTATAAGTTTGTTTTATTTTTTTCAATTTATGATTTTTCTCTTTGATTTTTTTATATAATTTTTATTTGTTTTTGATTTAGTCCTTCATTTTCAATTTTTGCATATTTCATTTTTCCATGCTTAGTCCTTGTTGTTTTGATTTGTAAGTATTTTTATTGGCTCTTTTGTGAAAGTTTTTTAACTTTCAATCTAGTTATTAATTCTAATTTGTAGTGTATAGTATTTTTTAATTTGGTTCTTTTAAAATTTTTTAATTTTTTTTATTTGCTCCTTTGTCAAGATTTTGATATCTTTCAATTTCCTCCTTTGATCTATTTTTTTTTATTTTTAATTTGATTTTTATATTTTTTATATTTTTTATTTTGTAGAAAAACACTGTGCTAAATTTGACCATTCGATTAGTTAGTTGTTCTTGTCTTCTATTTTTTTTTCATCCTCTTTCTATTAATTGCTATATTTTATTTTAAATTGTTTTATTTAAATGATGTTTTTTCTTGGTTTTATTATTCAACATTTTATTTATAAAGGATTTAACTTCTCGGTTTTTTCACGCAAAGTGTTTATAATCTAATGACTTGTGTCATGAGTTTTTAAAGTTACATATACAATGATTTTGAAACCGGTCAGGGTATCAATTTATGGCAGAACACGAGTTACAAGTCAAATAAATTGACTTGTATTAGGTTAATTGACACGATTCAACCTTTTTATATAGACATGTGAAAATTACATTATTTTTTTATAAAAAAATCTAAAGGTTTTCAATACATCTGTTTATGGCAAATCAGGTTGTGAGTCAACTTTATTTTTTTACCGGATCAAACAAAGTCAATACTTGTCTTGTTTTTATTGAAACTTGACTTGGTCTAAGTTTTAGATCACCTGGACCATGAGTTAAATTATTGGATTAAGTTATCTACTAGGTTATCTCAATTTTATTACCAAATTTATAGGTGTCAACGATCAACTCAAGTTTGTTTATCTCTTTAATATCTATCACACTTGCATGTTCTTTAATTTTTTTTTTCAAGATTACTGTTGTTAAATATGTTTGTTTGTGTGTGTGTCTATATATCTTTTTTTTATTAAAATAAAACCGACCTGTTTAAATCGTTAAAGGATATAACCTGGTGTCTCTTTTTTTTTAGTTTTTTTTTTAATTTTAATTTAACTCCCCAGTTAAAAAATTATTCTCAACCTCTAGTTTATTTTTTATTTCATTTTTCATCATTATTCTTTTATTATCGTTATTTTTTTAGATGCTTTTGCATAATTGATTCCTCCTTTCAATTTTATTATTTGTCGTTTAATTTCTTAAAAACTATGCTTCTTTATCTTTCTCACGTACAATGCTTTCGTTTCAATATATTTCGCTACGGGTTTTAAAACTTATCTCTTCTATATTATTCAAGCCAGACCTTGGAATCAACCTGTAGCAAATCTCAAGTTACAAGTTAAGCTGGTTAATTCCAAAACCAAGTAACCTGGTTCATTAGATTCATATAAAATATAAAAATGATATTAATTGTTATTTTTTAAAAATAATATAACAATGGAATGGATTGTAATTATGTTTTTCCAATAGCTAGTAGATAATCGATCAGTCAAGATTATAAAAAGGGTTATTAGATTTTTATTCTTTATTTTAAAAGCAATTTCATCGTCTAGATACTTTATGAAAAAATTAGTTTGGACGCGCTGCCCAGCGCACGCACCCTATAGTCACCAGTTGAATTGCGATTCCTTCAAAGAAGTTAAATATCATGTATCTGGCACACGTCTTGTTAGTTCTGTGTCCATAAAATGTATTCAATTATTGAAAAATAAAGAAGAGGGCTTTTTTCTTTTATCTTTTAAAAAAACAGAGCAATAGGTATAATATTTTTTCATGTTAAAATATACAGTATTTTTTTTATTTCTTAAAAAATTATTTTTAATACTAATACATCACATGATTTGAAAATATTAAAAATATATTTATTTTAAATAAAAAATAATTTATTTTTTAAAAAAAATAATTTTAAAATATAAAAACAAACAACTCCTACCAACCACAATTATTACTAAATTTTATTTTGATGATAAAATATATAAATAACTAAGTTGATTTTTTAAATAAAAAAATACGGGAGAAGATATAGTATAAGAATGTGTTTGGAGTGTGATAGTGATTGTTTTTTAAATAACTTTTCGTGCTGAAATGCATATCAATAATATTTTTTATTTTTAAAAATTTATTTTTAATATCAGTACATTAAAACGATCCAGAACGTACAAACCATATTAAATTTTAACAAAAATAAAAAATAATTTTTTTAATTTTTTTTAGAAATGCAGGTTTAACCGCGTTCCTAATCAAACCCTAATACTTGATTGTTATAGTAAAAGTTTTGTTTTTCGTATAAAAAGTAAATTATTTTTATTTAAAAAATATTAAATTTTTATTTTTAAATATTTTTTAATAATTTTAATATATTAACATTAAAAGCACAACAAGAATATTATTCCATCCTATCTTCAATTGAAAAATATTTTTAAAATCATCATCTCACGGAACACACAACATGTAGCTTCGCCCACCAGCCGCATGTTCATCAGGAGCTTTAGACCGTTGGATCTGTTTCAGATACGTGGTGCTGGTGCCATTAGATATTCAAGGAGAGAAACGATTGGCTACGCAAACTCTGTCAGCTACGAACGCCTGTATTAAATTAATATTTTGGGGCGGTCTTCCCAGGACAAGAAAGAATGGGAAACCTGCCTCCGGAAGTCAAGACGGAAACTCCTCCGCTTGGAAAGTACAATGAAGGCGCGCAAGACATGGATGCCCTGAGGACCACAGCTGGCAATGAGGCTGATTCTTCTTCCGTAATAAGGTGAAATCAGCCATTAGTGATTTAAGTTGTCTTGATTTTTTACTAAGAAAATTTATAATAAATCTATTTGACCAAAGTACCTCTTGGAATGGATAAAATAATAAAATTCACTATCAACTCTTTTTTTTTTTAATTGTCTACCATCCTTTATTTTATCGTGACTTAACTACAATGTACAGTTGCAACCTGGACTACCGTGGTGCGTGCGCATAGGAGTAGAAGAATTTCAGAACACAAAAAAATAATGTATTTTTTTTAAAAAAAGATTTTAGCAGTAAACCCAAAATATATAGCTTATTGAACAGTATTTTTTAAAAATATTAAGATAATAATATATTAAATAATATTTTTATTTATTACTGAGATGAAAAAATATTTGATTGACGTGTATTAATTTGTAAAATTTACCATCTGAGTTAGAAAACTATAATAATTTTATAAAAATAAATCAAAATAAATTGAAGAATTTGGTTAATAATTGATTTAATGTTTAAATGAAACTGGTTAAAAAATAATATTTAACTAAAAAATACTTGATATTTAAATTAATTAGTCAAACTCATTACTTTAATTATATATATCACCAGATTTTAAAAACAATATCCCTTATATTGTGTTTCAATTATACAATAATAAAGCATGTGCAATTTCTTTTTATAAAATATTTAAAGTAGAAAAAAAAAACACCACTGAGATAGACAATGGGATTGAGATATCAAAGGCAAATAACAAAATGAGACTTTTTTTTTATTTCAAACTAGCAAAAAAATAGATCATTAATAATAAATAGTTTTAAAAAAGTGAAAGAACAAACATATATTAAATAACAAAAACAAAAATTTGTAGAGAAAATGCGGGAAATAAAAAAAAAATAAAGCATGCCAGGCTTGCGCTTGGCCTGTCAACAAGAATCCTAACCACTTTATAAAACATTTTAAAGACAGATGATGTGCGGCCCTAAAATGTATGACCAAGAGGTGGTTGAAAAAACAAGAATTTTTATTTTTTTTGCCTAAAACTTCAATTTACCAATTGTTTTTTTATTCAAAACATTCAAAAAAACACTATACAAGTCTTAATTAATCTATTTATAGTTTTAAATAACTCAAAAATTAATTTAAAAATCTAAAATTAATTTAAATAAAAAATTCAAATATAAACCTACCATCTCATGTGATGATGATATTAAAAAACACAAATAAAAAAAAATTTCAAATAAAACTCATCAGTATTAAAATTAATAATTTTGATAGCTAGAACCAGTCTCAAGCAACACTTCTTTTTTTTTTACTATCAAAATCTAATGATTTCCTCTTTCATCTCTTGAACCACGAATTAAAAAATAAATAAAATAAAATCTTATACTAAAATTATATATTTTCTAGTTAAAAGGACCGAAATGTTATCGAATTTTAAAGATTAAATTAGATATTTCTCATAATTTTGGAAATTGCCACTCAATTACGTGGGCACTGATTTAGTATAAAAAGAATCAAATTAAAGTATAAAAAATATTAACATAAAAATTGAAAAAAAAATATATCATTATAATTCATAATGATTTATGAAAGGTTGTATAGTACATTCATGCACACTAAAAATATAATGCATTTTGGGTTTTTTGTTAATTTTTGTAATAAATAAATTTATGAAGGGAAGGGTACGACAAAATTTGCATCACAACTTGAAATGACAATATTCAAATAACTAAAATTATGTATAGAATTGAGCGGTTTGAAATATTTTTTATTTAAAAATATATTTTTTATTTTTTAAAAATTATTTTTAACATCATCATATTAAAAAAATCTAAAATTATTTTTTATTTAAAATAAAAAAAATTAAAATTTAAAGATTAAAATTTCCATTGTATTTCTATACACACTAAAAAACTTTTTTTTAAAAGATTAAATCATGATGGGCCACCTAAGTATGTGTGTTGAATTGCTTTTTTTTTTCCTTTAAATTTTATTATTTTAATTTTTTAACATTTTATTTTTACTAAATATTTTATTAAATTTTATTTTTTAATATTTAATTAGTTTTCATAATTTATTTTTTATAGAGTTATTATGATTTTAAACAAATATCTCGATATTTAATTTACATCTAATTTTATAAACGTTTATTTTTATTGTTGTATAATTAAAAAATAGTTAAAAAAATATAAAATTAGTAAATTCAATGAAATTAATGATTATAAAAAATATATAATTTTTAATATCCATGAAATTAAAATTAAAATAGCTATGAGAATGACCTCGTGGCATCGCATGGGTACGAAAATACAGTCACTAGCAACTAAAAGTCATCAGGCTTTTATCATGGGACATCGACTCACTGACAATGGCTACTAATAGAGGTATTTTCATCTTTTTCAAGGTTTTCACTGGGCACAGCTATATTAATTTGGGGCAGATTCGTCTACAAACATTTTTTTTTGTGCATTATAGTGATTTTTTTATCTTTAAAAGTAAAATTACATATACCTATAACTGTTGTAGAGGATATTTTTCGTGTTTCTGATTTAATTATATAATGATATAATTTATAAAATTAAAATTTATTTTAATTTCATTTTCCGTGATTTTTTTCATCTATTATTTTTTGTTTTTATTTTTTAATTGCTCTTTATTTAAAATGATTTATCAAATTATTATTTACCTTTTAAATATTTTTAGTTTGAATTTTTTAATGGTTTCATCATTTAACATTAAATTTATCAAAGCTTAATTTCTTGATTAATTCTAAATATTAGAAAATTCATTCGAATTTGATATTTTTTTATTCACCCTGATTTGATATTTTTTTATGCCTTGCATGAGACTTTTCAGATGTTTTGGAAATAAAACAAGTGCCTCATATTTGTTTTTCCTCTTTGATAGGTCTAGCTTTTTTTAAAAGATTTTGTTTTAATTAGATTAAATTAATTTGCTTGGTATTACCTCAGGTATTTTTGTGGTATTCGTTAGATATTGCCCTTTTAAAAAGAGGTTTTTTTAATTAAATTAATTCAATTTATCTCATTCTTCGACTGGATTTTGAGTGTTCAGGTTGAGCTGGCAATTGAAGAGAGGATAAAGTCAACATCCATGTTAGGAGAGTCAACAGTTTTGAAGGGTGTAGTGTCCGCAATGAGAGAGGCGTCTCGAAATGATGTAACGATATTTTAATTTTTTTTATTTAAAATAATCTTTTTAAATTTTAAAATTATTTTGATATACTAATATTAAAAATAATTAAAAAATAAAAAATTATTTAAATACATTTCTAAATAAAATAAAAAAAACACTTTAAACCATTATTCCTACTAAATGTCAAATATGCCTACGAGGGCTGTGGAAACCAACAGAAGAGCAACGGGGAGAGTTTATCTTTATTATAGTCACGCCAGATCTGGATTCAATTTTTGTTTCAGGTTCTGAGATTCGCGGAAATCAGTCTGCTAACTGTTGCCCTCTTTCTCAAAATAGAATCTAGGGCATCTATAGAAACGTCCAGCAATCGAGTATATATACTGGAAAATATAATCATTAGTTCACTTGCAAGAAAATCCTTGGATACATGGGCCAGGTAGGAATCCACAAAACAAAAATCAACAGCATACGCTTAATCTCTAACCTTTATCTGATCACATGGAATATATATGATCAAGTGGCGGCGCCTGCCATATGCACAATTCAACTTTGCAAAACCTCTCTTAATCTGGTAACAACCGGAAAGGTGCTGCGTAATGCATCACCCAAGCCATGTTCTACCACTCAAGAAATAAGAACCATGGCATGAGAAGCAATCCAACCACGAAGAAAATCATGAAGTGCCATAATCAGAGGTTGTTAAAATAGAATCCCTTCGTAGACATGCCACTTATGTCCTATAGGGTATTTCCAATTTGTTCAATAGCCTGCAAAATGGTCAACTCCAACCAGTCAATCCACTAGATAAGCATGATAATTATGTGGCATGTAACAAAAAAGAAAGAAAAGAACACATAACCAATGCACAACTTCTTCGTTGAAGTTCTGTAAATATGTTAAGAAAACTACTGCCCTAGTCTTGCGCAAGTAAACAAAGAAGAAAACATAGAGAGACTGAAAAACCTCAATCGCAATCAGAGGTGGTGTGATATTGGATACATCTTTATATCCTAGTTTGGCTGCAATATCTGGCACATGGGAGGACTTATCTTCAGAATTTTCAATCAACTGATGTGTAAAATATTAGCAATCACAAAGCAAAATGGAAAATACATCATAACTGTAAGTTGACACAGGTTCAAGCACACGTACTTTCCAGAGAAACCCTTGCATTAGCATTTTCATAAGCTTTATATCTCTGTTCAAACAGAGCAGACAGACGCCTGAATGCCTGTAGTAAGCGCAGGTGTCAAGACACAAGATAAGATGTGATATTTCAAAAAGAAACATGTTCAGATAATGAAGAACATACCTTGGTGTATGCATCTCCTGGTTCGCTATCCAAAAGGGGGCGAGTCTTGGTTCCTACAGCCGCAATCCTCCGTGCCAACTCTTCCAAAGGCACATCTAACCAGACACTAATCCCCTTCCTCATGTACGTCCTGATGAGCAAAACAGAGAGCAGTGCTGACATTCCAACTCAACATGCATAAAGGAAACAAACAAATAAACAGAAGGTAAAGACTTTAAATTTAATATGTTATGTGTACTATTATACCAGTTTTCATCCTGTATCACAGCACCTCCACCAGTAGAAACAACATATCGGTGCTCTATTGATAGCTTTTCTAATGCCTCAGTCTGAAAGGCACAAAATTACAATCATTAACATTTGGGGCCACGAACAAAAATGATAAATATACAAGCATTTGACTTTGCACAAGTGTTCTTAGTTTGACTTCACATTTAGTTTAGCAAATAGATAGAACCAGCTGGACAGAACAACAAGCACAACTACTAAATGAGCAGCCACTAATTTAACTTATCATCAGTTCTATTTTCATAAAGACAGATATTGCAATGCTATTAACTAAATAAAATCCAATGCAATGTGTATTGAGTAAAATTTGCAATGGGGAGATTCAAAATGCAATCTTCCTAAAGCACCTCTTTATTTCTGAAGAAATCCTCTCCATATATTTGAAATATTTCAGCTACAGAAGTCACACCAACATCCTTCTCCACCAATTTGTCACTGGAAATCCATGAAAATGTGGAACAAAGTAACTATTATTTAGCATAAAAAACCTTACTAGTTAAGTGGATAACCTGCATGATGTTAGAAAGATGTAGACAAAGCAATAGCACATCCAATGTTCAAAACTTCTACATGACATTTCAATATCAGATCTCTTGAGATGGGGAGGCCCCAGCGAATGACTGGATGCACCTCAGGAACAGTAAAAACAACAAAAGAAAGAGTTCAACCATGTTGCATTATGAAGCATGCCGTTTTTTCCTCTTCCCTGTTCTATCTAAGATCGGAGAGGCATGCTAAAATCTTTCCTAGAACCCCAAATGATAAGCAATCATATGCACTAACCTGTCACAGAATGAATAATGAATTCCTTGCGAGAGAATCTTTCCCACTGTTGTTTTTCCAGAGCCCATCATTCCTACACTTTTCTCATTCATTTAGTTTACAGATTTTACAAATCAATTTCTAACAGAACGCATAAGACTCGGACAAAGAAACTGACCAACAAGATATATACAGCGTCCGTTTAAATAGGGCTCAATCTCTTGTGACTTCTTCTGCAAATTTTGTTAACGTCTAGTAAGTTACATGCCCAAAAATATCTGTGCTAGGTTTTGGATCATCAAGGCCTATGTTCACAGATTTTAAAGTAAAGTGGATGCCAAAAGATCACGGAGCCAAATAAAGTGCACCATATTATCAGATATCTCATTCGAAACAAGCAAGTATAGAAGCATTTCATACCTTCAAAATCAAAGCTTCATCGTCAAGCAAATCCTCGAGACTCTCAGATTCCAACGTCGAAACTACAATAGTTAAGAGGATCTTTCAAAATCCAAAAGGAAAATAGAAAGGAAGTTAAGACTTATGCCGAAACAATAACCTCTTAATCCTTTTCCATTATTTAACCAGGATCTGTTCTCAAAGCACTGTTACACTATCAGGATATTAGAAACCGAAAGTACAGATTTCTAAAAGTTCCATTGATTAAATCCATCAACGGATACAGACCACAAAAATGTTTCGAAACCATTTTCACTTATCGGCTAAAAGGAATAACAAAGATCACAAATGAACCCAATAACATTATAGAAAAAACGCAAAAAGCAGCTCCAGCTGCACATTCAGATAGGCTCTTAAAAAAAAAAAACCAAAACCCAGGTGCCATCAATCCAAAAAAAAAAAAAGAAGAACAAAAGAAGAGAGGAGAATTGAAAAGGAAAATCTGACAATAAATAGCCCTAGAAGTTGTAATAACTGATAAAAATCTAAAAATCTCCAACCAAGACAAATCTCACAAATCCAAGTGAAGCAATGACAAGGACTTTGAAGTTGTACCTCGAGAATTGTTATAAGAGCAAGAAACCTCAAAAGAAGCCAATCTATGTTGATTTTCATCTCTTACAGGTCGAAACTGGGCAGAAACAAACACTTGGAGTCTCTTCTGTTCCTTTAGTCTCCCCGAAAACTGCAGAAAACCAGTTGGTTTTCTTGCAAGATTGCCTGTATCAATCCATGTTGTCGAAATTTGCATTCTTTGTGCAAAATTTGCCTCCATTTTGGCTGAATTAGCAATCAAAAACTTCAAGGAATCTATCTGTTATGTCTTTGATTACTAAAAAGAATGTGAAAAATTAGTCAGATATTTTAAAATTCAATGAGGAGGAGGCAAAAAAGTAAAAAAAGAAGAAGCAGAGAATTGAAGTCACCAGTCATTATCAGGAGAGGACAGAATGAATACACAAGGAAGTTAGAAGTCGGACACGTCAGTCATGATGCAAGGGGGTGTTTGGAAGTAGTTTAATCCTGTTAATTTTTATTTTTATTTTTATTTTTATTTTTATTTTTTGTTAGAATTTGAATTGCTTTTTAAATTAAATTTTTTATATCGTTTTAATATATTAATATAAAAAATAAATTATTTTATATTTTTAAATATCTTTTAATTTAAGTAAATATTTCAGGTGATAGAAGCAAGGGTTGCCCTCCTTGATATTGTTATTTCATAATGCAACCACGATTATCGTGTAATTTTCACGGACTAAAACCAAATGATTATAGTTATATTTAATATAATAAATATATTACATAATATAAATATTTCATTATAGTTATTTTTTAAAAATATATTAAAATAATATATTTTATATTTAATTTTTTTTAATACCAATATATAAAAATATTCAAAAATTAAAAAAAAATATTTTAAAAGTAAGAAAACTGAATCCAAAATATTAT